>CM055099.1:30107566-30524123 GCA_029204225.1 Diphasiastrum complanatum
ATGGCTACGCAATTGTCCAAGGGCTATGCCCAAGGGCTAATGAGCACCTGATGTTTCATCTGTGGCGAAACAGGTCATTTCATGGTTGATTGTAAAGTAAAAAACCAATACCATGCAGAATTCCGAGAACGTATTCGAAAACACAGTTTCAAAGATTGTCCAAAACAACCGAACAAGATCCTCCCTGCATGCCACGTATGTCATGAACCAGTGAGGGTCATCACTCGAGCTCAACACAAAACTCAACAACAATACACAAACTTAGACAAACCTAATGACCATAGGGGAAGTTCCTTGACAATTTCCACAGTTCCTAGAGATTATCCAGATCCACTAGTGGAACAGAGGCAATATCATGAAATCCATTGCAAGAAGAAGTGAAAATGGAACATCTGTTATCTGCTCCAATCCTCACGCAAGAGCAACCCCTACAGGGACTAGAAGATTTCTCTAAACTCTTGCAAGCTTAGATCACCATGCCTTTCCATAGTGCCATCAAATTCTTCACAGGCTTTAAAGGCTATATCCATAGAAGTTTTCAGCTGCCAGATGAATAGCGAAAACCGGAGGAAATTCCAAAAAATACTTCAGATTCCTATGAATCTGATGAATATCGGTGTTGCTAAAGGGAATAACATCACCCTATCTATGATCCACAAAGAATATCCTGCAGTATCCGCTATCTTAGATAGTGGATCATGTGTAAACATAATGGTTATATCAATAGCAAAGTCATGGGGTTTCACCTAGTTAGATCTACCACGGTACAAGTTACGCATGGCAGATCAAAGAGTCACTGACCCTGCGAAATGATCCACAAGGTTGATTGTATTCTTATTAAACAATCTATCAGATACTAGTCATCAAAAAACAAGATCTAGTTTAGCAGCTTGATAGAAAACAAGTAGAGACAATCAAAGCATTGATCAATAACTATAATCCAACTCCACACATGGGGAAATAAGGCTGTAGTATGGCCTGTAGACAATGTTTAGAATGTGCCAAAGCCGGGTTTCATTGGAATCAAAAGCAATCACTATACAATGAGAGGAAACTTGAGTTTCTCCTTGAGGCTCCAAAAAGTTTCTATCTCCCCACTATAGAGAATGAGAATACATAGTAAAAGACACCTCCTATGCTAACTTAGGTGAAAATCCAGCATGTAATAAGGAAGTAGACTCAACTTTCTTGCCCTAATGTAAAAACCCTAGCCTAGATCCAAGAGTCATGCTTGGTAGGTGCATGGTAGGTACAAATCTCATCATAAATCATGGTCTAGATCCTACAAAGTAGGAATCACTACCAAATGGACGCAACCACTCCTCTTGACTCGTGGTAACCTACTTTAGGTGTGAATGTACAAGTGGCACTTTGGCCATTCAAGTAACCAACAAACAATATTGACAAAATGTACAATATTCTACATGGCTAGATTTGCCAATGTAGGCAATTTGCCAATATTCTACATGCTAGATTTGCCAATGTAGGCAATTTTTCACACTCCTCCTCAAATCTAGCCTTGGAAATCACAATGATTTAATCAATAACTCCAATTGAAGATCTAAACCTGACAAATGAATCTTTAGGTAAAGATTTAGTAAACAAATCAGCCAAGCAACTTGATGATGGCACATGTTGGAGCTTGATCTCTTTGGCTTGCACTTTCTCCCTCATGAAATGATGAGCAATCTTGATGTGTTTGCTCCTTGCATGGAATGTAGGATTAGTTGCAAGTGATTGGGCTGATTATTGTCACAATAGATGATAGGAATCTCCTCCTCCATGACATGAAGCTCCACCAATAGCCTTTTGAGCCAGAAGACCTCCTTGCATGTTGATGTCAAGACCTTGTATTCGGATTCTGTGGAAGATAGGGAGATGGTATCTTGCTTTCTGGAAAGCCATGATACTACTCCATCACATAGAAAGGTGGCAAAAGCACTTGTTGATCTTCTATCCACTTTGTCACCTGCAAAATCCGAGTCACTATAGGCTCTTAAGCCAAGATTAGTCCCTCTATACAAAATGCCAAAATTCTTAGTAGATGACATGTATCTAAGAACTCTTTTGGCCATCTTCCAATGTGAAACTAGAGGACTTTGCATGAATTGGCTTAACTTTCCAACACTATAAATAAGATCAGGTCTAGTTATAGTTAAATAGATCAAGGAGCCAATAAGCCTTCTATATATTGTGATGTCCTCAAAGGATGCTTCATCACAACCAATAGATGCTTTTACATGTTGCTCCATTGGTGTCTCAATGCCTTTACAATTCTTCATTCTAAATCTATCTAGGATGGATGTAGCATATTTTGATTGACAAATGAAGCTAAAATCACATCCTCTAATAACCTCTATTCCAAGAATGAAGCTTAATAGGCCGAGATCTACCATCTTAAACTCTTTTGCTAAAGCAAGTTTTACATCTCTAATTCCATCTAGATCACTACCACTCAAGATAATGTCATCTACATACAGAACAAGAATAATGATCATGCCATTATGAAATCTTATGTACAATGATCGATCATAGGCACTCATTACAAAATTGATGGAAATGAGAAAAGAGTTTAGCCTAGAGTACCATGCTCTAGGTGCTTGCTTGAGACCATAAAGGCTCTTTTCAAAAAACACACCTTTCCTTCATGCTTTGCCTTGATGAAGTTCTCGGGTTGCCTCGTGTAGATCTCTTCCTATTGAAATATTGGAAAAATCTATCTAATGTTGTAAGTAGGGGTCCTAAAAATGCAAAAGATGAAATGAGCTCTTTTGGCTTAGTAAAAACCCATCTTAGAATAAAATATTCAAAGTAGGTAGAAGTAGAAACTCGAGCTACCATAGGAATTGTCATTTGTACTTTGCATGCCACATTTTATGCATGAAAAGACTAGGTGGCACAATTAGACATATTGAGGTGGCTTGAATAAGTCTAGATAGCTTGAGAGGTGGATTCATAACTCCAATTCAACTCAAAGTAAGAGGAGAGTCCATGGATCTATATATATGTGATGTACTCTCATTGAGAAAATGATGAAATTTGTGTATAATGCAAATTTGGAGACTAAGCTCTTTGTGCCCTCTCTCTCTACTCGAGTTTTGTACATTCATATTCTCTCTCTAGCCGAGTTGAGGCATTTATTATACTTAGTTTCATGTTTTTGTTGACAGATCTTGCTTGTAACACAATAATATTTCTTGTATGATCAGCTTTCCTATTGTCAATCAATGCTAGTCTGATCTTTATGGTATTATTGGGCTTAGGAGATCAAAAGTACATGTGTAGGGCATCACACACGTGTGAATTCAACATGGTATCAGAGCCTACCTAAGATTTACAAGCAAATATAATCAAAAAGTTTGCAAATTTGATCATATTTCAAGCTAGGAATTGTCTAGATTCTACTTTCTAGCTAGTTTGCAGTTTTCTGGTGATTTAGAGCTTCAAACCACTTTGAATGGTCCAGATCAGGTACTGTATGGAATTTCAGGTGCAGGCACGTGTGAAATCCGTCCATTTTCAGTTTGGTGGTTCTCTCTCACCTTAGACCCAAATTTCATGCAATTTGGCCCACTAGAAAGCTAGAAATGTATAGAATCTGATGCAATTTGAATCATGACAGTTGGATAAGCCAATCAAAAGTTATAAGCTTTTGAATAGTCGTAGGGGCGCCTAGACCTGTGAAAAATCGTGAATACATGTCATTTATTGCTTGAATGATCACGAAAATCATCCAGAAGTTGACCAATCTCATCTGTATGTGATTTAGACAAAATTTATAGGTTCTAGGCAAATTGTTTCATACAAATAGATTGTATTTGAGTCAATTTGACATTTTTGGAGCATTTCACACGTGTGAAATTCAGATAACCATAACTTTTGCCATACTTCATCTTTTTTGATGATTCAAATCTTGTTTTTGAGAGATTGTCAAACTAGTGAGATCTATCTCACAGTTTTTTTGCTTAGTCTTCAATAGGATTTGGTTTTTACCCTTGATTGGTTCCTATAGTGAGAAGATAAGCAATTTTTTTCACCCATCTTTTTTTATTTCCATCATTCTTTATGACTTCAATGAGTGTCTTTCTATTAGAAGCAAGTGAAAGATTGTCAACCTCCAATTACTCAATTTGGAAGGTTAGGATGGAATCTGTCTTAATTCTACAAGATGTGATGGATATTGTACTTGGTATTGAAGAAGAACCACAAATTCCTCAAGAAATTCCAAAGTACAAAAAGAGAGCTAGGATGACTCTGTATTATATTAAAATAAATGTCTCAAATGAAATCTTAAGAGAAATTGGTGCTTGTACTAATGCCAAAGATGCTTGGGATACTCTCAAGTCCATCTATGAGGCAAAGAATACTTCTAGACTTCTAACACTAATAAATCAAATTTTTTAAAGTGTACAGAGAAGTGATGAATGTGCTTCAGCTTATGTAATGAGAGTTAAAGACCTCCATAGAGAATTGTCATGCATAGGGGACTCCATCAACCAAAATGAACTTGTTCAAGTCATACTTAATGGGTTAAAGGAGGAATATGACAACCTTGTTCAGAGTTATGCCATTAAGGATGAGCTATCAAGTTTGGAAGCACTCCAAAGTGTGCTCATTTCTGAAGAATCAAGACAAGAGTATAAGCTCTTGAAAATGGAAAGACTCTCTCAACGTTGATGTTAAAGCTCTCTTTATTAAAGACAAGCACAAGTCAAGAAGTAAGAATCAACACCAACCCTCTTCAAACAAGAACAATCTTAATTCCAAGGAGAAAGAAGAAGAGGATGAGTCCTCTCAAGCTTTCACATCCAAGAAGAAGAAGAAAAACATCAAGTGTTTCTTTTTGTGGCAAGAAGGGGCATTATGCCACCAATTGCTTCAAGAAGAAGAGTCAATTCAAGCAAGCCAACATTTTCAATGAAGAGAAGGAAGATTCTCATGCAAGTGATGGAGAGGGATCTCTTATGGTCTCAAGTTTTTCTTCATCACCTTTCAAGAAGGATGGTTCGTGGTACATCGACAGTGGAGCTTCTTCACATATGTGTAGCTCCAAGCATTCTTTTTCATCCATGACACCTTATGAAGGAGCCAAGAAGTCCATCTACACAGCAAATGATCATGAGTGTGCTATTGAAGGCATAGGAACCATTCCCTTAAAGCTTTCATCATCAAAAGTTCTTTCTCTGTCTAAAGTACTTTTTGTTCCTAAGTTAACAAAAAATCTTATTAGTGTTGGGAAATTGTTTGATAGTGGACTAGATGTGAATTTCAATGTTGATACATGTACAATCAAGAAGCATGATGAGATCCTTGCATTTGGGTCTAGATATGGTGGAATCTACAAGCTTGATCCCAAAGAGTATGCTAACTCTTGTGATGGTACTTTTGCTTTTCATATGTCTTTGGAGGAACTATGGCATAGAAGGTTGGGGCATCCTAACTATAGTTCCATATCTAAGTCTCATAAGAAGCCTTTTTCAAAGTCATCTATCAAGACTACACATCCATTAGAGCTCATACACTCGGATGTGCACTTTTCATCTTCAAAGAGCAAGGGTGGTGCTACTTGCTTTGTAACTTTCATTGATGATTTCACAAGATTTACTTGGTTATATCTTCTAGCTTCAAAGTCTATGGTGTTTGACTCTTTCCTAAAGTTCAAAGCTCTAGTTGAAAAGCGATTTCATACAAAATCAAGATTCTTAGAAGTGGTGGAGGTGGTGAGTACACTTCCAATAAATTTCATGATTATTGTGAGCTTCAAGGCAATAAAAGGGAGTTTTCTTGTGCAAATACACCATCTCAAAATGGGGTGGCTGAAAGAAAGAATAGAACATTGTGTGAATGTGCCAAAACCATTAGAATTGAGGCATCATTGCCAAAAGACTTTTGGGGTGAGGCCATCAATTGTTCAAACTATCTTTTCAATTGACTCCCTCATGCTGCACTTGGAGGAAAGTCACCATATGAAGCACTTTATTTGAAGAAACCTAAGGTTGATCACCTTAGAGTATTTGGATGCATATGCTTTGTCCATATTCCCTTGGAAACGAGAAAGAAGGATGCTCCTTGTGCAAGCAAAGGAGTAATGGTTGGATATTCATCCAACAAGAAAGCCTATCGAATCTACATGCTCTCTACTTCTAAAGTATTTGAAACTAGAGATGTAGTTTTTCATGAAGAAGAAAAGTATAGTCTTGGAGGGGCCGAGATCAAGCAACCTCAAAATCTATCACCTTTTGTTATTGAAGACAATCAACATATGGAGGGGTCGAGATTTGAAGATGAAAGTCCTCGGATTTTCACTCCTAGAAGATCCATGAGGGAGAGATCCGAGCCTAAGAGGCTCACTTATGATGACAAAGGAAAACGAGTGGATCTTGATTCCACTTATGCTTATTTTGTTTCTCACGAGGAGCCCAAAGATGTCCAAGAAGCCCTCAATACCGAGTGGTATGAGGCCATGAAGATTGAATATGATGTCTTGATCACCAACCACACATGGGAGCTAGTGGATCCACCACCTAACATGCATATCATTGGATGCAAGTGGGTGTTCAAGATCAAGTACAATCATGAAGGCTCCATCAACAAGTACAAGGCAAGATTATGTGCTAAAGGCTTTGCACAAATATATGGCCTTGACTATGAAGAAACCTTTGCTCTTGTAGCAAAGATGGTGACAATAAGAATCATAATCTCTCTTGCCCTATTTTTTAAGTGGAAATTGTATCAAATTGATGTCTCCAACGCCTTTTTGAATGGCTATCTCGAGGAGGAGATATACATGGAACAACTTCAAGGATTTATCAAGGATAAATCTAAGGTGTGTTTGCTATTTAGAAGTCTTTATGGCTTGAAGTAAGCACCTAGATCATGGTATTCAAGACTCAACAACTTTCTACTTTCATTAGGATTTGTGCTTAGTGACTATGATCCTTCTATGTCCTTAAAGTTTGATGGTAGTAATATTGTCATTCTTCTAATCTATGTAGATGACATTATTCTTAGTAGAAGTTGTTTGACACTAGTTCAAGAAACTAAGGATGCATTAGGAGGAGAATTTAAAATGCAAAATCTAGGAGAGATCCATTACATTTTAGGCCTTGAGATTGATTTTCATGAAGAGTATGCTTTTATTTGTCAATCTAGATATGTCTTTTCTATGTTGAGAAAATTCAATATGCAAAATTGTAAAGGCATAGATACTCCCATGGAGCAACATGTAAAAGATCATATTAAAGGTGATGAAAGATCCTTCGAGGACATCGCACTTTATAGGACTCTTATAGGCTCCTTAATTTGGCTTACTATCACTAGACCCGATTTGAGCTATTGTGTGCACAAATTGAGTCAATTTATGCAAGATCCTAAGATCCAACATTGGAAGATGGCCAAGAGAGTTCTAAGATATGTATCTTCTACCAAGGATTATGGTTTATTGTACAAGAATGAAGAGCTAACCATTGTTGGCTATTCGGATTCCGATTTTGCAAGTGATGAGATGGATCGAAAGTCCATTAATGCATATACTATCTTTCTTGGAGGCAATCTTGTGTCTTGGCTTTCAAAGAAGCAAGATACAATATCCATATCTTCTTGTGAGGCCGAGTACAAAGCACTCACTACAACAACTAAAGAGGTGCTTTGGATCAAGAGGTTAATCATGGAGCTAAAGTGCATCAAAGAGGATGATCTTCCCTTGATCAAGTGTGACAACATATTAGCCCAAGCTCTTGCAAACAATCCTATTTTTCATGCAAGAAGCAAGCATATAGAAGTGGCACACCATTTTGTAAGGGAAAAGCTCATTGGAGGTGAAATCAACTTGGAACATGTCGACACATCTTCATGTATTGCTAATCTTCTCACAAAGCCACTTTGCAAAAGTGCCTTCTCAAAGCATAGATCTAATCTTGGTCTTATCTCAAGATCGATGCTTGATCCACATTAGATACTTTTTTAGGAGGAGTATTGAAATATTGGAAAAATCTATCTAATGTTGTAATTAGGGGTTCAAAAAATGCCAAAGATGAATTGAGCTCTTTTGGCTTTGTAAAGACCCATCTTAGCATAAAATACTCAAAGTAGGTAGAAGTAGAAACTTGAGCTACCATAGGAATTGCCATTTGTACTTTGCATGCCACATTTTATGCATGAAAAGACTAGGTGGCACAATTAGACATGTTGAGGTGGCTTGAATAAGTCTAGATAGCTTGAGAGGTGGATTCATAACTCCAATTCAACTCAAAGTAAGAGGAGAGTCCATGGATCTATATATATGTGATGTACTCTCATTGTGAAAATGATGAAATTTGTGTATAATGCAAATTTGGAGACTAAGCTCTTTGTGCTCTCTCTCTCTACTCGAGTTTTGTAAATTCATATTCTCTCTCTAGCCGAGTTGAGGCATTTATTGTACTTAGTTGCATGTTTTTGTTGACAGATCTTGCTTGTAACACAATAATATTTCTTGTATGATCAGCTTTCCTATTGTCAATCAATGCTAGTCTGATCTTTATGGTATTATTGGGCTTAGGAGATCAAAAGTACATGTGTAGAGTGTCCCACACGTGTGAATTCAACACCTCCAAGTAACCATTGAGGAATGCATTTGTGAAATCAAGTTGGAATAGCTCCCAATTGAAGGTTGTAGCAAGACTAATGATCAACCTGATAGTAACAAGCTTAGCCACATGAGCAAAAGTCTCATCATAATTAATGCCTTTGGTTTGTAAAAAATCTTTGGCTACAAGCCTAGCTTTATGCTTGATTTATTGATCCATCTTGATTATACTTCAATCTAAACACCCACTTGCAATCAAGAGGTTCCTTCCCTTGAGGAAGATCCACAAGATGCCAAGTATGATTCTCAATAAGAGCATCATACTCTACTTGCATAGCATCCATCCAACTTTTAGACTTAAAAGCATCTTCATAGCATGTTGGCTCATCTAACATTGAAGTAAGAAAGTTGTAAGATGTGAAAGATGATAAGCCTTCCCTTTGATCACCTTGACCATCATAGGTGAGCCTCAATGGCTCGGACCTTGCCCTTGTAGATCTTCTTGGAGTTCTTGGAGTTCTTGCATATTGAGGTGGATCCTTGAGTTCTTCTTCACTTGGAAGCTCCTCCTCCATCCTAGCATGATCGTTGGCATCAAGATGAATAGTAGCATTATCATCCAAATCACAAGCATGTCCTTCATAAAAAATAACATCCCTACTCACCATCACCTTGCTAGTGATGGGATTGAAGACTCTATAATCCTTGCTATTCTCACCATATCCCACAAAGATGCCTTTGATGGATGTTGCATCATCCTTCCTTCTCTTATCCAAGGATTGGTGTACATAGCAAGTGGATCCAAAAACTTTGAGATCCTTGAGATTGGGCTTATCTCCAAATAGAGCTTCAAATGGTGTGACTCCTCCAATGGCTTGGTTTGGCAATCTATTGCACAAATAGTTAGCACAAGTTATTGCTTCACCCCAAAATTGTTTGGATAGAGAAGAATCTAGCCTTAAGGCCTTAGCACACTCACAAAGAGATCTATTTCTTCTCTCACTCACTCGATTTTGTTGAGGGGTGTATGGACATGACAACTCCCTCTTTATGCCATTAGAACAACAAAAGTCAATCATCTTATTGGAGATATATGCACCTCCATTATCACTCCTTAATACCTTAATTTTGGTACTAAGTTGATTTTCTACCAAAGTCTTGAACTTTACCATAGATTTGCTAGACAAGAGGTACATCCAACAAAATCTAGAATAGTCATCAATGAAGATTACATAGTACTTGGCACCACCATTAGATTCATGTGAAAGGCTATGAACATCCGAATGGATGAGTTAAAGAGGAGAGCTTGATCTTGATGTAGATCTTGAGAAGGGTAGTTTGTGAGCCTTTGAGAGGCTGCATGCTTCACATCTCTTCCCACACTTTGACAAATGCTTGGGGATCCAACTGCAAGCTCCTTTGCAACCGTAGATTCCATGGCTTTGTAGTTGGGGTGGCCCAACCTTTTGTGCCACAGTTCCACCTTTGATAACTCCACCTTTGCCAAGTTAACACTCTCCACTACAACATTAGCATCAAGCCTAAACAATCAGCCTTGCTTAAAGCCTTTGGCTATACATTCATCATTTCTAAGGATGGAACAAACTCCATGCTTAAATTTCACATCAAGGCCATTATCCATTAACTGGCCAACACTAAGCAAATTCTTGGTTAACTTAGGAACATAAAGAACATTATCAAGATTCATCCTTTTGGATGATCCAAGATACAAGGGAATTGTTCCTATTCCACTTATCTTACATTCTTGACTACTTGCAGTATAGATTGATCTATGTAAATCATTGTAAGAAAGTAAAGTGGAGAATATGTCCTTTTGATATGTCATGTGGGAACTAGCCCCACTATCAATCCACCAAGAATCATTGGTGTTGCTCTTGGATGATGGTGGTTTGTTGGAAACCATCAAGGATGACTCTTCATCCTCCTCCTCCTCCTCCTCCTCCTGATGTGCAATGTTGTTTTGTTTGCTCTCTTGTGAATTTTTCTTCTTGAGACATTCTGATGCAAAATGTCCTTTCTTTTCACAGAACAAACATTTCTACTTGGACTTGTCTTTGATCTTGCCCTTTGAGCTTGGAGCCTCATCCTCCTCCTTGGTCTCCTTGAAGTGCTTCTTCTTGCCATTGGTCTTCTTCTTGCCTTTGACTGAGAAATAAGCTTTCTCATTACCATCCTGCAGAAAAATAGCATTCATTCTTGCATTGATATGCATCATCCTACACTCTTCAGCCACTAACATACTGTGTAGCTTTTCTATAGTGGGCAAAGTGTCTTGGATTGCAAAGGTTTGGACCAAATTAGTGAAGTCACTCCCTAGACCATTGAGGACAATCTGAACAAACTCAATATCTTGAATCTTCTCTCCAATGGAAGCTAACTCCCTATTGAGAGACTTGATTCTTAGCACATAGACCTGTGCACTCTCATCACTTCTCTTCATGCTTTGCAGAATCTGATTCCTAAGCATGAGACCCTTGAAGTGTTACTAGACTCATAGATTGATCTTAGAGATTCCCAAGCCTCTTTAGCACTGGTACAAGCTGATATTTCTCTCAATAAATCATTGTTTACATTCATCTTCACACAGTGAAGTGCCAGCCTAGAACTTCTTTTGTATTTAGCTAACTCCTGTGCACCTAGAGGTTCATCTTCCTCATCAATCAGAAACTCATAGAGATTTTGGAGCACCATGAGTGACTCCATCCTCACTTTCCAAATAGCATAATTAGTAGAATTTAACCTCTCACTAGTTTCTAGAAGGTATGCTCCAGTAGATCCCATCTTACTAGTAAGATTCTACATGCAAGATATAGATTTGTTTGAACTTGAAACTCACAAAGGTTGAATAGTATTGCTGGAGCCGACACCAAAGCTCTAGTTTACTATTGAGATGTAAATATCATTTTAGACACACAAACACACCTTGCTTCACACCTTGTTCTCATATCTTTTGCAAGCCTATGTTTTTCTTACAACATTGTTCCTTACCGGTTCTATCAAGAACATCTATGTTTCAAAACGGCCAGGTTCAATCAAACATACAATTTTTCTTTGCAATGAGTAGTTACCTCACAAAAAAAAATTTCAACTTTTTTCTTAACTGCTTCAGAAGTCGACCGAACTGAGCCTCAATCCTTCAGTCAGATCTCGACCAAAGTTGAGCCTCAACCCTTTAGTCAGAGATCTCGACCGAGCCAAGTCTCAATCCTTCAATCAGATCTTGACCGACCTAAGTCATCTACTTCTAGTCTCGACTGAGCTGAATTTCAGACCTCTATATCCTCTTTGGACCGAGCCGAGTCTACAATAGAATGATCAGCAGAATAGAAAATGTCAACAGCACCTTTTAGTTCTGATGATCTAGATTCAAACAAAATTGAGATCAACATGGGCAGTCTTGATCTGTCTGAGATGAACAATTGGTACCAGGGGGCCCATCAATTTTTGACACAGATCGAGTTCCAAATCCCTCTCTTGAGTGGCTATCAAAGCCCGTTTTTAATGCATATTGCATATGTGGGTTCGTGAAATGGAAATTATCAACTCTGATACCACATCTGTTGGGTGAGTCTGGTGGTTGTATGGAGATCGTCAACTACTACGTATACCAACAGGATGAAAGACACTAATGAAAGAACAATAATAACCATGTTAATAGAATCGTGGATTACTTACAGAACGTAGATTACGAGTTGTTCTTTTGTGCTAAATAAGATTATTAGTGTAGGAGTCTTAGACTGCTGTGAGAGAGAGAATGCAGAAACAATTAGGCATCTGAGACAACCATGCAATCCTATAATGCTGATAATCTAATATGAAGAGAATGTAGAAATAATTTAGGCATCAGAGAGAGCCATACATTTCTCTTTATAATGATGTTTGCATAAGAGGATTGAGAGTTAATTTCATTCAACAAGAAATGCAAAGATGTAGAACAGGAACGAATCCGTATAATAATGTTGTAAAACAACAATCAGACCACAATACAATTGCGCTGATAAGCATGTGATCCTACTTACAGATTCAAATCAATTGCTAAAGTTCTGAACATATCTCTCTTTCTATAATCACTAACTCTAAAGAGTCAGCTACTAAAAGACTCATTCTGGTCGTTTGATCTCTGCTAGAGTATCCACATGTATCTCTGCATGCCCACCTTCTTCGATCGCTCATTTACTTATATCGCAAATGGAAGATCTTGTATTATTTTATCTTGGCATTTACAAGATCACTTAACAACTGATTAACTGACTAATTAGAACAATTATTATTGGGACGTGAAGATGTAGACAGTCTGTACTTGAAATCCCTTGTATTTTTGCAGAGTGTTGCATTTTTCACCTGGCAGAAACTACATGTAAAAATGTAGTGTGACATTTCTGGAAGTGTCTGAAATGGTTGAAAAACCTAGTTAGCACAAGTGTCGCAAAACACTTAGTTGCTAAGGATAGCCCGAAAGTGGAAAGGCGATAGTGTTGGGTGTTGGGTTTTTCGCCTATCAAAAATCGCGAACAAAAATGCAGACTGTTGCGACAAACAGTTCAAGTATGTAGACTGTTGAAAAACAGTTCATTTTCTGTAGGTTTCATTTGAGAGAGTAAAATTGAAAAGGAAGGAGGACAATTAGGAAGAGTAGGAGTATGTTGGAGGGTTTGCGGATCCCAAGGCAACCCTAACCCTAGTTAATAAGTGAGAGAGATTTGGCACCCTGCGTGTGTAAGTCCAACCCGATGATCACATAGAGATTTGATCAATTAGAAAGTCAATAAAAGGACTTTAGGTCTTTTTGCAGGACTTTTAATGTCGTAGGGCCTAAATGTCAAGTTAGTCAATAAAGTTGGGTTTTCCTCCAATTTGGATGGTTCTCACTCTTTTTTAAATTTGAATAATTAGGGAGGCAGAAATGGACCAATAGGATTCAGAGGCCAGGGTCCTCCTCTCTACTATAAAAAGGGACCAACTCGAGTTCCTACACATGTTCATTTCCTCATTTCAATGAAGCAGATTGGTTCTCTTTAGGAATGGATTGATGAATGTCCTTGCTCTCTATCACTTTTTCTCCATCTCTCATGCTTTCTATGGATTTTGTAAATTGTTGGATCTGATTGATTATTGGGATTGCATGTTGTTATACTTTTTATGAGAGAGAAAGAGAGAGAGAGAGAAAGAGTAAGCTATCTTTGTTGTGGATGTAGTGTTAATGGATCGTAGGGTTAATGGATGTTAGAGTTAGATGTGAATCCTCCATTCATGTTGAAATCTGAACTATACTATCGCTCTCATGGAAACGAACCTACGCGTGACAACTAACTTCGTCTCTTTGATGCTAGATTGACTAGATCTTGGATTCAGGTTAGGCAAGAAAATAAACCCACTACAATTTTGGCGCCATTGCTAGGGAACTACGCCAATTTTTCAGTTTGTAGCATGTTTGTTGGATGGTTAGCTTGCATTAGGCATCTTGTCATTGCATGAATAATGTTAGATCTGCATTTAGGATTAGTTTGGGGGTGATTTTGCTAAGTGGATTTGCTTGTTTGAAATCTAATTTGATTGTAGAACAGGAAAAGCTATTCAGATCACAAATCTTAAAATCCATTTAGATCTGAGATATCAGAAAAAACGACAAAAATCGGTCACATCTTTCAATTTTGGTCAAAAAGAGACAAAAATCGTCATCAAAGCTGATAACGTTTTGCCCTTATTAGGAAGCCTTCGCCGAGTTGCAGACACCTTTAGTTTTGATCACAAAACCTTCAATTTGAAGGGCGAAGATGAATTCCCAGCAGATTTTCAGAAACATCAGAAAAACCGTCAAAAAACATCCAAAAATCATTAAAACCCTAAAAACACAGAAAAAGAACCTTCAGCCGATTCACTGAGCATAGGTGTGATTCAGATCTATCTACTACCAAGTCGGCGAAGAATAATACCAAAAATAGAAGGAATTTTAGAAGATCAGTTGTCATATTGCCATATTTTTGTCAAAAAAGTCACTTTTTTGCAAAAATACCAATATTACTCTTGATCTTTTGCCAAAACCTTTGCCGAGATTTCAAAACATTTTATTTATAGTAAAATACTATTGCTGAGTTCGGCGAAGATTCTTCATGTCCAGATCATAGAAAATCCTGATTTTTACCCTCTTCAAACTATAGAAACTGTATTTTTTTGTGTCAAAAACCTTCGTCGAGTTTACCCTAGTTTTATCTGTGTCAGATCTTGCATCTGAGAGTTCGACGAAGGTTATTACCCTAGAAATTGTCAAAAAAAAGTTGACCAAAGAGTTCTTTTTTTTTCAAAATAATATTGTTGAACCTTCGCCAAGCCAACCTTCACCTAGGGAACCTTCGTCATTACTATTTTTAGGTTTTTATTTTTCTAGATCAAGTCTCTATCAAAATTTGGGTCAAATCTAATATATTCTGATTTGGATTCTGAGAAATTTATCATTTTTGAGAAGTATCCATTGATCGAATTTCGAAAAAAATTTACAATATAGAAATGAGATTCTTGAAAAGTGGAATAGATCTAGCAGATCTGATCTGAGATAGTTTTTGATTGAAAAATCTAGATCCAATCTCATTGTCTGCTTGATTTGAATTTGTAAAAAAAATAACCAATAGCAGATCCAGTACCTGCTGATTCTATACCATTGAACGATATACCAACAACATTTGGAGTCTATTCCAATCTTCATGCAGAAAAAAAAAAATCTCAAGATATGAGACAGTGGATTAAACATTTGCAAGAAGAAGAAGAGCTTGAAGTTGCTAAAGAAATAGCCGAAGTTCGTTCTTCACCATTGCAACCACCAAGAAATTCACGTATAGATATGAATGATCAGTTGCATCATCATGAAGAACCCTTCAAGATGACTGAACTGGAAGCGCCACAAACAGAAACTGCTCATGAATATTCTATCTAGTAAGATTAATATTTCATTGGAAGAGTTTCTGAAGTTGGTGCCAAAAGCAAACGAAGTCTTAGCGCAAAAATTAGCTCAAGCAGAACCAGAAGTCCATCAGGAGCCACTTTTTTGTGCTGGATTTGAAGAATCTAATGAAGTACTCCATGTCGAAGCCGCTTGGGAAAGTGAACAAAAGAATATCACTCTGCCGATACATCATAGACAATTTCCTAAGGAAGCAGTTGTGATAGATGGCGGTTCAGGAGTTAACCTGATTTCTACAAAGCTATTTGCAAAATGGGGCCTTAGAAAGATCAAGCCTGCGACTTTTGCCATTAAGCTAGCTGATCAAACGACAGTTCATCCACGAGGAATGGTTGAAAATATACTTGTCAAAATTGCGGGAGTACAATTCGTCATTACTTTCGTAGTAATGGACTTACCGGAAGTGCCAAATGTCTACAGAGTCCTATTGGGGCGTCCATGGTTATGAGTTGCACAAGTAATTCAAAATTGGGGTACCGGAAAAATCACTTTTGAAAATCATGAACGTGCAGTGAAAATTGATCCTGCAACTTGGACTATCAAACCAGTGGTTCAACAAGAGGATGATGATTCATCAACAACGGATCATACTTGTGACCGTCCAGAGAAAAATTTGGGAGTTCATTATGATTCTCAAATGAATACTGTCAGCTGGAATGAAGCTCTTGCAACGATTGATTGTACAACAGGATATATGTGTCAACAAGATAATCAATCAGATTTGAGCGAGATTTCATTATTAGATCGAACCTTGGATACATCGATCATGTTTCCATTGAATGTGTTGAATGTAGCTTGGATATCAATGGAACCTATACCAGATTCGATTGAAAATGATCGCATACATGTGAGTCATGCCTTCACTTATGATGACAATGTAGAACTTACGGACGAGCATATTCTCAATCATATGGATCCGACCAGATTTGGAGTGCGTAATGTTTCTGATGAACCAACAATAAGACCGCCCAAAGCAGTTATATTGAAGGAAGATAGGATCACAGGATCGATGACAAAAAAACAAGCCAAGCAACATTATAATACGGTCTTGAAATGGAAAAATCCCCCTCAAAAGATTGATTCGGAGAATGTGCCCCCTTACTAGATAAAGGCAAAGGGAAAGTCGAGAATGATTATACAAGTTAGAATTCTAGCAAGACATCATCATCTCGGAAGTCATCCCCTCCACGATCAATTCCTGCTAAGAAGGCTAAGCGAAGATCCAAGACAAGTCCTATCGAAAAGGAACAAGCAGATGTGGTCCAGCATGATATGCCCGAGCACTTTAAACGTTATACATTGGATGATGTGGTTATCATGTTATCTAAAGTGCATCGTGAACTCAAAGAACACGTGTCAGAATCAAAAGATGTTTACGATGGCCCAGCTAGGACATAGCCAATGAATCTTGCTGAACCAGGAGAACTGGAAAAGATTGTATTAGTTGGATCACAACTTAATCCTGAACTATATCAAGCACTTACTTATTAAGTATCAAGATTGTTTTGCATGGACTTATCAAGATTTGAAGGGTATTCCAACGTCAGTTATTGAACATACCATACCTCTAGTACATGATGCAGTTCCAAAGGTTACAAAATTCTATCGTTGTAATCCTAATGTTGCGGATCTAATAAAGAAAGAACTTCAGAGATTGCTTGATGCCGATTTCATTTATGAGATCGAGTATACCGAATGGATCTCACCAATGTCATTGTTCCTAAGAAGAATGGGAAATTGAGAATGTGTGTGAATCTCAAGGCGTTGAACAAAGTGAAGCGGAAGGATCACTTTTCATTACCTTTTACTGAAAGCATTTTGGATCGCCTTGCTAGAGTGGAATTCCTCTAAGGATTTAGTGGTTACAACCAGGTTAAGATTGCACCTGCAGATCATCACAAAACAGCTTTTGCAACAGAATGGAGCATCTATGCTTACAAAGTAATGTCGTTCAAAGAGTAATGCAATTTGCCTTTAAAGATTATCTACAAATTTTTTTTGAAATTTACTTGGATGACCTGGGAGTCCATAGTACAGATACAGACCACTTGGATCGATTGGAGAAAGTATTTGAAAGATGTCGCAAATATCAAATTTTCCTAAATCTAGAAAAATGCCAGATATGGGTTTCCCACGGAGTTGTGCTTGGACATGTGATATCAAGACATGGTATTGCCACAGATTATTCTAAGATCAAGATTATTGTGGAATTGCCACTGCCAACAACAATTCGTGGAGTTTATGTGTTTATGGGTCATGCGAACTACTATCGATTTTTTATCATCTTCTTTGCGGATTTAGCATGACCTAATTATTCAACAACAGAATGTGAGGCATTAGCCATGATTTTTTCTGTTTGGAAATTTCGTCACTATCTCATGAAAACGCACTTTGCATTTTATACGGATCACCAACCGTTATTTTACTTGGTAAACAAGACATGCAATACTGGACGTATTGCAAGATGGTTATTGTTATTGACTGAATTTGACTTTCGAATTGTGGTTCAAAAGGGAAAGCAACATTATCTAGCCGATCATGTTTCGTGAATCAAATCCGCACCAGTTAATACTGAAGTAGATGATGAATTACCAGATGCTGCATTGTTCTATGTCGAAACAGTATCTGAGTGGGCAGCGGATATTGTTGAGTACTTGATACTAGGAGAACCAAATGACTCTTTGACAAAAGTACAGAAGAGACAATTGATTCATAAGACTCAACCTTATCAATTGATTGCAGGACAATTGTATCGTCGTGGATCATACAATATTCTACGTAGATGTGTTTTACCGCATGAAGTACCAGATTTGATCATGTTTTCACATGATAACATGAGCGGAGGACACTTCTCTACAAATATTATTGTTCACAAACTTTTGCAATCAGGTTGTTGGTGGCCTACACTTCATAAGAACACAGAAAATTTTATTCAGACATGTGATGTTTGCCAGCGAGCACGACGGCCTACTCGACAAAATTATGAACCCTTGCATCCGGTTTTATCGCAAGCACCATTTGAAAAATGGGGACTGGATTATGTTGGTCCTATTCATCCTGCCGCGCAAGGATCTCAGGCCCGATACATTATCGTAGCAACTGATTATATGACCAAGTGGGTCGAAGCCAAAGCTGTCAAAGTTGTTGATGCAAAATCTACGGCCAAATTCCTCCATGAAAATATATAAATCAGATTTGGATGTCTGATTGAGATTGCCAGTGACCGGGGTACACACTTTGTTAATCAACTTACTGGAAGATTTTTTTGTTACACATATATTTAGTGCTCCTTACTATCCCAGAGGGTTCAATGGCCAAGCTGAATCTTCCAATAAGATTCTCTACACCATTATGACAAAGACAGTTGATGCGAGTCAGTCTGATTGGGAACATAAATTATATGCAACATTATGGGCATTCACAACCGCTTACAAAAATAGTACAAATCAAACACCCTTTCAACTGGTCTATGGTCAAGATTGTCGATTGAATTTTTAATCCCATCTTTATGCATAGCGACAACAGAACGGTTAAATGATGATAAGTCTTTACAACTACGTCATGAAGCATTGCACAAATTATGTGAAACCCGATTGATGGCAGTTCATGCATTAGCAGCAGAGAAAGCCCGTCGGAAGGCATGGCACAATCATCAATTGCATAAAAAGGATTTAAAAGCAGGAGATCTTGCATTGATGTACAAAACCAAGCTGATCAAGGGAAAATTGAAGTTTATCGATGAAGGCCCATATAAAGTGAAGGAAATCTTGAACTATGGCGTAGTAATTCTTGAAAACTTGGATGGAAAATGATTTGATACTCCGATGAATGACAGCCGATTACGCAGTTTTGGCAGCTTGTTTTGTCAGATCAACATGCCTGATCTCAAGGATTTTTTAAATTATTGTTTTGAAATTTTTTTTGTTTTCAATATTTGATTGTTCAGAGTTTTTTTGAAAAAGACATGTAAAAAAAAAAATGAGAAAAGACTTATGAGCAAAAGTCAAAAAAGTCATCAGCATGAGAAAAAGAAAAAACAATATTTTTGATGGACAATGACTTAGAAAATCATTGTTTTGGTCAGATTTGGCCTATACATTATTAGAAACCTTCGTTGAGCTCCCAGATTGTACATCCACTTCAGATTAGTCTAATTTGAGTTGGGCAAAGGTTGTTGGCCAGGAAAAATCCATTTTTTGTGCTAGGCAAATGATCAGCAATATGCCATTTTGGGAACCTTCGCCGAGCACCTTAGTCTCATTATGAACCTTCGCTGACATGCTAGATGGTCTTAAAATGTCAAAATTAGGTTGGCTATAGGTTCAGATTGTGAAAAAATACATTTATGACAGTACTTGGATGAAGGACCCTCTTGGGCGAAGGATCATCCTTCGCCAACCCTAAAAAACATTCGCCTGATAGGCCCTTCGCCGATATTTTTATAACCTATTTTTACAGTACTGTACATGTCTGCAAATTTTTGTTCATAACTGATCAGCTAAACTAGTATTCAGTGTAATGGACCCTCCAAATTCACCTATAAGTTGGCTGAATTCGATTCATTCCTCACTTGTGCTAGCGAAGCTCTTGCGAATTTTTTCCGCGACCAAAGCCTTCCAAACATCCTGAACTGCTTTCTGATATACTTTCGCTTGTCTTACTTTTCAGTTCTGATCATCATGTCTTCCACAGATACTTCTTAGTCTCCACATTATACTATCCATTGTGGTGTCCCATCTGCAAAAGACATCATGATACTTCCTAGCACAAGCACGGTCACTCAGTGGATGACCCTTGTAGAGCCTCTACTTACCACAATGAGGGAGTCTTTTCTGGGAGAATCAACACAGATTTCATCACTCTTGCCTTCAGTACATGGAAGGAAGAGAAATCCAAATTTTATATCACCTTCCAGAGAGCAACACACAAGGTGCATGTCATTGAGGCCGCCCTTGCTGTCATAGGTATAGCATCTGGAACACAAGCCTCACCCAACCATAAGTAGGCCAAACAGGCCATAAAGCCTTACATCGACTTAACCAATGATCTGCACTAGACCAATGACGGCTACCTCCTTGATGCCATCACTGAGCCTTTCATACACGTTGCTGGCTAGCTCCTGAATAACTTCCTAATGGTTGGCAACCTCAAAAAAGACCGCATCACTTCACAGATCCTCCATAGGATAGTTGACTCCTATACCAAAATAACCAAAGCCCCTCTTGAACCATATAATTGGTTCAAGACAATTTCTGGTGAGCTCAAACGAGCTATTAAGAGCAATACTAAGCAGCAGTTCGTTGCTGGTTCCTTGTTGTCTCTTCTAGCCGCCTCTCACCTGGAAAACAAAATCCATGGCTTCCACCTGGATTCTGTGCTTTCGGTCTATGAAGAAACACGGGCCGAGTCATCCCACCAGGCCTCCAGTTCACATAGTCGACGTTGTCCACGCAGCGCGATCGTCATTCCTGACTCGCCTTCCGTGTCATGACGTCGTATTAGGCATACATCGTCAGCTGCACTTCCACCCTCTACTGTTGTTCGCACTGAACTTCCTATTCGCCCCCGTCTCTGATGCTTTCCTCGTCTTTGTTTTCACATAAGGACAGTCTGTGACCATTGGGGCTACCATTCCCATCAAAGCTGCGCAGGCCGCCTCACCCTCGCACACCGAAACCATATCACCAAACACGCAGTATTTCATGGATATGTTCGATGATTCCGACCCCTTTGGGGCCTCTGAAGTTTTTGAAATGCCCCAGAGCCCTACGCCCTTTGAACTCCAATCCCCTGGAAGAGGATTCGAACAAATCCATGACACTACTGTCGATGTTGAAGACTCAAGCCAGCAACTTCAAGCTGAAGACACCCCAGCCACACTTCGGGTTCGAGAAATTTATTGATAAACCATCTATTGGATCCTATGCACATATTCAAAAACGCCGGTGAATCCTTATGGAACCACATCATTGGCATAAAAGACAACTCCGCAGCTCGTAAAGATCTACAGGCGGCCGATGTGAAAAGACCCTATTGGATTCAATACACCGAAGGTGGAGATGAGATTCTACCTAGCGTGCCGTGGATTCTTACAAAAGAGCAACTCTCATATGTTAAACATGTCACAAAACAAATGAGAACTCCAACAGGCTATGCACATTCTTTATGCAAGTCATTTACCAAAGATGGTAAATTAAGTGGATTGAAATCACATGATTGGCATAAGATGTTGCAATTCATACTTCCACTTTCTATTCGAGGTCTCTTCAACGATGACATACGAAATACGCTTTACAATTTGTCATCGATGATTAGGTTTGTATATTTTTCTAAGCACACTTGTATAAATATGTGTTATTTCAATTTTTTAATGTACTATCAATCTTGCAGGTGGATTTCCTCAAAAGAAATAAAAATAGTGAATTGGATTCCATGAAAATCCAAATGATCAAAATGGTGTGTTTGTTGGAAAGAGATTTTCCAACTTCCTTTTTAGATATACAAGTTCATCTTCTAGTGCATTTGGTCGAAGAAGTATCAATTGCAGTTCCTGTGCACACGAGATGGATGTTCTACCTTGATTGCTTTATGAAAGTTTTGAAGGGCTTTGTGAGACAAAAGGCAAGGCCAGAAGGTAGCATTGCAGAAAGTTGGCTCGTACATGAATCTTTGTTTTATATCACCGAAATAATCTCACAATAATTGCATCCTGCAAGTCCAAAAATGTGGTGTAAAGAAGAAGATGAACGTATTAAAGGTGAAATACCACAAGGAAATGGTGTGCAAAAAAGACTTTCACCTCAATTAAAAGAGAAAATTGACAAATGAAAACGTGGATTTCAAGGTATGAAGAAGCCAAAAAGGAAAGAAATGTAACATTGAAACGAAGAAGAAATATCATCAAAGAAGAATGAGGACGTTGGAAAACGACGAACCTTTGGAGCCTTTACCTTCAAAATGCTCTCGTGAATGGGTTTTTGATACGATGCTAAAAGCATTCAAAAAATCATATCTCATAAACTATGATGAATCACATCAAATCCTTTCACGTGTGTTCTTCATATATACATTTATTGATTAAAAATCTTGAGACATTCATTTTGAGAAAATTATGTGTAAGATATGATGTGTCAAACATGTGGAGGTACTAATGAAACTTCGATATCTTCATATATGGGACTACATTGATGTGAATTTTACATTCAATTTTTAGTCTGTCTACTCTTAAAAATCTTGTATGATTATAGAAACATGCCTATTAAAATTTTTTTTGGAGAAAGCTAAACCTTTCTAGCACCTTTCAATATTCTTCAGCACTTGACATGGATAACGTTAGATGCACATATCTATCTCTACGTAACTCCAAATTGAAAAAAATTTGCGAGACATGTTTCTATGGTCATATAATATTTTTCAAAGTAGGAAAACCATTTACAACTCTTTCTTTGGCTGTCCACTTTCAAAAGACCATAGAAACATGTCAATAAAAAAACAATTTCAAATTTGGAGTCCTATAGAGATATATACGTGCACCTAAAGTTACCCATGTGAAGTGCTGAAAAGTGTTGAAAATTGAAGCTTTTTGGGGGCAAATTGCCATCGATTGAGAGAGAAAAAAATTTAAGTCTTCCAATAACACAATCAAGTCTAGTTCTACACACAATTGAAAGATTTAAATTTCAATCATTTGATGGCATGTTATGTCTCGTCAAGTGACCAAGGGTTTCATGCACACTTTTGTGCGCATGCACACAAAAATGTGCTGAAAACAACTCTAGTGTTTATGAGCGTCATAGGTTGTTCAAGCCGCAGTTGCATGCATCATAATAGTCTCATGTTAACTACACATTATTGGTAAGGTTAAGTTAGATTGCCTCTAATGCTTCTTCTTGAAGCAATCACTAGCAAAATGTCCTTTGACTCCACAATATGAAGATATTTGCTTGGATCTATCTTTCTTCTTGCCAACCAAAGTAGAAGACTCACCTTGATCTTTTCCTTTTGACCATTTGCTTTTGCCTTTGCCCTAACTTGCCTTTTGAGAACATAGCTTCCTCCTCTCCAACTTGAGATATAGAAGATAATCCTCCTCTTGCTTGGAGTCTAAACCCTTCAGCCACCAAGACCTCTTGATAGTCCTCCATATTTGGCAATGTCTATTAAATAGAAAAACTTGCACCAAATTAGCATGATCATCCAACAAGCCATTAAGAGCAACTTGAACAAGCTCCACATCCTTAATGCTTTCACTAATGCAAGCTAGTTCATCACTATTAGGGTCTCTCGCACTAGAACGACTCTCTTGTTGAAAGTTGGCCATTATACAACAATCATTTGTACATCGCTTGTTGTCAACTCTCTCAACATGGTAATGGTGTCCATATGCCCACATGGCAGTGTATGATGTATATTAAAACACAAAAAAAAAAAAAAAATGTGTATAATCAGAAATACTATTCATATATTGAGTAGTACAAAAACAAAACTTCACAAAAACAATATTACACTAACCTTCCATCCACATCCGCGAACAAATTCCCATTCTAATTCGGTCACTTCTTCTTCGTTTTTGATAAGTGCTTGAAATGCACACTTTTGTGTGCATTTTGTCACGACTCTAGTATTAACTAACTTTTTCAAATTTGAAATTGAGATTGTGTCCCTCCTTTTAATTAGCGAGAGAATAAACATAGAATCTCGGTACGCCATAGAAGAAGAATAGTATCTATTTTTTTCTAATCTGACAACTGATATTTGTGGAGATGTCTTAGTTTCATCTACATAGTGTTCTCCCTGCTGAGAACGCTCCGATATCAAAAAGAGGAGCAGTGAAAGGATCCACAGTTTCTCCACTTGATATTATCGCTCACAGAATCAACCAAAAAAAAATTACGATTTGGGGGTTGACGGAAGTTTCTATCCAATGGATCTTAGCTCGATGCAATATCCACAATTTCAATCCATCACACAACTCATGACGTTTTGTGTGAAGTACAAAACAGTTTTTAGGGTTATTGTGAAAGATTGGGGACTTATGGTGTTGCAAACTTGGCTCAAAAAATCCAAAGCTTAAAATGTATGCTGAATGGTTTGCTTGTTGACTACGGAGAAAAAGAGAGCGCATTATTACAAACAAAAGCAGATAATGCACGTTTGCATGATTGTTACAATTGAAGGAAAGTAATGAGAAGTTGTTTAGACATTACGTATATCAAATGATCAGTTAAAAGAAGAGGCTCACATACTAGATAAGAAATTTAAAAAAAATATGCAAAAAAGAACATTGAAGGACATTGATGAGCTCTCAGTAAATGGAGGCCAACGCAAAAAAAGAATTCAAGCATTCAAGCAAGCATTTGTTTTGAATCGTTTTATTTTATTTTTGTGAGGTAGCATGACATTTATTTTGTAAATTTTTGAGTTTGTTAATTTTCATCATCCTTTGCAGATCAGCATTGGTTGCAAATGAGCATCTGAAGAACAATGAGATGATAAAAAAATCGTTGAGTTCGGTATTGACAACCAAGTTCACAAAGTCTTTACTAGAAAATAATCGATATTCTCGAATCAACTCCAAGGTCACTGAGGCCTTGATAAGCAAGGTCGGTAAGGTTATCGAGCGAACGTTAATTCAAGGAGCATGTGATTTCTCAAGTATTAGCAGGGAGGCATAAGCCAATACTTTTTAAATATTAAAGAGGCTTTTGAAAAATAAATTGGAGAGAGAGTATTGAATAGGGGTATGCAAAACGTCATTGGAATCCCTTTTCACATCAATGAGATTTATAATTCAAAATCTGACAATTTGTCATATGATTCTACCAACAACTTGTTTGTGGATTTGAATCATTTATTGAGATTTATAGTGAAATTCTATAATATTACAAGTGTTAGCACGAGCAAATTTATATTGGTGATCAAGTTAGATGAACTGAAGGGATCTCAACTTTAGTGTGCAATCAGAAAATGGCTAGCATATCTTCAGGTAAAAAATACTATTATTCATATGCCATTTCGTTTGGTAACATTAACTATTTTGCATATATAAAAACTTATGGTTCCATATGTTGGATAGGTTATCAAAGAGGACCACGATGTTCTTTCTTGGATTTTTAGCAGAACAAGCTATCCAGATATCATAAAGGGATCATATGAATGGTACAACACTTAGTGTTCCTAAAAGAGGTGATATTTTTTGTGGAATGCAGTTCCATGCATCATTAATGAGCTTGGTTTCCCTCCATAACAAAAACCCTACTATTAATGTGGACTAGATTCAATGAACAAGATATTCAAATTTGAATCATCCAAACTCGACCTCCTACTTTTCTCTCTCTTTCTAAAAGTGGTAATTCAAATGCTTTTAGACTAATATAACTTTGAAAAGTTAAACTCTATCCATTGTCTGGATCCACTCCTCTTCGTTCCTTGCTTCATCTACACATGTAGGTTCATCAAAAGAGGTTAGAACAGCAAAGTTTATTCCAGCAGCCACTTGCTTAGCTTTCTCATCATATGTGAGCCTTGAAGGTGTTTTTCTTTCCCTTGATGTTCTCCTTGGATTTTGACTTGATGAAGGTCCTTCCTCATCACCATCTAAAGTAGGTTCCATAATATCAACATCAAGATTGTTAGATCCATCCACACCATCATTACTTGAAGATACTTTTGGAATGTTCCCGTCATAAAAAATGGCATCTCTACCAATAATCACCTTATTAGTAGTAGAAATGTAAACCTTGTAGGCTTTACTCACCTCACTATATCCAACAAATATTTCCTTGAAGATGGATCCTCTTTTGTCCTATCATCAGGCGTTATATTGACATAGCAAGTGCATCCAAAAGTTCTAAAAAACTTGACACTCGGACTCCTCTTGAATAGCATCTCAATAATGACCTAATCTTTTGCTTTCAACTTGTTTCAATGCACAAAGCACTCTTTTGAACAACAACAAATGTTTCCAAAAAGAATCACAAATAGTATGGAACCTCTCAATTCTCTTCTAGCACTTATCACTAGCAAATCAACACATAGAATGAAGAAATCTTGATCAACCTATGATCTACCAACAATCTAATGAATGCCGTGGGTATTTCCTGTACAATAATTTAAAAAAAAAATTAGTGGGTCCCACCACTAAAACTATGTCTGTTGGCCAAGCCTTACCAAGTGAGCCCCGTCACAGTACAGTAGAGCAATAAGTGTGAGGCACTGAATTCCTGCGTGTATAAGCTCATCCCAATTAGCACACTAAGTAAATAGTCTAAGTTGTGTTCTAGTGACTTGGGCCTTAGTTGCAAATAAATAAGTTAAAGGCCCAAAGTCTAAGTTACAAGATTGAGTCAAAGTCAAATGGTGGTAGGTGGGGTGTGCTTCTTTGTGCACCACTAGATCTTTTGTGTTTCTTTAAAGGGTTAGTATTTCAATACTTGTCACTTCAAGTAGCCAATAAGACGAATGGGGCAAGAGCCTTCCCAAAAATATAAAAGGGCACCATTTGTACTCATTTGACATTCTCAATCCAAGGAAAAAACTTTGTAGATTTCTCCATCTCCCTCTCTCTCTCTCTCTAGGTTGGGTGTGAATAGCTTTGGGAAGGTGCTCGATCCTCCAAATCCTCTCTCGACCTAGGCGTTCTCTCTCTCTCTCTCCATCTCTCTACTATCTCTACTATCTCTCTCTCCTCTCTTCTCTTTTTTGTTATGCAGGTGAAGGCGAGGTTGCCGCCCCCATCGACGAACTTCTATGAAGACGACACAACAGTACTCGAGCCCCCAAAGCCTCTCTCGACCTAGGCGTTCTCTCTCTCTCTCTCTACTCTCTCTTCTCTCTCATCTCTTTTCTTTTCGTGCTATGCAGGTGAAGGCGAGGAGAGCATAGCACGAAAAGAGAAGAGAGGAGAGAGAGAGAGTAGAGAGAGGGAGAGAGAGAACGCCTAGGTCAAGAGAGGCTTTGGGGGTTCAAGCATCTTTTCAAAGCTATTCACACCCAACCTAGGGATGAGAGAGAAAGAGAGGAGAGAGAGAGATGGTGTGTGTGTGTGTGTGTGTGTGTGTGTGAGAGAGAGAGAGAGAGAGAGAGAGAGAGAGAGAGAGAGAGAGAGAGAGAGAGGGAGAAGGAGATGGAAAAACCTACAAAGTTCTTCCTTGGATTGACAATGTCAAATGAGTACAAATGGTGCCCTTTTATTCTTGGGGAGGCCCTTGCCCCATTCGTCTTATTGGCTACTTGAAGTGACAAGTATTGAAATACTAACCCTTTAAAGAAACACAAAAGATCTAGTGGTGCACAAAGAAGCACACCCCACCTACCACCATTTGACTTTGACTCAATCTTGTAACTTAGACTTTGGGCCTTTAACTTATTTATTTGCAACTAAGGCCCAAGTCACTAGAACACAACTTAGACTATTTACTTAGTGTGCTAATTGGGATGAGCTTATACACGCAGGAAGTCAGTGCCTCGCACTTATTGCTCTACTGTACTGTGACGGGGCTCACTTGGTAAGGCTTGGCCAACAGTAGTTTTAGTGGTGGGACCCACTAATTTATTACTGTACATGAAATACCCACAACAGGGTCCTCGGCCCAAAGTAGTGCCGATCTCTCGACACTTACTTGCATTTGTCGCGGAGGAGCACTATTGTTGGCCCGTTTATTGCTGGGACATGGATGCTTCAGGAAAAGCGTGGATATAATTCGCTTACGTAAAACCTGAGGCTTTATTAGATGATGATGAGTAGCAAGAACTTGGACCTGCCAAATTTTTAATAGTACTCATATAGGTTTGGTGGCCATTCCGAATAACTTTGGTCATTGACAAATGGGTAGTCGACACCATCCATCAAAGATTCTCTTAGATCGGCGCAATTTTTTCCAATAGTATTTCGTGTGTTGACTCAATTGGTACTGTGGATATGACATATTGCTTAGTCTATCCAAATGCTAATGATAAGCCTGCACTTGCAGACTTTCTTCAACAGTCAAAAGTACCGCTTGAGGACAAGGCCTTGATACCTTAAGCGTTGGCTCTTGCTGGACTATAGGCCTATTTGGGCTTGGATTCCCTGGATTTGGCCTTTGAAGAATGGATATACCTCAATTTGTGGCGTTGATTTGGAGGTCTGTTGCATCGTGGAACAAGCAAAGTTTGGCTGAATCTTGCTCATGGAAGGGCAATCATCGACCTTAGTCTTTCCCTTGTCATTGTACTTTCCATCTGAAGGCTACATGATTGCACTTGTCTGTGGACCTCGTGCTGAATTGCCTTCAAGTCGCTCCATTGGCAAAGACTCCCTTGTAATTTATCACTAAGAAATTGGTGCATGGATTGCGCCAAGAGCCCTGATAGAACCTGCCGGACTTCCTCGCTTGCCAATTTCTTGACTTCAGCAATTGTCATTGGCGTGATAGATTCTACCATCTTTGTCTTCTGTGATGGTTTTACTTGTTTGCCCGAGGGTATCTTTCCATAGTCTAAAATTGGCCTACATATTTTTGGGCATTGTTATAGGAGAGGCAGGTGCCATTTTAAAGATTAGATTAATTAGATTTCATTTTATTGCAATCTTACTTTTATCATCAATTGTGTAGATATTTGTCAAATTGTTTATAAAAAAATTGTTTTCATGATCAATGCTTTTTGTAGTGCTTTGGTTTTGATTCTCACATTGGCAGTATCAAAAATTTCAAGTGCAAATGTGTGTTGGAGTCATAGAACCCACGGTTCTCAGAACCGTGGGAGGAACCGTACCACGGTTCGTGGTACGGTTCCTCTATTTAATTAAATAATTAATTAATTAACTAATTACCAAATTCACAGATTTCACAGATGATTTCATACTGTTCACAGATGATACAGATTTCACATGATGTACAGATGATTTGACAGATGATACAGATGATTTGACACAGATGATTTCACAGAACGGTTTCACAGAACTCATAGATTTCATAGATTTCACAGATGATGTCACAGAATTCACAGATTTCACAAATTTTTTTGGCCTTTTTTATGCATATTTTTGAGTTATTTTTTGGGGGGAAACTAAAAAAAAAAAAATTAATTAATCAGTACGGTTCACCACGATTCTGGGCAAAAAAATTTAAGAACCATACAGTTCACTGTACGATTCTCAAAACCGTGGTGAACCGCTAACGGTTCATTAATTCTATGGTTGGGGGTTCTAGGGATCCACACATAAGTATTGTAATAATTAATCATCATGGGTATAACTCGAGTTATAGGCTTAATTTAGCCTAGGTACTCGAGTTGAGTCAAGTCAAAATTAAAAATAGACATGCATGAGTTAGAGTTGGCCTCAAGGCTCATATTAGTTGCAATGTGCAGCAACATAATGATTAGTATTTCATATAACTGCACCAAATTTCCTTTTGATCATGATGGATGTTGTTATCACAGGAAAGCACTCCAAAAGAAACCATATTTCAAAATTTTAGAGTGTGCACTAGATTGTTGTATGGTTAGACTTTCAGGTATGATAAGTACCAAGTACCTGTAGTAGATCAGCCTGGGACACTGCCTAAAGGTTTCTTACAAAGAACTGGTTGAGCGACGTGAATACGATACCGTTTCGAAAACATAGATGTGGCAGTAATTTGAAACAAAACCATACAAGAATGAACATCAATCATCTGAGAAGTCAACTCACTTCAATTTTATGGCCATTACCATGATTTTCTAAACGTTCCACAATAAGAAAAATATAAGACCCTCACATACGAATTGAGGACAAGATGGAAGCAAAACTTTTCAAGACCTACCATGGCAAAAATCTGTGCTTCACAGTCGAGTAGCAGTAGCAGCTTTACAGGCTGTATAGCAGGGAAATAGCGGCTCACCAAAAATTTCTAGATTCAAAGACTGCGAACAGGAACCAAAAATATTATAACTGGTTATGAATTTCCTCAAGCTTAGCCATGTCTGGTTCAAACAGACCAACAGTTGCATCCACACTGCCATCCTTTGTGTAGGAAGGTGTCAGGATGATGATGCCTTCAAAGGGAACTCCAGGATTTCCAGCAAAAACAGGAGTGCCCCAGCCAAAGTCCAGCTGATAGAGAGGGAGCTGAACCCAGCTTGTCACGCTCAAATTGGGTGTCAAGACAGTCCTGCTGCTTCTCGCAATCTGCACAGGGTTCTTTTGTTGCAGTTCTACAAAATCCAGAGCTGAGCGGATGTAATCCCTGTCTACCCTCTTGATGGCCGCATTCACAAGACCAGCAGCATAGGACAGTGGCTGCTCAAGCAGTTCTTGGGCTGTGGTCTGAGGGCAAGCATGAGAGATCACATTTCCAAAGTAGCTTTCTGGGAAATTACTGTCCAGCCGCTTTCGACCATTCATTGCCACTAATGCTCTGGTTTGCACTTCTCCTGAAACCCCCCGAGCCTCTGTGATTGACCTCCACAAGTGGCTTGTAAGGCTTTCGAAAGTTGTGTAGAAACCTCCACTTTCTTTAACTGCCTTTTGCTTAATCTTCTGCAACATTTCCATGCTGAAGTGGAATTTCTTCACTGCCAGCGGGGGGTATTCAATTGCTTCCGATTCTGGTTTTGGGGGAGGCTTTCTATATTCAATGTGATCATATGTGGGCTTAGGCGGATCACGTGCCATCAATGCAGAACGGTCGTGCACCGGCTCAAAGGGCAATGACAATTCTTTCACGATCGAAGCCCAAGCATTCATGAAAGCACTTGCGGACTCTCCATCTGCTACCTGATGTTGCCTAGCCACTCCGACTGTTAGTCCTCCACAACTGAACTTTGTCACCTGCATCGTAAGTTTCAAGTGCTAAATCAAGGCTTTTTGAAGAGTCATGATCCTTATCGGAAAGCACTTTGGCATTCATCTGCTACTTATTCTACTAAGATAAAACCTTCATCTTTCTGATCCCCTTTTTTGACGCCTTGTCCAAACAAAAGAGCATCAGATGCTAGGATAGACTGAAAGAGCTAACAGAAATCAAATCAGCATAGATGATGCTCCTTTCAGAAGTTAGAAGATACCTGAATCAAAAGCAATTCTGGCACTCCTCGATTGACAGGAACCAAGTCCCGGAGAAAAGGGACAGGATGAAAAGGCATCAGCTCTTGAATGGTGCCATCTGCTTGGGCTTCTATGAACACTACCCCCTCATCATTCAGCTCTATGGCTGGCCTGCCACACACATCCTTCCCGAGCCTACCTGCCCATTCTCGATACACAGAAACGACCTTAGCCAGGCCATGTTCCAACAGGGAAACTGGCGGAGCGGGGGCATTGAAGGCGTACAGCACCTCAACGTGCACTCGAGGAACCACCAGGTCGGAGCTGCTGAGAGGAACTAGCTTAGGGAGAGATGCAGGAGCTTCTTCCGAAGGCTTCACCACACGAGCAGTGCCTCTTTCAACCTTCATGCTGGATCGCAACAAACAGGACGAATCCTTTGACAGAAATACTTGCTTTCTTCTCTCTGCACTGCACTCTTCCTTAGATGACGAAAACACCACCTCCACTTCTTATATCCTGTAAAGCAAAGCAGATGGAAAAATGAGAGCAAAGACAATGAATGAATGGATCGAGCAAACACAAAGATTGTGTAAGGGATTTGCTTAGGATCGAGAATGCACCTACCTACCTACCTACCTACCTACCTACCTACCCTTCTTGGAAGCTTAATTATCGTTGACTCTGTAATAATATTTTAATCTAACGTACCCCCTACCTAGCACGGAATAACTTCACAACGTTCTCATTCTGCCACGTTGCACAGATGAGCGATCATCCACTTGTAAAGTATGCCAAGTGTCAAAAATCCAATTGGTCCCCCCATGGCGATTTGAGACTGAGGACTACCCTTTGGGCCTTGAAACAATGCAATGGGGCCTCTCCCACTTGCAAATGTTTGAGCCTAGCCCAATCTAATGAATCACCTATGGTATTGAAGAAAATGGCAAATTTTGCATCGGCCTCTCCTACCATTTAGTTCTCTTACACCATACCTAGGTGGGCTCTATCGTGAGGTTCTAACTCAGCACTAGAGCTACGCTTTGCTCACATGCCCATTTGATAGATAAGTAAAGTGCGCGCACGCGCACACACACACACACACACACACACACACACATGCATGAAAGTTGATATCTTATTATTGATTATGGAATTTTGAGAAAAGGCTTCTCACATGATGATCGTAGGTCACCAAACTTAAACCTATCATGAGCAATGTCTTTGAGATGAAAAGGATTGGAATCATTCGTTAGGCCCATCTCTGACTCATGAGCGTCATCCTCTTTATTTCTCAAGGTAGTAGAGCTTTTGGCCTTGCATTGCAAGGCAAGACTATGTCCGAAACAAGGAGGGGGCAAGGGTGGCAGGCGGTCTAAGAGTAGGTTTCCTTGATTGCATTATTCCCATTTTTGTGAATGATTCATCAACCCGTTGTGGGAGATGAATGTTCTGTTGAGCCTAATATATCATCAATTTCAAAGGGGCCCTCAACCCACCCTCTAGAGGCTCATCATACAAAATCTTAATTTTTTGTTCCCTTGGTGAGCATAAATGCTAGTTACTTTTTCATGGGCAGGTTTCCTTCCACGGGGCATAAAAGCTCCAAAGATATGCCTAAAAAGATGAAACTTCCTTCCACGGGGCATAAAAGCTCCATAGATATGCCTAAAAAGATGAAACTGTTAGCTCACTCCCCATCCAAATAGCAAGGCCATGAAGACATCCTCTAAGGCCCTTCCATTGTGTGAAGCCAATTGGTCAGGCGTAGTTCCAATTTGGGTTTATCATCTGGTGTTCGAAACTTGGGATTTGTGGACCGAGAGCATTAGGCCCCTCTATGGTAACTCGTGCACATTGAGCATACATTAGAGTAAATGCAAATCTTGTCTTTCATTTTAGCTAGAAAACAACGAAACAAAATTCCCTGCTCCTCCTCATCGCTTGAACATCAAAGGAGGACAAAATTAGTGAACTAAATATCATCCAAGAAACTTTGAACAAATTGGATCACAATGAGCGCCAATGTGAATGAATAATTTTGCAGTTCAAAAATTTGCAATTTTGACACATATCCATTGAAAATAGGTTTGCGTCGTAATTGCAAACCTTTGAATTGCATGTGAAGCAAAAAAGTTGGAGTATGTTGGATCAAAAAGAGCGCCAAAGTTATATCAAGCTTTTGTAGTTCAGAAATTTTCAATTAATACACAACAAACTCATTCTATGATTTCATGTTTTGATAGCTTGCAACATATTCAACAATTTTGATTCTATCAAATATATTTATCTATCATTTTGTAGATCAACATTAGTTACACGTCAAAATCTGAAAGACAACAACATGATTGGAAAATATTGAGTGCAGTGCTTACATCCAAGTCAATGTCATATAATTGTATGAACAACATGTTTGTAGATTTGAATAATTTACTTAGATTTATTGTAAAATTTCATAAGATGACAAATGAAAGCTCATGGAGCAAATTCAAGACATCCATGCCTATATTGCATGAAATCTGCAAAAGACATGTCTGAGAGCATGAGAGTTTAGGGATATAGAAGAACCAAAATGGAAACCAATTCTACTGATTCCTCTTTAAAATGTCCATATTTGCACACTCCATGGGGAGGTAAAGATTATAGAGAAATTGATATACCTTCATATTTTGTTTGCTTGGAATACTAAGCCAGAGTCATCATCCAAACAAGCAATGGCTCGATTAGAGGAAGTTTTGTCAAAAGCAGGTCTTCATAAGAGACATGTTAAAATACAAAAGGATGACAAGCTTTTGGGCAAAATAGAAAACATCCTTTGCAAACCAAGCATCGGAGGAGCCAAAGCTCATTGTTTTCTATCAAATCACTCTTGTGAAATCAACTAAGATCCAATACTTAGTTTGAAATGATGTTATTTCTGCCACACAAGATTTTGAAGACAAAAGGTTAGGAAGAAATTTTACTCCCTCAAGATGGCGAATGGTGATTCCCTGCATAATCACATCAATCAATTCAAGAACCTGCTAAGACAAATGGTCGATGTTGGATCTGTTATAGACGATCAAAACGTAGTGATGCAACTGCTTACAAGCTTTCCAAGCTCATACGACAGCTGGGTGATGATCATCACGATACATCCAGAACTGACTCTTTTGAGAGTCAGTACTATGTTGTTGCATGAAGACACGCAGAGGAATGAAGCCTCAAGTTCCTCAACTGATTCTCACGCTTTACACACCAACAAGAGCATGACTAAGCAGAAGAAGAAGAAAGGCCCAAAGCAAGCACGACACAAAGAACAGTCAAATCCATAGACGAAGAATAAGCTGTTTTACAGATACTGCAAGCGAAACAACCACAAAATTCAAGACTGCCGGATATTGCAAGCAAAGAACAACAACAAGGGGCAGTCGAATCAAGTGGCAAATGCAGCTACAGAAGCTCCACAACCTATTCAAGAAGCGGATCATGATGTCTTCATGACCAATCATCAAGGAGCATCCGGTGACAGTTCTTGGTTCCTGGATTCCGGAGCCACTCAGCACATGACCAGCCTCATTGGCTATTTCAAGTCCTATACAATTTACAGTACCAAGAAATATGTTCACCTTGGCGACAGTAGCACACAAGCTATTAAAGGTGAAGGCACTGTAAGATTAAGCTTTGCAAATGATCAGTCTAAGCTATTTCTTAAAGTCCTGTATGTACCAAATTTATCTACGAATCTGCTCTCTATAAGCAGAATCACAGATCTAGGACATAGAGTAGAATTTGAATGTGACAAGTGCAAAGTAGTTGATAGGACAATCAAGATCCTAGCACTCAGAAAGAGGCATGGATACTTGTGAAAATTAAGTCATTGCTTTTCTGCCTCTAGTTAGGCACTCAGTACTTCTATTCATGCAAATAAAAGTTTACTTTGGCATTATAGACTTAGTCACTTGAATCATGCTGTTGTACAACAAATGTCTAGACAATCTATTGTTCTTGATCTTGACTATCCTCATGATAAAGTCGAGTTACCTGTCTGTCAAGATTGTCTAGTTGGTAAACAGACTAGGAAACCATTTAAATCAAGCCATCAACATATTGTTAGAGGATTGTTAGACATTGTACATTCAAAAATTTGTGGCCCGATGAAAAATCCTTCACTGAAGGATGCAAAGTACTTTATAATTTTTATTGATGAATTTTCCAGAAGGACTATGGTGTACTTTATAAAAAAGAAATTAGAAGCCTTCAACTGCTTTATAATCTTCAAGGAGCATGCAGAAAAAGAGACTGGAAGGACGATCAAGGCTCTAAGATCAGACAATGGTGGAGAATATATCTCTATCGAGTTTAAGGAGTACTACCAAAGCCAAGACATTGAGCAACAATTCATTACTCCTTACAGTCCTCAGTCTAATGGCTTAGCCGAGAGGAAGAACCGTACCCTGGTTGAATCAGCCAAATGTATGCTAGCGCATGCATCGCTTCCCAAGAGATTCTGGGCCGAAGTTGTCTTCACTGCAGCTTACATCCAGAACAGATATTCGACCAAGGCCCTCTCAGGCAAGACACCCCATGAGGTGTGGACAGGCTCTAAGCCTTTTGTGAAGAACCTAAGAGTGTTTGGATGCGTTGCCTATGCGTAGATCCCAAAAGACACGAGAAAGAAATTGGACTTCCAAGGTCTCAAGACCATCCTGATTGGATATACTTCATCTGATAATACATAAAAGCTGTATGATCTTGATACCTGGCAAATCTTGTATAGTCAAGATACAATCTTTATCAAGGATCAGTTCGTCGACATCAAAGGCAAGGATATTGCTTCAGGAGAACCTTCATCACCTGCCATTGACACAACTGTCCGAGTTTCTAGCTCAGGCGTGTCCAGGAGTGGTTCATCAATCGAATTCTCCCAGAAGATCAAGTCGAGTGCACACACAGCCCACAAGGTATACCCCTGAGTCTGCATGTCTTTTGATACAAGAACCGACGACAGTTGAAGAGGCACTCAACCAACCAGACTCTGATCTCTGGAGAGAAGCTATGGACAGAGAGGATTTCTCTCTGATCGAGAACCAGACGTGGTCACTAGTTGAAGCTCCTATTGGCTACAATATCATTGATTGCAAATGGATCTTTAAGATCAAATACAATGCCAACGGAGCAATTGATCGAAGAAAGGCAAGACTGGTAGCATGAGGATTCACTCAGATCCCCAACGTCGACTATAGCGAGACTTTCAGTCTAGAGTCAACAAGCATTCGTCGATCCGAGCACTCATGTCTTATGCTGCAGCTGCCGACCTCGAGGTACATCAACTTGATGTACAAATAGCTTATCTAAATGGAGTTATACAAAAAGACATCTACATGATCCAGCCCAAAGGATACGTTCTGGAAGGTATGAAGAATCATGTCTATAAACTCCACAAAGCACTTTACGGCTTGAAACAGTCTGCCAGAGATTGGTTTTAGAGGATCAACATATTCCTCATCGAACAAGGATTCGAACCAAGCACTGCTAATTGCAATGTCTATTCCAAGTCATTGCATCAATCCTTCATCATCATCACCTTATACATGGATGATACGTTGCTCTTCAGTAGCAATACCAATTTGGTCGAGGATTCTAAGCAAATGCTGTTTTCAGAGTTTGACAAGACTGATCTGGACGAAGCTCACTTCTGTCTGGGCATTCAGATCCACATAGACAGAGCGAGACGACTGAATTATATCCCTCAACAAAGCTATCTTCACAATGTTCTTAACAGATACAATCTAACGAATTGTAAATTAGCTCACTCACCGATGGATCCAGGCCTGCATTTGTCAAAGGACCAATGTCCCCAGATTAAGTAGGAAGAAGAGCAAATGAGAGAGTATCCTTATCAATTGATACTTGGATCTCTCATGTACGCAATGGTCTGTACAAGACCAGATATCTCTTTTGTAGTAAGCTCACTCAGCCAATATATGGCTAATCTTGGCATCACCCATTGGAAGGCTCTCATAAGAGTCATGAGATATATTGGAGCTACCATGGACTAGTGCAACTACTATGGAGATGTCAGCAACGACAATCTTCATCAGCTCAGTGGATATTCTAATGCAAGTTGGGGAGGAGATGTAGACAATTGTAAGTCCACATCTGGATTTACATTCTTCTTCAATGGCGGTCCTATCTCATGGAACAGTCATAAGCAAACATCTATTGCACTTTCTTCTACAGAAACAGAATACATTGCTGCTTCCCAATCTATTAAGGAAGCGTTTTGGTTGAAAAATTTATAGACATTAATCTGTATCAGTACAGCCCCACAATTTTATTTTGTGATAATCATAGTGCTATTGCCTTATTGATGTCACTCTAGGAGTAAGCACATTGAAATCAGACATCACTACATCAACGACAAAGTTCTCAACAAGGAGGTGAGCTTAACGTACTGCAGAACGCAAGACATGGTTGCAGATATATTCACGAAGGCATTAAGTGTTAATGCACACAACCACTTTTGTACGTTGCTCAGTCTGAAGATCAAGGCATTCACGGATCTAGATTAAGGGGGAGTGTTGGATTTATCTCCTCTACTCTCCTAAATCCTATTTTAATCTGTCTCCATTCATGCTGCATTTTTACTCATGTTGTTGCACAGTCTGCATATTTACATTTAAGACAGGCGAAAAACTCGACTGTCTGCATAAATACAAGTAAATTCCACAGGCGAAAAAGGCGAAAAACGTGACACTGTTTTTACACGTGATTTGTGATAGGCCAAAAAGACGAGACTGCCTTACAAAATGCCAAAGGTGCTCTAGGAAAAGTGAAGGCACCCTGTAAATCAAATCCTAAGGCATTTCGTCAGAGTGTTGCATTTTTTACATCTTCACCAATGTTCATTTCAGCAAAGGCTGACGTCGCAGCCTTTTCACGCTTATCCCATGCAACTGTGCTAACAGATTTGACAACGACAGCAGCCACCCACGATCTCCTACATACAGCACATCCACTTTGTACTTTCTTCATCTGCACACTTGTAAAATTGTGTATATATTGAATACCACTTGCGTATTCAGTGAGCGACTGTGAAAATAATAGCATCAGAAACTTAGTAGAGATAGACGAAGTAGATGCCCTGTGCATTGATTCTTTTGTATTGTCAGTAACAGGTTCATTCCTTTTATAGATTGAATTAGCTTTGTAGAGCACACGGTTTTGTCTGCTATTGTCTTGTGTTCCACAACATTATTGACATGTATATTTTGCTATACTTAATCTGATAACACTTCTGTTGTTCTACGTTCAGATTTGTGTCAATATTGCTATGCTTTTCTACATTCTGTCTAACTCTCTTATTGCTCAATCTGGTAATCTCTTAGCAAATTACTATTAGTTTAGTTGTTGGCGACTAATATTTAGTCTTGCCTTTCGCGACTTATTCACGACTGATTATCAGTCGAGCCTATGGTGCCTTTTTATAAAATGGGGAAGGCCCTTGCCCCTCAATCCTATTGGCTAATATTCACAATGATCCTATCCATTCATCTTGGACCCAACTTGATCCAAGGGTCCACAAAAAGTACATTAGAAATCACAAGATTCATGTGAGTCCCAATTTGGACCCAACTCTAAAAAGTGATCTCTAAGTTTAAAAATGACATTGGGCCTCTAGTTTTATTTTAATTCCAAGGCCCAAGTCATGTTTATTTTATTTACAACTTTATTTGCGTGCTCATTGGGCCATGGGCTTATACACGCAAGATGCCATGCCCTCGCAACACATTTTATTGGATGATTTTATTTATTTACACTTTGTTGGGAATACCCCCAACAGAGAACCTCTAACATCCTTGAGTTTGTTGGTTCAAGCGTCGCGAACTTTATCAATGGTATGCTTGCAGATGTCGTAGATTTGTCTGCTTCATGAAGTACTGTAGTTGACAAACTAGAGCAGTGCAGATTGATCCATCGGGGAGGAATGAAGACTTGAGAGCTATCTAATATCAAAATGCAATGTACTGCAAATATTGGAATGAGATCAACATAATAGGCAAAATGGGTTGCTAATGATTTGCAATTGTTGTACACATCAAAGTTTAGTACCTGATTTGACTATGTGACAAGGTGACACAAATTCTTAGAGGATGGCAACGATATCATGAACTTCGCTTTGGGCATTTATGTAAGCATCATTATCCTATAATGCTCAACACCATGAATCTCAAACTATTATGAGTAGAACAAAGACATTTGAAGTATAAGTAGAGATACAAGGTGTAAATAAACCAAGCACATCTCAAATTCAAAACTAATCCGCAATGCCAAAAAGCACAATAATCCGAAATAGATCTATTGTATGCTTGACCATGGCATTTAGAGGATGACTCAAAAAAGCACAAAATTGAAATGGAATTAGGTATTGATTGATACCCATGCAAAATGACTACAAGGTTCTTGCAAGTTATCAAGAGCCTATATGATCTATGAATTGCTATAAAACTCTAAAGTTTTGATGGAGAGCACTTTCTCCGTCAAAATATGCCTAAGCACTTATGCATTGGGCCCTCCATGTTCTTTGGAGAGAGAGAGAGAGAGAGAGAGAGAGAGAGAGAGAGAGAGAGAGAGAGAGAGAGAGAGAGAGAGAGAGAGAGAGATTGTGCGTGTGTGTGAGTTGTGAATCCCTTTTTAGCTAGATTGCAAATAAGAATGGTGTATTTACATGAGCACCTAACCAACCTCATCTTTTCAATGGATCTGAACTCTATACACTCAATTCCAATATATTTACCACCAAATGTTGGAAGGTCCATCCATTTCAATGCACATCCATTCATTCTTTGTCATGATCAACAGCTCCAAAGATCAATGACCCACTTCATTCATCCAAAGATGGTAGACCACAGGTAGGTGGCTCATCCTCAGAAGAGATAGAGGGTTCATTCTCTTCTTCTTCTTGTTGGATCTGACCTTCTTCTAATTCTTCTTCACCAAACATGCTCATGATCGTTGAGATCCTGCCCTGCAGCATTAAGTTTTCTCGCTCCTTCACCAGACGCCTTGAGCGCTCTTGCTGCAGCTGCAGCTGTAGGAATCCCATCATCCTTGCATCCTCATCTAGCTGCTCGTTCAGGCCAGTAATCTCTCGATCCTGCCCAACAAAGTTCACATTTCCAGATCAATGGACTTTTTGCCTAAAACAAACACCTGATTGATTAAAAGAACCTCAGCAAGACTATAGCGCATTCAAAGCCGCATTGTAATCAGACTAGTTAGCTGCTAGCAAATCAAGCGTAAGCTGACTGCAAATTATCTGATAGATTGCAGAAAAATTAGCTTGTCGGCAGGAAATCAGACCTTTCTGTTCATCTCATACACTGCAATTCTGCGCATGCTCTCCACCACGTCTACGTTCACAAGCCTCCGTCTCTTTCCCACCACCCACCCTCGTGGATAGGAAGTTTCATCAAAATCAGGGGGAGGAAGCACGGTGTCTGGAGAGGCAGAAACGGTTGTTATCACTCGCTTACGCTCATTGAGTATCGACTCTTTTATTTCGCCCTCCTGGAAGGCAAACAAAGGCCCCTTCTTGATGCTCACAGACAGGCGAAACTTTGCTGGTGTCCTTGGCTTTCGAGGTGTGAATACGCTGGCCTCGCTGTTCATCAAATCGTGATGCCCATGATAATCTGCTGGTCATTTATCACACACAAATAATATCAAGCCTCAGGCGTTGGCATCACAAATCAAATCAGATAGTTGGATAGAGTTCAGTTTATGATGTGAGACAACGTTACATTTCAATCAGAAAGACCGATGAGCTTCATTTTCTATATTCTCTCTTGGATGTCCCTTTCTGTAATGAGGAACGGATTCACAGTGACGTAAAAGAAAGCTACCTTTAGGCCTTTAGGTGGTGAGACCTTTAGGCCTAGTGATTAATGAACTGTTGCTAAACCAGTTGTAAAGGTCACTAGAAAATTCGCAAAATTAATTCCCAGCGTAAAGGATGGCAATTGCATACTTTTTTGTGGTGCTGAAAATTTTTATCTGCCAGCTCTCGACCTTTTAGGAACGACAATCTCTTTCTAAAATTTCTATAAGTAACTAAATTTTTTACTACTAATATGCTTGGGAAATTTCTTGATGGCCATAATATTCAAGCCAAATTCCTATATGGTTATCAAATACTCTTACTTGTTTTTGTTAACAGTATACTATTGAATACATGCAATAACTCAATCCCTTTGCATGATCATGAAATGATGAAGCAGAATTAAAAAATGAGTACCATTTCGTTTCTTGGGGTTGGACATTTGTTCGATGGGAGAAGTCAAAGGAATGTCAATGTCCATGGCAGCCGACGCCATCTTTCAGTCCCCACACGCCTTGTCTAGTCCCTCAATTCGCATGTACACGTAAGTTTAAGTAGTTCCTAGGAGCAAATCCGATCGATCTGTTCACCTGAATCATCCAATTTAGTTGCTGCACAGGACAATCTCCATCGTAACACTAATATATCTACTTCGAGTCTCGACTCTCAAACTGATTCTAGTCCTTGATGATGCTCAAACTTCTTCTTTCAGGAAGCCACAACAAATAGCGCACTTCTAGATCTTATGGATTGCCCTTTGTGTTAATGCAAGTACCATAACCTGTACCACTGAACAATATGTTGATAGCTTGATCTGATTCAGCAAATGCAACAACTTAACGATCATCAATCTCCTCTCGGGATAAGCAAGGTGGAGTTTATATCAGCACGAATTGTATCACAATTACAACCATACGCGATCGATCCATAGATACTTCAAATAAACTGATCTAACCCAGAATTTGGAGAAGTCAACACGACTGCTCGGAGCAAGTGGTGCTAGGCCAGATGGGAGGGAGATAATTTGAGAGCAAAATTAAGATTAGTCACTTTCGGGAAGAAGAACGGGAGCCAATTCGTGAAAAACTAATGGTATTCCAGGCAGATTTGACATGGAATCGCGTGGATGAGACAAAGTCTTTTGGGGGAGCTGGCGAAGAGGGATGCACCCTCGTCGCCATTGCCATTGCCATCGCCAGCACGAAGATGAGTGTGGAAGAAAAATACCCCATCGCTACTCACGTTGAGGTGAAATATGGAAGTCTCACAAAATATAGTATTATGTATTATAATGGGCTGCCTCACTTTATCCGCTAAAGTGTTTGTTTAGGATGGATGGTGCTTCCAAGTTCCAAACCACCCATGTCCATCATTAGAATGAAAGGAGGAGGTTTCCTTCTTCTTCTTCTTCCTTGGACTCCTTTTCTTGCATCACCATGACGCAATAGGTGGTGGGGTTGGAGCATGGGCCACAATAGTTGCAATGACAAGCTTTCATTATCTAATTAAAAAAGCTAGACTAAATTCTTACCATGTAGAAACCATGCTTTATCAAAATCTTTGCATTTTGCAATTTGCCAAATAAAGGAACTTGCAAGAGATTTTTTATTTATTTATGACAATAAGGGCTATTCTTTGCCTATAATTGTAGTAAAGTCCATCAACTCTCAAAATATTTTCTCATTTAATTATTTGGCATTGGTCTAATCTTGATCACTTTGACAAGGTTGTTGTGCCTAGCTTTACGAAAACATTGGCTTCATTATAGAATTTATTATGGGACAAATGCAATGCGCAATTGTCATGTCCCAATTGGCCAAAATGCACCTACTAATATTACGCTTGAATGTAGAGTTTAAAAACAAAATCCTAAACAACACATTAGAGGATTTTCAAATGTTGAAAAACTATGGGAATACCATGTAGGATAAGAAAAAGAGTCTAAATAGAATAAAACAATATTGTTTACTTGTTTGCCCACAATACTTCCCGAAGCTTACCCAACTCCCAATGCTCTAACCATAGTGTCTATATTCATGGTTAAAAATTTCAGTTGTTATTATGGTTGAACTTCAAAACCATGACAATTATGGTTGCATTTTTGTTTGATCATGATTTAACTTACATAGATTTGAACGTGCATTCTCTCCAATGGTAAAGATGAGCACCATCTAGACACTGGAATGAGAATATGAGTGTCATCTCCAAATTTGAGAAAAAAGCAACATCATGGAATCGATCTTACAAAATTGGTGATGTCGTACCAACTATGATACATATTTGTTTATTGCATTTTTTTTTCTAAAGAATTTGTTTTGAATACTTCAATGCTTATGATTGCTTTTGTACTTTTCTTGATGATGGCATTGTATAATCTCCACTTGGATATCCCTACTGATTAATGATCAGGAAGGTGGATCTTCAGAACAGTATGCCATTTATGCTGCCACTCAACAAAAAGCCTCGAGAAGTTGGACCAGAGCACCACTTGGATGCCTTGCATGTGGAGCAAATCACAGAGTTGCAGAATGCCCAAATAAAGAAAAATTTGTACCATTCTGTCGTGATTGTGGATATGGGCATTGCTATAAAGACTGTCCAGCAAGACCGAAGCCACCTCGCTAGAACCGATCAAAGATTTTCAGCCATAGGAACTTGGCGCCGGCTGGATTCTGGTCACAGTGGCGCCGGGAGCTAGAAAAGATAATTTTCACTATTAAAATAGAATATGAGCAAATGCAAGCTATACACATCCTATGCATTAATAAAATTTCAAATTACTGAAAGGTATGAAATTGTCAAAGAAGAAAGCTAAGACCAATAATCGAAAGCAATAGACTTGCAAGGATATTCAATCCCTTTCAAAAGGAAGTTATTGAAAAAGAAGGATTTATGCATTCAAAATATATATTGTGATTTCTGTTATTGATTAATTAGATAAATATATTTTTTCAGCTATTGTGTTTTTTTCTCAACTATTTTGTTTTTCTAGCAAATCTGTCTTGGTTGCTCATCAAAATATAAAAGGCAATGCCTCAATTGGAAAGACATTGGGTTTTATATTGATAGGTAAATCCACTAAATGCATTTTGATGAACAATTGTTCTCATATAAAGTCCATTGCAGAGACCCTGACGGTGGACATTCAAAAAAATTTATAATCTGATAAAGCTATAGTCTAGACTGCTTGTGATTTTGCTAGTATAAGCAGAGAAGCATATACTGTAACAATATTTCAACTTGTCAGAGAAGTATTTAAGCAAGTTTGGATAAGAAAAGTGCCTATTCCAAAGTCAAATCAGTTGAAGCATGAGAAAAATAAGATTAACATACTAGGAATGCATAAGATTATTGGTATTTCATTTTATATTGGAGAGACATATCAAACTAAAGGAAGATGAATATCTTATAATTCATCAAAAAAGTGAAAAATTATGTGAGCCTCATGGTTAATCCCAAGTAATGGAATGACCATGTAGGAGCTAGTATTTGTAGGCATTTGTAATAAATGCAAGTAGACTCCTCTTAATTAAAATAGAGTGAGCCACCTTTTCATGGTGACCTCTAGTGGAGAAGCTATTTCCACATGTAATTTGTAAAATTGTGAAATTGCCACTTGGGCTCCACATAGGCAGCCCTCTTGTTTATTTAAGAGGTCCCCTCTCTTGTGAGGGAACTTTACATGTAATCGGCTTTACTCTTGATATTGAATAGAAGATCTTCCACGAGTATTGGCAATTCTTGAGCTCCTTGATCATAGTGGTTTCTTGTGTGATGTTTTTTACGATTTTTCACTTCCATTCTCTATGAGTGGATGTGGATTAGATTAGTTTTCTTCCTTTCCTTCATTATGTATGGCTCGAGCGGTTTGTCTACGAGCCTTGGTCTCTTCGTATAGCGAAATCCACTCTTGCATTTTCTTGCTATTAAGAATGCAAAACTTATTTACCTTCTCCTTGAAGGACTCACTCATTCTCATGATCACTTATTTTCCTTAAGGAACCTCCCCAACAACACGCTCATCATCCTTCTTATCCCAAAGATGAGGAATAGAAGGATCGTTATGAGCAAGGAACTCCGTGATGTAAACTCTTGCACTAGCCATCCTTCCGCCATGCTACCCTCAGGCCTTGCTCTTTGTCTTACAAAGCCTTTCAATGTTTTCATGAATCATTCCAAGAAAAACATCCAACGGCTATGGACAGTGCTTGAATTAAAAAAATGGACCAATGTTAGTGAGAGAACATGGGAATTACCACAATAGCAATAGTTTAGGATGGACTAAGAATGGATGTGGGAAAGGGCTTTTGTTCAAACACGCTGCCTCGATGAAGCTTTGTCTTGCCACCTCAATGGATGCCAGTGATATCTCCTTGGATGAAATGTATCTTCATAAGAAAGAGAAACAACAATGACATACGCATTAGTAAGATCATCACCTTGAATCACTCCAAAAAAAAATGATGTGAGTCGTATGTGCATTCATCATCGTACCTCACCAAACCATTGAATTTGTAGATTGCACTCCTTAACTCCTCTGTCAAGAACCCTCTCAACACCAAGGGAAGCACAAACTGCATGCACAAAAAGAATTTGGTCATTGATATACATATATGTGCAATTAGATCATCATGAGATCACAGGAGATGCTATAAAATGTAATCCACAATGTTGAGGTGGAAGCAACGTCAAAAAACATGCCATGCCGACCTGTAAAAATTTATGCCAGTCATGAGACTTTAGTTCACTTAGCTTGTTGTCCCTTGTGAAGGCACCCTTTAGGCATCACATGTGTTCTGTTGGAGTTCGAAATGAGGCTATTGCCTTCTTTACAATCGTCTCTTCTCTCCTCGAGAAGATCCATGGGGCCTTTGGTAGGACAATTGAAGTCTCCACCATTTGTGGGCATAAATAAGCCATCTTTTCCACTTCTTTTAAGTCATCTCGTGTATCATTTTTATATTTCGACCCAGTTAGGGGCTCCCAAATCGTACTCCTGACATTCTTGAATATGTGCATCGGGTCCAAAAGATGGTTTATCAACAATTCCTCCAATATGGGAGTTCATGAAATATTGATAACCTCTTCATGCCGGGAGGGAGTTGCCCTAGATCTTGATTGGATCTCCAAATCTACATTTGAAAGTGCTCCATTCATGATTGTTAGACTAACTCTTTCTAATTTTTGTCTTTTAATCAGAGAGAGCATATCCTTCTCTACTAATACCAGAAAAATTGCATGCGCCTTGAAGTAAAGTGCTATCCAAAAAAATTTCAACCTTGTTCCAATGTTGACTTAGAAGTAAATAGGAACCTAATGAGTTTCCAATGGAATTGGCATCTGTGAAATGTTCTTGAGCAATCAATGCAGATCTGCACAACAAATATCATTGTTAGAAGAAGGTTGGCTGGAAAATCTGTGCAAACACTCTATTTATTTTATAAAGCACAATGTTAAACTTCTCCTAGGAAATGGAGACAAATAGATATGTGACATAACTCGTGATTGTATAAAAGTGAAAAATTTCAGACAACATTAAGGACAAATAGTAACGGTAACACTTACTTGAACGAATAGATCCTTCTTTTTTGGTGACCCCCTCTCGATGAAAAATCACAAATATCCTTTGTTGGCAATCATCTTCTTTTATTACTTTTTGTTTTCTTATTCAACAAGTCCATATCTTTAACTAGAGACAAATATGAGATTCGCATGGATTGAAACAACTTTAATCTCATCATTACTAGTTGTAAGCTTTCTCAAAAAAGTCTATAACATTTCAATCCATTTTCTTAGAACTTCATTTTTTTCCAAACAATTTTTCAAGTTCATTTGTGTATCCTGATACTCTCTTGATATTTGCTTCAATTTTCTCTCGTAGAAAATATATTTTTTACATTGAATATGCATCACCGTATGTTTTCAAGTTCTCACAATAACCTAAAAGACCACTTTTCCCATGGCACATATAAATTATCAACTGAGTAACTAAATGGAAATTAGGATGTTTTAATGAATTTGGATCAATAGGACATAATGTTTTCAATGACCATAAATCCAAATGCTTTAGTTTTTCTTTCCTATAATGGATCATCTTAGAATCTGACAATTTTGATTCTTTTGAATTCCTTGTCCTAAGCGGACCATACACATGAAGATGATAAAGGTTAGGCATCATAGAGAAAAAAGAAATAAACAGTATGATGACAATAAAATATGATTTTCAAAAGGTAAAATAAGATCTAATATAGTAAAAAACTCATATGAATATATGGACATGCCATATTTAGAAATGGTGGCAAACAAATGTTTTTCTTTGGAGATGGAGATGGAGATGGCGGCAAGCAAATGTTCATCTATGAAGTGGTGTTGATTTTTTTTATTTTCACATGTACTATCTGTAAATCTGAATATTACAAAGTATGAACATAAATTTATAGTTCAATATGGGTGTTAACTACATGAAACCCTGTAGTTCAAAAATCAATGAAAAAATCCCCTTACCTTTGCATCAACAATCTCCAAATCTATATTTAGATCTACCCCATCCGACTTGGGCAATAGTTCAACCATCCTCTTATACTTGAGTCCACATGTGAATGGGTGACATGCAAGGGTGACATGCAAGGAGTTAATTTTCACTCACACAGGCGTGCAACTTCTAGTTGAATTCACTTTCAAAGAGATTATGTTGGCACTCCAGTGTTTACTACCAGCAAATCAAGACCAATGAGTGACCAAAAATGTAATAACTTGAGAAAAAACAAATTCTAAAACAAACAAGAGTCACTTACTTTTTACAGTATGGAATGATGAAGACATTTGCCTCCACTTGTAAGTTTTATTTCCTTGTTGGTCTCAACGTGTAGTGAATGCCCAAAATAAGGAGAGACAGCTTCCATGTTTTTAGTGACACCATATGTATATTTTTGTAAAAAATATATCATTCTAGCCTCAACAAATGGGTCCGATATATCCAACAACTCATGACAATGTGTCGTATTTATACAGTTTTTATAATTGGTCTCATTTATACAAAAACAAAACTATCCTCTGAGATCTTCTATCCTTTTTGCTATGTATTTATCAAATAATATATACCTTTTTGAATGAAAAAATGAGTCCTTCGAATCATCAAGGAATCGAATGAGTAATTCCCTCACAACACTGTAAAAAGTTATTTTGGGAATCAACATCCTTGTGTATAAGTATATGATCTCTCTATGCTTACTAGAATTTGCTTACAATAACACAGTTTATTGTTCTACTGGTAAAGCGCCTTTTGAAGTAATGTATGGAAAACCTATTGTGCCTCCTGTATTAAGGACTAAATAAAATATATTTGCCTCAGATGAATTTATGCAGGATTATTAAGACACCTTTTCAAAGGTTCAGCAATCCATCGCAAGTGCACAACAGAAACAGCAAAAAAATGCAAATATGCGTCGGAGGGCAATCAAGTACGAAGAAGGGGAACTAGTTCTCCTAGAATTTGAAAAGAAAAGGCTCAGGAAGAAGAAGGGCAGCATGAAACTCTACCCAAAACTAGCCCAAAAGTATTATGGACCCTTTAGAATGAAGTTACATGTGAACTTGACTTACCTATTACCTGGAAAATCCATAACAAATTCCATGTAAGCTTGCTAAAGAAATTCAATGGTCCAGAACCTGAAGGACTTATAGATTCCCAACCTCCAGAAGTTCAAGGAATCGAAGAATACTTCAATTTGAGCAGACCTTGATGCACAAGACAAGAACTAGAAAAAAGGGAATAGCTTCTACATTATACCTCCTCAAGTTTAAAAACTATCCTACTATGGATGCAAGATGGATGGAAGAAGAATTCTTCCAAGAATATCCAGGAATTTTAAACTTTTATTTGAGAAATGTCCATTGAGGACAACGCTTAATGCGTCGGAGGGGTGTAAATTGTATAGACCAAATTCACCAAGAAATAAAGGCTACCCAGTCTTCCATTCTTTTGTGTATGAAACATATTTTGAATATTAGAGTTTATTACTCTAATTGATGAAATATGCATACAGGTATCATAACCTGAAGACAAGAAATGAAACTGTAGATCAATGCTAACAGTTTGATGTGTAGGTTTTAGAAATAGAATCTAATGATGAACCATTTTATGGTATGATTCCTAACCCTTTCTTAAGGGTATGTGCAGGTACTAAGAAGAGTACCTGAAGAATGAACTAAATAAGCTTCTTAAAGCTTAAAGATGGTACCTGAAGAAGGCATTTTCCAAAGTCTATAAAGAAGGCTCAATCGAGTCTATAAAGATTTGGAGAACAAACCAAAGGACTGATCACCCTTTGTGTCACACTCCACTATGATTGGGGATGGGGAACTCCTAGAAAAAAAGGGCCTAGGAATTGATGAAAATTATGCAAGATAAGATGGACATATACAAAGCCTTTTCCATGTCATGAAAAACACTTGGGGTGAATCCCAATGTTGTAACCAAGAAAAATACAACTTGAAAGTGGCTAACATTAAATGTTAAGCTACCTACCTTCCATCCTTATCAATATGTAACTTACCTACTTTGCCACATGGCTTGTAAGCCATAAGACACCTAGGAAAATGCGCCCTCCTACTCCTCCCCTTTTGCTTTAACTAGTTGATAAACACCCTTCCACAGCTATACACCTCACCCTCTCACTTTACTTCTCCTAGAGTCTCCCTTACACCTCTCACACTTATTTTGGACACCTCAGCCACTCCCTCAATAAAAGGAGTATTTCGCCTCTCTCCCTCATTATTCATCTCCTTTTCATTTTTGGTTTGCCTCTTGTTCTTGAATCTATGTGTCTAGGTGCTTGGAAGAAAGCTTGGAGCTATGGCATAAGGAGGATCTATCAAGCTTGGATTGGAACCATTTTGGAACCACACACACACACACACACACTCACTTTCTCTTACCTCTTTCATCTCTCTCTCTCTCTCTCTCTCTCTCTCTCTCTCTCTCTCTCTCTCTCTCTCTCTCTCTCTCTCTCTCTCTCTCTCTCTCTCTCTCTCTCTCTCTCTCTCTCTCTCTCTCTCTCTCTCTATCTCTCTCTCTCTCTCTCTCTCTCTCTCTCTCTCTCTCTCTCTCTCTCTCTCTCTCTCTCTCTCTCTCTCTCTCTCTCTCTCTCTCTCTCTCTCTCTCTCTCTCTCTCTCTCTCTCTCTCTCTCTAATACTTACTCACCATCCATAGCCTGGATGGCCATGCATGTCACACCATCCATAACCTGACAGAACCTTCGCAGAGCATTAAGATCAGCAAACCAATCTTCGCAAGGGGCTTAAATGGAATCAGAGTAGTGAATTTAACCTGCCTGTAGGGTCTGATCTTGAAAATCCAATGTCTGGAGCAAGTTGTGTGAGAGATCACTTTCTGCAAGCATTGAACCCTCGCAGACTGTCTGAACCCTCGTAGAACCTTCGCAGGGTAGTCAAATCACCTTCTGAACTCTCGCAGACTTCTTTGAGGTCTTAGAATTTTGTGAAGGTCCCTGCAAAAATTTGGTTGGAACTGAGCTAGGAAAAGTGAATTTCATCTAATACGCACTCTAATTTCCACTATATAAGGGCAAAATTTGAGTCATTTGTCACTTTACCTAGCGAAGCTTTGTCCAAATTTCAAGCAAAATTTCCAAGTTCTCTGATTGCTACCAAATTTCCTACCAGCCATCATCTGCGCTCTCTGAATTCAGATCTGCACTCAGAACCATTGTTACCATCATCTGTTTTTTGATTTTCATTTTTTCTCACTTTTTCAAACTTTTTTACTGTTTCCACCATTTTGGTCACTTTTTTACCACTTTTCCTTGTAACAAAATCTAACTACCATTGCTAAAATGACCTCTTCTGACGACTCTGGCACCAAGGAGGTGATCAAGTGTGAAACACCCTCTGCCACCCAGATTTGGCCATTGCCTTCTGATGCCCTGATTGTTGGAAATTAAGCCCCCAGTTGCCTCCTTAGTGAATGACTAATTTCTATTTCATGATTCTTCCTGCATGTTTATAAATCATTGATCTAGGGTCAGATGAGACCAATTTTGGTTCTATGTCTGCTCATCTGATACCTGCAGGAATCACAAACTTAGACAGCCAATTTATTTGAAGAACGTCTACAACGGGCTTTCGGCTGATCTCCAGCAAAGAGTAACCAATCCTGTCAATTTCAGATGTTAAGTTTAAATAACTTGAAGTCATTGAAGACTTGGCCATCTTCAAGGACTTCCACAAAGCTTGCATTTAGAACAAGTCTGTAGAGATACATTACTTTTTCAATAGTCTGCAGAAACACACTATGTTTTTCAACAGCCTCGGCTTTTTCGCATTTCCTCGAAATGCGAAAACTTGCATAGTTCAAAAGTTTAACTGGTTTTAACACACCTTTGACTCTTTGCAAAAAATGCAAAGAGAGAGAAAATTCTAAAGGTCATCTATTTTCATAAGTTAAACTATTTTAAAGACATCATCAACTTGAAGTCCCAATTACGCCATCAATTTTTTGTATTGCTATTTGTATTGTGCTTCAGTGTAATATAGCAGTAGCTTGTTTTTATCTGTGTACAACATAGATGAATGCTTGTTGTGATTGAATGCACTTTCATTGCTGTTTGATTGCGCTTGTTTACTCACTTTGATCAGAACACGGACGTCTACGACTCCTCAATTTTTTATCAGACGATGGTTGTCTTTGATGCCTGAGAAACTCGTGATATCATGATGCTCTTCCATTTATCCCCTCAGAACTATACTTCACATTGAATCTGATTTCAGTAGTACCACATACAAACCATCTCTAATCTCTTCGGTGGACTACACTCTTGTTTTAGAGTATGAATTAATTTTCAAGATTCTGTTGGGCAATCAGAACACTTAAAGTTGTGATCACATTTAGCATAAGCTGTCTATTAGATTGTTTTTGCATTTAGCAGCCGATTAGAACAGGAGAGCTGTTCCGCAATATTTGCTCTTCTCCATTTGCGTTCTTCCTATCTCCCTTGCCCCATCACTAATCAAACCATGGCTTCAGATGGCTGGTACTCTTCTTGAAGCAATGGGTTTTTACCCAACACTTTTCAGTTCTGACATTAACATGGGCCTCGCCCTTCACGCTTACGCCACCTAGGACGCATTGAAGTCACGTTTCCACTTTTTGTACCAAGGTACCACGTACAAAGTATGCATTAACACTAGCTCAATGATCACCGTCGGCATAATGTCCGGTGATCATCAACCAATCTCCCATCGCCAGGCAAAGACCTTGATAAGGCCATTCCTCACCCAGACTGCTCCAGAGGTTCCGATCCAAACTAACAATGGGTACCTAATAAAGGCTATCACGGACCCAGTAATCCAGACAGCGGCGCATTTGTTAAACAGCTTCTTGGTTGTTTCAACATTTCGAAAGAATCGAATCCAGTCCAAGCTACTCAATCAGATTGTGGAGTCCTTTTTGGGATTCTCTGGTCCCACAGTAGTGCCATATGATTGGCATACTTTTCTTATTTATGAATTAACAATTTCTATCAAACCTAACTCTCATGAACATATCGCAGCAGGTCCTCTGCTGTGTAACTTCACCTGCACACTTCTCGAGGCGAGGGTGCGTGGTTTTCACAAATTCATCCGTCTCTCAATCATCATGCCACATACTAATATGTACCCTCCATCCATTGCATCCACATCCACCCATCCTGCAGTCACTGATACAACGGCCAGCAAGTGAATGTGTGGCGCTACCTCCTCTTCTTCACCTCCACCTGTTACTAGACGCTGCACGAACCCCACCCCACTAACCACTTTTGCTCCTACCACCGCCACCTCTTCTTCTGTTCAACCCTCTACTATCGCTTCCGCCTCCGTTCCCCTTTCTTCTGTTCATACCACCTCCACCTTTGTTCCCTCTTCCACCACCCCTTCTATCACTATCGCCTCTTTCATCTCTCCTGCTTCTACATCTCTCTCTCTCCAGTTCAATCTCGCCAATTCACAACTCTCTCCTGACACCCTAACATAAATGCCGGTCATTACAGCTGCGAGCTGAGACCTAGAAGTTGTAGCAGGAACTGCTAATAGCTCAGCAACACGAGCAAGATCGGCACCAGGAGATCCAGAAGTTGCAAGAAAAGGAAGACGGTTTAAATCAATATATCAAAAACCTCTTCGCAACAATCAAGGGCGCTTCAGCAAAGGTGCAAGAGCTTCAAGCAGAAGCCTCCCAAAGACTTGCCCCCCTCCAAGCGCAGCTACAGATCTATGAAACAGAGAATGCAAGGCTGGGAGCGGAGGTGCAAGATTTACAACAAGAAAAACTCGTCTGGTTAGCTCAACCCGCATTTGATTCAAGGCCACTCTCCCAAGCAGAGATGAACATCTTCAGGCATCAAGTGCAGGTATATAGCCAGACACTCAACAGTTACCAGATGGAGTTCGATAAGTATAGGTCAAGCACAAATCAGGAGCTTGCCCAAGCAAAGCAATCCCTCAAGGCTTGTCAAAAATTCATGGAGCAGCGACCCCAGCCAGTCCCGGTGGCAGTTCCAACCCCACCTACCTTCAGTACTTCACGGGCAAGCTCGAGCCAGGACAAAGGGCAACAGGCAGCAGGGGGAAGTAGTCAGGATCAGGGGTCATGCGCACAAGACCAAGGGACCCTAGATACAGGAGCAGATACGCAAGGCGCACAAGATCAGAGCCAAGAGACGGATCCGAGTCAAAGCCAGAGGGAGGGTCAAGCCTCCACATCTAGAGGCTTGCGGTCCATATCTATCAATCATGCCTTCTGATGCCCAAAGTCCATGGAGGAAAAGATCAACGAGTTCCTATCTAAATATCTCCGCGAGTCTTCAAGAGGCGGCTGGCAGATTTCATTCTCAGCATAGACAATCAAGGAAAATGAGCTACAAGCACTCCCCGCCCTCCAACCACAACCAGAGTGGCACGAGTAGTTGTTTGAGCGTGACCTTGCGGCCATCAGAACATATGTGACCAGTCCACAACAACTCAGAGTGAATGCGCATTTCCTGCCATGCACACACAGAACCAAATGGGCGGAATGCGGCACTCCACTGGACAAGATCACCCTCAATAACTTAAATTGGCCGAGAAATCCATCAGAGTATGGCTGGAATATGGATGTAGACGCTCAAAGGGCTCTCACCCAATTCTCAACTAAGTTTTTCAACTGTCCTGTCCCAACTGTCCGCGCGGCAGCAACTTACGTCCGGGACTTGGAGTATCTCATGGAAATCGGGACCAAGTGGGACATTTTTTTCCCACCGATATTCTTTGACCCAAATACAGCATTCGCATCGGAAAAGTGGAAGATCAGCTGCCAATAGCTCGAGTTTATTACCGAGCTGCACTCCTTGGTGTTCCTTGGACGTGCCGCTTTCAAGCATGGGTCGACCAATGATGGATAATCGACGTCCACAAGTCCCTTTACACTAATAAGGACTTGAAAAATATCGACAAAATAAATTCTATGAAAGACATAACTGGTTACCTAGTCCACCAGAGGTGGGTCAAGCGACCACTGTACTAAACCGGCAGAGTGCCGAGGGACCAGCACTACTTTAGATCGTGAGTCCTATTGGGGGTATTCCCAACACAGAGCAAATAAATAAAGTTGGTGAATAAATGTGTTGCGAGGGCATGGCTTCCTGCGCGTATAAGCCCATGGCCCAATGAGAACGCAAGTTAAATGTAAATAGAAATAATAGACTTGTGCCCTTTTGCAATTAAAATAAAATTTGAGACCCAAAGTCAAGTTAGAACTTAGTATTAAACTTTTTTATGTTGGGTCCAATTTTGGACTCACATGAATCTTGTGATTTCTAAAGTACTTTTTGTGAACCCTTCTATTAAGTTGGGTCCAAGATGAATGGATAGGATCAATGTACATATTAGCCAATAGGATTTTGGGGCAAGGGCCTTTCCCATTTATAAAAAGGCACCATTTGTACTCTATTTTTCATGCTTAATAGAGAGGAAGAGACTCGTTAAGGCCATTGGAAATAGCTTAAGTTTATCTTGAGGAAAAACTTCGCCATAGACTTCACAAGATTCAGCATAGATTTGGAGAAATTTAACTGGATCCGTTAATCCATTGTACTTAGACAGATCCAAACGGGGTGGTCTCCTAACAATGATTGGATTGACTTCCTGAGGAGCACCTCCAGGAGCAGCCATTTTTACAAATCAAATCAATCAAACAATGAGATTGGATCTAGATTTTTGATCAGAATCTCAGTTCAGATCTGCAAAATTTCTTTTACTTGACAATAATCAGATTTCTTATTTTTGAAAAAAGATCTATGATCAAGTGATTGACACTTCTAAGAATGATAAACTCTCAGAATCAGAATCAAATTGTAATAGAATTGACCAAAAATTTGACAGAGGCTTGATTTGGAAAATCAAAATCTAAAAATAGAACTGGCAAAAGTTTCTTGGGTGAAAGTTGACTTGGCGAAGGTTCATCAATGCTATTTTTGATAAAAAAAATTTGACCAGATTTTTTCTAACGATTTGGTAAAAATAACCTTTGCCGAACTCTCAGATAAGAAATCTGACTCAAATAAAACTAGGGTGGAACTGGTGAAGGTTCCGTCTGCTAAAAAGTATGGTTTTTATAGTTTGGCGAGGGTAAAAATAGAGGTTTTTTTAGATTGTGAGAAAATTAACATTTGCTGAACTCAAAAATGGCAAGTTACTATAAATAAAATCCTCAGAAGTTTTAGCAAAGGTTTTGGCGAAGGTTACAAATGTAATACTGTTGTTTTTGCAAAAAAGAGATTTTTTTTTTTGACAAAAATGGAACATTATGACATGTGGCCCCTACTTAAAGTTCGCCGAACTCATTGATGAACTAAAATAGTAAATCAGACTGACACAGACTTTGGCGAGGGTTTCTGGTGAAGGTTCTTTCTGGAAACTACAAATTTTATGAAAAGGTGTTAAGATCTCACAAAAGTTTGCTCATTTCTCGATGAACAGTCACTTTGACCTGTTATTTTTAGAATAAACGTTCGCCGACCTGGCAGTAGATAGATCTGAATCACACCTATGCACAGTGAATTGGACAAATGTTCTTTTTTTGTATTTTTTAGGGTTTTGGATGTCTTTTTGGTGTTTTCTGATGTTTCTAGAAATCTGTTGGAAAGCAATGTTCGCTCTTCAAACTGAAGGTTCTATGATAAAAAATGAAGGTGCCTACAACTCGGCGAACGTATCCTGGAAGAGGGTAAAAAGTTATCAGCTCTAATGACAAATTTGTCTCCATTTGACCAAGATTTGACAGATTTGACCGATTTTTGTTGTTTTTTCTGATTTCTCATATTCAGATGGATCTTAAGAATGGTGATCTGAATAGCTTCCCCTGTTCAATAATTAGATTAGATTTCAAACAAGCAAATCCACTTAAATCAGGCAAAATCACTTCCAAACTAACCTTAAATACAGTTTTAACACTATTCATGCCACGACAAGATGTGTTATGTCCATGACCAGTAAGTAGGATTCAGTGTACTCCTAGTCTTGGATACATGGTACTCCAGTAAATCAAGCTGTTAGTTATGCCACATCATACTGGATGTGATCCGAAAGTAACTAATATCCTTGTGAGGCCCAGAACACACTAAATGGGGTTTAGCCAAGGTATGAGACAGTGTATGCATGTGTAGAGTTATCAATAACAATTCTATAAATAGAGTTTAGACAAGGTATGAGACAGTGTATGCATGTGTAGAGTTATTAATAGCAATTCTATAAATAGGTGGTCCATGCATCGGACTCTATTCCAGGTGAATCTATGTATAGGGAACTTAGGGCTATGCATGGCTATGTGCCCAGGATGCTTATGGCTCTATAAAAAGAGGCCAAACTCGTCTTACTCCCCATTGGTGATTATGGATTCATTGCCAGGATTTCACTCTACATTCATGCTTCTTGTTCCTTGGCTTGGGGGTGAAGCTACTAGAGTTGATTGGTTGCTTCTACTTGGTTGGGTGGTTGCTCCATAGTGTGTTTTCCATTGTGTGTTATCTTGCAAACAGGATTTTAAGGAGCTTCCCTTATAGTGGTATCAGAACAAGGCTTACGAAGATTGGAGAACATGGAGAAGGTCTACCTTTCGTCGAAATTTAGGATTCTCTTCCAAGGTGGATAGATAGGATGCAAGTGGGTGTACTATCCCAGTTTCAATTTGCATGTTGCTAAGATCCATTACTCTTGGGATTATTTGTGGTTTTATGGAGAATTGTCCTTAAAGGCCAATTTGTGATGTTTTTTTTGGAGCTTTTTCATGTGTAGATCAAATCTTTGGTAGATCTGAACTTTTCAGCAAGTGTACTTTCATTTTAGGGTTCATTAATGATGAAATTAATGATGCACGCTGGTTCTCTCCAATGATTTTTGATTCTAGGCTATGTTTTGGTCAAAATTGCTTGGTTTTTCATGCTTTTTGGCACAAAATAGATAGTAAGAACCAAAATCTAGCAAAATCAGATCAATTAGATGTTTTAATTCTGTAAATTGGTTTGCATGTGTTAGAGAAAGAGTTGTATGTCATGAATTTCCACTTTATGGTGATGAAAAAATCGGAAAATAGTAAAAAATCATCATTTTTACTTGTTTTTTCATAAAGTTGGATAGGAAGTGACTGTAAAACACCATGTAGAGCTTGTAAATAGGTGAACCAAAGTCTTTTGAAACTTTCCTTGAAGTTGGGACCAAGAATTCCAGCAATTGAACTTGTAGGAAGTAAAAAAAAAGTTCAAAAAATGACCATTTTTCGTGATTTTTGGCAGATGGATCTCTCCAAATCCATAAGGAGATCATTTTAAAAATTAATTACAGCATGATTAGCATTCCTTTTTACCTTCCCAACAAGCTATCAGACCTGTGAATTGATGGCAGGTGGCTTATGCACCATCTCCATCAAGTTTGAAGCTATTTTGACTTCTACAAATCAAGAAATCTTCGTTTTCAGCCTATACTGCATCTTAGGATCAATATGAATATTTCATGGAAGTCTAATTGATGGTTTAAGACTGTAAGTAGCATCAATTTAGAGCTTAAAGAGGTGTTTGTACTATTTTTTCTTGTGGAAGTGCACTTTACTACAGTTTTTCAGACACTCTAACCTCGCATGTGTGAAGCCTAGGTGGAAGGCTGACATGACAAGCATCTTGTTCACTTGGTCTCCCTTTGTACTGAGCTTTACAACACCCAATTTGGTGTTTTGTAGCCAAAGTTATGATCATATGAAGTTTTGCAGTTTTGTTTGTAAAATTGGCAAAATTTTAAATTGTTTTGATTGCATGCCAGTCATTTCTCTAATTTGTGGTACTGTGCTTGCATGGATTAGTTGCGTGCTGATTCTCAGAGTGGTTATGACATGCATGAGGGATTTACAATCAATTTGAGTGGTCATACGCATGTGCTCTAACGGTTGGGTCACAAATCAGTGTTAATGGCTGACAAATTCCGTAAAACCGAAGTTTACGTTAAAATTTTAGTGATGACGTTTATGACTGATGTAGTGTGCTTTGCATGCCAATTTGACATTGGGTTAGTAACATTAGGAATCGGACAATGTTTCAATTTTTTTTTGACTCCAATTGCCTTTTATACTTACAGTATTTTCGTCAGAATTTTCGAATTACATAAAATTAAGCAAATTTTGAGTTTTCCGAAAAAAATCAAAATTTCGGTCATTTTTTCGTTATCTATAGAATCAGTTTAGATTAGTGAATTGATTAAACTAAGTTTATCAGTCAAAAAATTGATCACAATGTTTTCACTAAGTCTAAATTATTTCTCGGTGATAGATAAGTTAAAATTGACAGAAGGAACCGCAATGAATTGCCAACAGTTTTTACTGTGCTGTCATTTTTTAACTTTGGAGTTGAACTCCCAAATTGAAAATTAAAATTTGATTTTTTTTTTTGTTGAATTTCCATTTGATAATTGACAATCAGTTACTTGTCTGATAAGTTTTCTAATCGATGTTGATCGATAGTAATCGGTCAAGTGAACGTTTGTGCAAAAAACTCGTTAAATTTGAATTAAAATCGTCAGACAATATGAAATGACCAGACTGGATGAGTGACAATAGTATTCTTTATTAGTCAATAAATCTGACAAGATATGGTTCAAGAATTACTGAAATCCTATTGGTGGGATTTCCATTCATGTAATTTCATATTCTTTGTTTGGATAGGTTTTGTCAATATTAGCGGAGTAATTCCAAACCAGTCAATAAAAAGAAAAAACAGTCCAACTTTATTGGAAATTTGTAATAATAGGAATTACATAATGGATTTCATTTCTAGTAAAATCTTATGGTGAATTATATTCAGCCCAGGTATAGGACAGAAATGAAATTGCTTTAAACTACAGTAATTAGTTTTAAAACATTTACTAATGTCATTACGTCTTCTTGGTACCTTAGCTGAAAGATTTTCAGGGAACTAAAAATTCTAAAGAGGGAAGAAGAGTGGACATCAGAAGTAGTAAGTGTGATCGGGGAAAGTATTTCACAGTTAGGATTTTGGTAATTCCTATAAATAATTGCTTAATATTGGTTATTAATTTCCTGGTTAAAATTCATTCAGATGAATTCATAACTAATATCTTTGTAACCATTGAGTTATCCGTAGTTTTGGATGTCAATTGTGATGTTAGAAGAAGAATCTAATATATGAATTACATTGGATCTGTTAGTTGACAGAAGCTTGTCCCTAGATTAGATGCATCAGTAGGGGTTTGAAGCTTATCAATAACCAGAAATGATCAAGATGTAATATTGAACCATGTTAATTTTTCTGTCTAAGTCACATAATCAGATGTGGATTTTAGGTATCCATGTGATAGGCATGCCAGTCATCCAAATAAAAAGGATTCTCCAGTGTTTTGGAAACAAGAGATAATATCCTATATGGATTATAGGACAACTAGATGATCAGTGGATCTCTAGAATATCAGATAAGGCGGTTAAGTATTTTTTGGAAGGAAAAGCTGATGGTGTGGGACATCAGTAATTTTGAAAAGAAAATTCTAGGACTGTAAAGATCTGATGATCAATGGTGTGTTTAGTACGTAGCCGCGATATGGGAAAGAAGAAAACCATTCGATCAAATGTGGGGGATATTTTGGAAAATTTTGAGGTTTAATCTAGATCCCAATGTGGTATCTCATTATTTACAAAATGAAAGGCCCTCAAATCTATTTCTCACTTTCTTGATTAATCCTTTACTTCTTAGTAAATTATCAAATATAGGATATCAAACTGATTTATATGATTCTTTCCAGCATGAAGTTATTCTTCTGAAAAACTGTTATGTCATATAAAATACTACTTGGGTGAATAGACTTGGAATTCAGATAAATGCTAAGGTTAAAATGTTTCAATTTCTTAAACCATGGAATATCTCTGTTGCATAAATGGATTTTGATGAAATAGTAGTTTCTATCACTCAGAGTGAAAATGTTTGAAGGAAAAGGCGACATTCATGGGCACAAAACATGCATCATTAAGAGTCATAGTGGATCCAACACCAATTGATACAATACAAATTCCTTCTATCTTGTATTTACTATCAATAGGAATGGAGATGTACTTTCTAGATCCATTAGAAAATGCAAGATGAGTGAAAGATTTCCTTGAACTAGTCATATGAGAACTAGCTCCACTATTTATTCACTATGCATATTCATCTTCAAAACTAGAAGAGGAGTACACTGACATCAGGAGAGATTATTCCTCATAACTCACCTCTACTCACTTTACTCTCTTTAGTAGTATTAGCTTCTTGAAACAATTTGAAAAAATATGTCTCTTCTTACCACAAAAAAAGTAGTTCTTGTTGGATTTGCAACTTGTTGATGATTGTGATGAATTCTCATCACTCTCCTCCTCGGATTTGTCCTTCTTGAAATGTTGATGTTGCTCTTTGCCCCATCATCTTGGCTTGTCCTTTGAAAAGAATGCTTTCTCCTCTCCACCATCCTTCAAAAAAAGTTGATTGATCCTCAATAGCTTGTTTTCTTGCCTACACTCATAAAAAATGAGAACTCCTTATAGTGCCTCCAAGCTTGGAAGCTCTTTGATTGCATAAGATTGAACAATGTCGTCAAATTCATCTCTTAAGAGCCATTAAGGATTACTTGTACTAATTCTCTTTGATTGAGATGTATCCTATGCAAGCAAGCTCTCTATGAAGATCTTTCACTCTCATGACAAAATTTGAGGCACTCTCATCACTCTTGTGATAGAATTGAAAGATTTGACTCCTGAAAGTTAGCAATCTAGATGAGTTTTTGGCCTCACAGATGGATTTTAGTGTGTCCCAAGCCTCCTTGGCCGAGGTACATGAGCCAATCTCCCTCAACACTTATGTAGAGCCATCCTTGCCCAAGCACTTGTTACTCTTCTTCAAGTCCTAGCACAATATGCATCACATCTTGGAGTACCAGACTCCATCTTCACCATCTAAATGGCATAATTGGAGGTGGTCACCTTGCTCCAATAGTATGCCATGTTTCCTTGAGAAATTGAATTGTAATGGATTCAAATACAAACAAAAGTGTTGCTTCTCTCTCAAAGAAGGATCCAATAATGGTGTGCAAACAACTCCAACTTGAGATCTTGCAACCAAAATGTGAGAACAATCTCTCCAGCTGTGTCAATCTCTCTCAATCTAGGTCTAGCTTCTCTCCAAAGATGAAGCACAACAAAGTTTTGAGCCAACTACGTCTAAGCACATGTAAGGTATTCAAAGAATCCACAAAAGACTCAAATGTACTTGATTTGCATGAAAATATGTGACTGTGGCGTCAAAATCACAGCTAGATCTCACATAGACTAGATTGGCAAGCACAAACATGAGGTTTTTGATGAAACAAGTTAGATATGAGTCAAACTTGATGTGTCCAAGAGTTGCAAGGAGTACCTCGAGGACAAAGGCCAAGTCATCAAACTGCAAGCAATTTTTTCCATTCAAGTGTGTATCTCGTAAGGGTGAAGAGATTGGAGATGCTGCTATCTTTGATTTGTTCATAGATAGTGTTAGTAGACATAAAGTGACTTGTCTCTTATCTTTAAGATTGATGATGTTTATTAATTTATGTAGATATGACAAGACAATGAAGTTGAATACTTTCCAATCTACATTTGTTGTTGATAAAGCAATTTCATTGGATAACTATTTGTGGAATAGTTTGAAAAATGTTGTCATAAAAGAAAAAGCATCATTCAATGAAATGTACTTGAGATTCTTTGAGTCCACATGTTTTTGTCGTAAATCAATAGGTTAGTCAGTGGAAGCTCGAGCGGGTGTGTGTAGGATCGGAAGCGCCACAGTTAGCAGCAGAACATTCAAATTGAACGATTCAAACAAATGCATAAAGAACGATACAATAGTGAGACTGAGAATTTGCACTCTGATTAATATCAAACAGTGAGTACAATGCTTTAAGGAATAACTTCAGCTTACAATCATTGAGCGTGATCACACTGGCTATAGAAAACTTGAATAAATCAGAAGAAGTTTTCTGATGAAGATTCTAGGATTGTTATCCTACAAAATATCTACAAGTACCTTTTGTTGCAGTTATTATAACCGCCTCATTACAGTTAATGCATGTACGAAGTGGGCGGACTGTCAATGTGAAGTTGCTGGGTCGGATTTTAGATTGACAATATCGAAATTTATAAGTATCGAAAAAATTTACAATGACTCAAAAAATACTGACTCCAAAAATATAGGTTTTTTTTTAGTTGATTTAGTATCGAAAAATTCTAGAAAATTCGATCTTGAATTTTTCGATCCTTTGCTCAAAAATTCGAGCCTTCTGTTTTTGGTTTTCAGGATGCTCATTATTGAATGGATTTGAGGCTGAACATCGAATTCCAACACTCCCATTTAATGTGGATCTTGAAAACTTTTGATTTTCATACTTAACGTGTCGTTGAATATGAGGTGGTGCTCTTTTGACAGAGCCTTTGTAAAGTAATCTGCTGCCATTGATTATGTCCTGTAGTAGACTAAGGATATCTCCTTGCTTTGCACTTTCTCTCTCAAATAACGATATTTGATTTTGATATGCTTACTTCGAGAATGCAATTTCGGATAGAGAGAGAGAGAGAGAGAGCTATGGTGATTTGGTTGTCACAAAAGATGGTCGTTGGATGTGATTGTGCAAGGTCAATTTCTGCTAGCAGGTGCCTCAGCCAAATTGCCTCCTTGGTAGCATTCGTGGCAACAATGTATTCTGATGCGGTTGATGACAACGTTATTGAAGTCTGTTTTCGACTGTTCCATGAAATTGGGCCTTGATTGTATAAAAATACAAATCCAAAAGTATACCTTCTAGTATCGATATCTCCTGTCCAATCTGCATCTATGTATCCTTCAAGTATGTTGGTAGGTTGGCTACCTCCATAACATATGCTAAGATGTTTTGTTGTCTGGATGTACTTCATGACTTTTGTGAGTGCTTTCCAATGGGTTAGACCTGGATTTGATAGGAACTGGCTGAGTGAACTGATCGAATATGCAATGCCGGGTCGAGTGCAGATCATTGCATACATCAGTGAGTCGATGATGGAGGGAAATGAATATTGCCTCATCTCCTCATTTTCTGCCTCAGTTTGAGGCAATTGTTCCTTTGACTGCTTCAGTACAGTGTCGAGTGAAAAGAGACTTGGTTTGCAGTTGGCTATTCCATACTTTTCTAACACGTTTGTGAGATATCTTTGCTGGCTGATGAAAATCAATCGGTTGGGTCGAATTTGAAAAATTTTGATTCCGAGACAATAGTGGGCTAGACCCATGTCAGTTATTTTGTACTCTTAGGCCAGCATGCATTTCGTGTCCTTCATCAGATTCAGATCGTTACTGAATAATAGTGTATCATCCACATAGAGAGTGATGATGATAAATAAATTTGATATAGACTTGAAGTAGACATTCAAGTCTGTTGACTTTAAAATAAAATCATTCTCAATAGGAAATGTATTTATTTTTTGGAACTAGGTCCTGGGTGACTGTTTCAGCCCATAGAGTGCCTTGTGAATTTTGCATACAACGTGTTGCTCACCCCTCAGTTCATATCCTTCTGGCTGTGACATAAAGATTTTCTTCAATGGTCTCGTGAGAAAAGCGGTCTAGACATCCATTTGATGGATTTCGAGATCTGCTACTGCTGCAAATGAGGGTAGCAAACGGATCGAAGCATGTTTGACAACTGGGCTGAAGGTCTCGAAATAATCCAAATATGGAATCTGGGAATAGCCTTTGGAGACCAGCCTGGCCTTGTAACGATTCAACCTTCCTTTAGCATCATACTTCATCTTGAATATCCATTTGCACGGAATCGGTTTTCTTCCTTTTGGTAGCTCAGTGAATGTCCAAGTTTGATTCTCTATCAGATAATCGAATTCAGTATCCATCGCTGCTTTCCATTGATCAACATCAGGTGTAGACATCACCTCCAAAACTGTATTTGGTTCTTGCACGAAGTAGCAAACTGTATCGTCCATAAATCTGGATGGAGGCTGCCTTGGGTAATTTGATCTTCTTGACTGAATTTTGACCCCCTATTGTTCAGACTCATTTTTTGAGTTTGTATCGATTTCCTAATTTTCGATTCTAGAATTTTTTTTGATACATGGATTGGAACATTAGGGCCCTTTTTGGACTCAAAAAGGGCCTCTTCCTTGCCTAAACAAGTCTTCTAATCATAATTAATTTAGTGCTAATCAATCCTACGTGGCACCTTTACCTTGGGTTACCATACAAGGTGAGCAAGAGTTAAGGCCTAAATGTAAGTCTCATTTTCATAGACTATTGTAGATTATTTGCATAGAATATAATAGGCAACTAATAGGTAAGTTACAAATTACAACTAGAGTAGGGTTAGTATAGGATGACCTTTCATTGTCCTAACTACAATAGGACCTTAGGCATAATAGGACTCTAGGCATGGAAACTAGTATATGCCTAATAAAGCTTATATCATGGTTAGTTCACATTGAACTTTGACACCATTTGATTAAATTATATTGTAAAGTTCTACATAGATTCTTTTGGGATCGACATCTTCAAGATGACAACCAAGTGTCACTTACATGTGAAGTTAGAGAAAGATTATGTGACCACCAAAGATGCATGAGGTGTTAACTTAAATCCGTAATACGAGATGCATTGTTGGAGATTAGAAGCCAAAAATCATATTGACCTATGGGTAAGAGGTGATTTATATCCCTACAATCCACTAGTAGATGCTCCTCCTAAATTTTCTGATGTACGTAGTTTGTTAAGGTTCGTTGGGAATGGTGGGAATGGACTGCTTGGCTATTGTCAAGCAATGGATTCTCGAAGAATCCAAGCTGAGACATTGGCAAATATGGCAAACATTCATATCTTGAGTATGAATGACCATTTAAAAGCATTGCATGGAATAAATATGAAATTGGAGCAGGAGATAAACGGTTTGAAAATAGAGCTTGCCAGTTCTGTCGCAAAAATTGAAGAATTGCAATCTTCAATCAGTATATTTCAGAGGACAATATATGGCTTACAACGAAACCGTAGAGTCTCAATGGATCAGCAATCACAGAATGAAAACACTAAGAGACACAAACTAGAGGCTTTGGCACCAGGTGGTGGTGCCAGTAAAAGGCATATGAGGGACACAAAAGAGTTCTTGCAAAAGACAGTTGGAAAAAATTTTATTGCCGAAAAATATCTTCGTAATTTAGCTTGTCTCGTGCAACTACTAGTTTGCTGGTAAATTAGTGTTCTTAGTTGTATCACAATGTCATTCTCTAAAATAGAGTTGGCCAATCTGCTAGCCCCCACATAGTTTTTAGATCAGTTAGATCGTATTTATTGTATGTTCATCGGTAGAATAGACATGCTTGCCACTTTACGGGCTAATACGGATGCATTCACGTATTTGAGTGAGTATATAGATGAGACTTTGAATCCTTATGCCATACAAATTCCTAGCTCAACTATCATGTGGATTCCATATAACTTGCTTAGTTATATATGGAAAGGAGATAGACTCTTTATCGCTCGTCTCAACAAATTTATTAGTCACTTGGATACGATCATTACTTGGAGTTGACCAAGGATCAGCTGAAAACTTTTGATCTTGAAAGTGTAGGAAGAAAGTTTCTATCCGGTAAGATTACTGTTATTTTTTTGCTTAATGAGTTTCAGCGACTGTGGCCCCCAACAAAGACAATCCTAGTGTGCAGGTGAATGAGATGACGACCCGGGTGGAGAGGAAGATTTATCCGTGGAGCAGGAAGCAGTCTTGGCTGCGCAAGAGGCAACAGGTGCATCCACATCAGCGGAGCCAGACGATATAGATGAGTCCGATGATGTCGTGCTTCGAATCCATGGCCTTGCTCCAATCATCATTGATAGGCAAGAGTATGTGTTCATGCATGACTTGCAGCATATTCTTGGCTTGCGAGAAGATGAGATGCTGGCAGCATTGATAAATTTGCAGAATGACAGTTCCACTTTCGACCACACCCAGTCCGACGACATGTATGAGTAACTGATCAGCCATGACAAGGACACCACCGATCAAGCATTGGCAAGAGTGCTTTGCCAATTGAAGACACTTCAACCACCACCAGTTCAAACGAGGCCATTCGAGGTACTCGAAAGAAAAAATGCCGATGTGAAGTACAAAGGCAAAGGAATTCAACTTGCGCAAACCGAAGACATTGATGAAGGGACCAAGGCAAGTCTGACCCAACAATTCAACTTGTGTCTTTTTGTTATGTTTGTTTGTCTTCATTATACTCATTTTGCAATAATTTGAACCAAATGCAAGATGCAGTGGAGCTTGATGCATTTGCTATGCGAAGGGGCGGCGTTCGGGAGAAAGTTGAAGCAGGAACTCTAGACAGGTCTTTGGCCCACTACATTGGAACTTGCCCAACAACTTTATTTTCTACTTCAGCAACAAGTACAGTCCAAATGGACCGATGGACCTTCTTTGAAACACACTACTGAAAAAGTCCAACAACTTAAAATCAAGAGATCCTATCAAATTTAGAGTTATGCCAAAAATGCAAAATATCATTAGAGAAAATTTGAGCACAAAAGGGGGCCTTTCAGAAAGATACTTTTTATTTTTTTTCTCAAAAGTTTCTTCCACATGGACCAATCAAAACACTCAAATTTGAAATCTACATAACGTAGCTCCTTCAAATTGATTTTCTTTTCTTTTTAAAAGAATGTAGGGGGTGTAGAAGTAGTCGTGAGCAGCCCTTCCGCTTGTCAAAGAGGGTTAGTTCACTGGATAGGTGCCTAACTATGCCAAGATGCTACTTTTAGTTGCTTCCTACTCTTTTCACTAACACTACCACCTTTTAACACTACTCCTACTAACTCTATTCACCTTTATCACTAACCACAAGCACGCAACATGATTTAGAATGAAGAGAGAGAGAGAGAGAGAGAGAGAGAGAGAGAGAGAGAGAGAGAGAGAGAGAGAGAGAGAGAGAGAGAGAGAGAGATAGAAGATTAGAATAGAGAAATAAATCAATGGGGAGATAGAAAGAGTGAGAGAGGATGTTAGCTCATTTGCTCATTTTGCTCATTAATGTAGAAACATTTCAAAGGGAAACCAAAAACATGTAAACTAGAAAGCAAAAAGCAAACACAATAAAGAGCATTAGCAAGTACGGAATAGCAAATGAGGATGTTTCTCTCCAAAATGGTAGAGTTTTTTTCCTTCTTATCAAACATGCAAAATATGTACAAATGGTGCTTTTTAATCAATGGAGAAGGCCCTTGCCCCAAAATCCTACTGGTTACTCCTAAAAATATGGACTTTAATCCACACCATTCACTTTGGGTCGAATCTAATCCAAGGGTCTTAAAAAAGTACATTGGAAATCACATGATACATGTGAGTTTCACTTTGGACCCAACTTTGTAAGCTTAGACTAAGTTTATTAACTTGACATTGTGGCCTCAAGTTTTATTTAATTAACAATAAGGCCCAAGTCTTTTATTCTATTTACAGCTTGACTTGCGTGCTCATTGGGCCATGGGCTTATACATGCAGGATGCCACAACCCTCGCAACTATTTCTACTTTTTTCGATTTTATTTATTTGGGAATACCCCCAATAGGACCCACGACCTGAAGTAGTGCCGGTCCCTCGACACTTTGCCGGTTTAGTACAAGCTTCGCCTGGTGCGCCTCTGGTGGATGAGATATCCAGTGACGTCTTCTATGAATTCCAGTCGTGCTAGATTTTTCTTGTTTTTCTGAGGGTGGAACGACTTATGTACACCGATGAGCCATGCTTGGTCGTGCCTTTTCCTTTGCCCTTGAACTTGCCTTTTGAGAACATAGCCTCCTCCTGTCCTCTCCAACTTGAGAAATGGAAGTAGGTCATCTACAACATATGACGAATCAGATAGTGTTCCAATCCAACCAAAAGGACACTATACAAGATCAACTGATATTATAAATTAGGGTCAGGCACTAGCCACTATGGACTGTGCTGATTCCAACAGATGTCGTGCAAATAGAAACCGTCGCAGAAGAAGCATATATTCTACCATCTTCTACAGACATCGAGACGCCCATCATCCCACTCATGATGATAGACCCAATTCCAATAGCTTGGTGCCCAGGAGAACCTAGTGTCTCTGCCGCCTATGTTTTGGAAGACGGTATTCTTTCGATGGATGATGACGAAATGACTGATGAACATGTGCTTCTATATCTACATCAAAACCGTTATCCCCCAAAATCCATTCTCAAGGAGATTAAGTTGCCAGGGCCTCTGGCTCATGTGCAACTCACGTCCAAAGTACCCAACACCACGACCTACAGGCCTAAACCCAAGGTCTACAAATAGGACATGTATCCAGACGAAGTCTAGGATACAGATGACGAATTGATTCAAGAGGCAACCACACTGCCTCCCCAACAAACAAAAAAAATCTCAGTTCCAAAAAAATAAAGTCATCGACACAAAATTAACCGAGCGCCAAAAACAGATGCGTGAGAAGCTTAAGCAACCAATAAAGCCATTGTCTGAACTTCACAAAGACAAACCCTCTGATCAAGCTTCCACATCTGGTAGCACATCCATGCAGATAATTCCCAAAGTTCGAGAGAACTTTGTGGAACCTCCATTTGATCTACCAAGCAAGTTCAAGGACTTCACACTTGATGACATAGTTATCCAGTTGCCACAACCACAAGGGAACCTACACAAGTTTTCCAATCCTTTGAAGGACCAGCCAAGACCATAGAGCTAAATCTTAAAGATCCTGATGAGAACGTGGATCGTAAAGTTGATGTCGGTGCCCACCTAACACCAGATCAACTTCTTGATCTGAAAACTTTACTACGCAAATATAGGGATGTATTTGCCTGAAATTATACTAAAATGAAGGGGGTCCCTCCTAAGGTAGCGGTCCATACTATACCATTAGAGGAGAACGTCAAGCCTATTCGGACTAAGCCATATAGATGTAACCCTGTTTGTTGCAAGCGGATCAATGAAGATATTAAGAAGTTGCTAAATGTTGGCTTCATCTATGAAGTCCAACATACTGATTGAGTATCGCCCATTGTGGTAGTACCCAAAAAAAATGGCAAGCTTTGTATCTGTGTTGATCTAAAAAATCTTAATGTGGTTACGAAGAAAGACCATTTTCCTTATCCTTAACTATGCAAATCCTTGAGAAAATGGCAGGAGCTAAAGCTTTCAGCTTCTTAGATGGGTTTAGTGGCTATTTTTTGGTCCAAATTGCTCCAGAAGATAGACACAGAACTACATTTGCCACAGAAAATGGCGTGTATGCTTATAACGTAATACCCTTTGGCTTATGTAACGCCCCTTCCATGTTCCAACGCATCATGCAAATGGCGTTTCAAGATTTGTTACATCGAATTGTCGAGATTTATCTCGATGATTTGGGTGTACATTCTTCGCGGACAAGCACCTTGAAGCCCTTGAAAAAATATTCATTCGTTGTCATAGGTCTGGAATCTCACTAAACCCCGAGAAATGTCAAATCTGGGTAACCCATGGAGTTGTCCTTGGACATATCATTATGAAGGATGATATTTCTATAGATCCTTCAAAGAGCAAGGTTATAGTTGAGATTCCTCTACCCGCAACAGTGAGGAAGGTTTACGTCTTCCTAGGCCACACTTACTATTATCGCATCTTCATAATCGACTACACCGGTAAGGCGAGACTTGTTTATTTAGTTGTGGTAGACCCTAGATAGACCGATGAACGTATAAAAGCTTTTGAGGAGTTGAAAATAGCACTTACTACTGCACCCATACTTCGTTCCCCATATTACACAAAGGAATTTCATGTGCATACCGACGCAAGTAAGTATGCCATAGGGGGTCTCCTAGCAGAACCGGACAAATATGGAAAGGATTTTTCGATACGTTTCTTGAGCAGGCAACCGGTGCCTACTGAAGTAAACTATACAACAACCGAGAAAGAAGCATTGGTTATGGTCTACACCGTACAACAACTCTGACATTATCTGCTAGGCCAAACCTTTGCATTCTACATAGACCATTAGGCACTGTTATACATTATTACTAAATCCTATAAAACAGGACGTGTAGCTTGATGGTTGTTAATACTCAAGGAATTCAATTTCCAAGCAGTCGTCAGGAAAGGAACCCAACACTTTATGGTCGATCACCTTTCCAGACTTTCCAATGCTAAAAAGGCTGATGCACCAGTCAACGACGATCTTCCTAATGCATGCTTTTTCAGATCGATGCCACTCCCTTGTGGGATGAGGAAATCACTTAGTTCCTAACCACCGGCGGACTCAAAGAAGGCCTGAGTATAGTAGAAAAAAATAAATTCTTGCTAAAGGCAACACCCTTTCAACTCATAGCATGACAATTATACAAAAGAGGCACTGACGGTATTATACGCAGATGCGCTTATGAATCTGAGATACGACCTATCATATCTCAGGCACATGAGGGCATTGGCGGCAGTCACTTCTCAACTGAAACGATTGGATCATCCTTCGAGTGGGCTTATGGTGGCCATCACTGTTTAAGGATACCTTTGCTATCATCAAAACATGTGATGTTTGCCAACCAAAAAGAATACAAAGGCAGACTTCACCACGTTGATCCCTATTATAGATGGCGAAGCCTTCCATGAGTGGGGTATAGACTTTGTTATGCCCTTCAGCCCAGCAACAAAGAATACCCAAGCACGATATATCCCGATCGCAATGGATTACATAACCAAGTGGGTAGAAGCACGTGCAACAAAGGACGCCAATGTGAAGACCGTAGCGCGTTTTCTTTATGAAAACATTATAATGCTTTTGGTTTGTCCCATTGAGCGTGTTAGTGACCGCAACACTCACTTCTTAAATAAAGTGATCGATAATCTCCTACACCATTATCTTGTTGTTCACCGCAAAAGTACTCCGTACTATCCTAGATGTAATGGCCAGGTAGAATCCACCAACGAGACAATATGTAAAATCCTAACCAAGATAGTCGAAACGAGACGATCAGATTGGGACTGTTCTCCACTATCTGGGCATACCGCACCACTCCCAAGAAGGCCACTGGATGGGTTACCCCATTCCATCTTGTATATGGTCAAGAGGCAGTATGCTTGTTGAATTCCTAGTTCCTTCATTGCGAGTCATGCAAACTTTCTCTACAGATCTATGTGAGAAAGCTACCATTGAACAACAAGTCAATAACAAGCTATCTACGTTAGCCCAATTGTGTGAGACCCAACTCATATCATTTCACGCACAATTAGTTAGCAAACATCGCTAAAAAGCCTGGGACGATCATCACCTACGCAATAAAGATTTACACCTAGGTGATCTAGTGCTTCTTTACACATCTAAGAAGCATCCAGAAAAATTAAAATTTAGAAGTGAAGGGCCTTATGTCATAAACAAAATCTTTCCTAATGGAGGAGTCCAATTGGAAACACTTGACATAGTACTCCTAGACACTGTCGTAAATGGCTGTCGTCTATAGTGGTATTATGAAGAGGTATTTTTTGTTGACCCAATATAACTCCATCCCTCTTGTATATATTTATGTTACATTTTTACTAATCTTTATTAGTTTTATTTTTTATTGTTTTTTTTTGTACCTTTTTGTTTATGATTTTTGACTGCCTCTATTTGTCTTTATTGCATTTTATTTCATCCATATCCATTTACAGAGAGTGTTACAGGTCAACAACTGATGGTCTAGTTCACCTAGATAGGTTTTATACCAATTTAGATCTAGTTCACTTCTACAATTATGTTATCTCGGAGTTTTCACATATAGCACAAATCTGATCAATGAGATAGTTCATTCTATTGAGAACTTTTTTTTTTAGACACTGTCAAAATTTACTTCATGAAGTTCTACAACACCATCACTGAGATACAGTACTCAAGAGTCACTTGGTTGGCATCTCGACCGAGTCCTCTGATTGGCATCTCGACCAAGTCCTCTGGTTGGCATCTCGACCGAGTCCTCTGGTTGGCATCTTGACCGAGTCATTTGGTCGGCACCTCGACCGAGTCATTTGGTCGGCACCTTGACCGAGTCCTCTGGTTGGCATCTCGACCGAGTCCTCTAGTTGGCATCTTGACCAAGTCAGTTGGTTGGCACCTCGACTGAGTCATTTGGTCAGCATCTCAACCGAGTCACCTGGACGTCTCGACCGAGCCTACTACTTGAAATCTCGACCGAGCCTATTACTTGAGATATCGATCGAGCCTGTTACTTGAGATCTCGACTGAGCTTGTTGACGCAGCACAAGTTTGGTATTATAATCAAGATGAGACTGAGCGTACAGATTGGGAAACTGTTAAACGAGCCCTTATCACATGGTTCAAACCTCGGAAGTTTATTGAAGACTCTTTCCTACTTTTAAGTAGAATTAAAATGGGAAAGCGAAAAATGGTACGAGATTACATTGAACGGGTTAAACGCCTTAGATCTGAGTGCGTACACGAGCTAATTATTAAAGATGCTATGATTATGTGGTTTTTGGCAGGACTATTTATAAGGATCAGACGTGCGTTGAAACGCCATAATAAGTATGCAACTTTGCAAAACGCTATGGACAATGCAATACGAGAGGAGGATGAAGGTTCAGATGATGAGCCGAATATTGGTATGTTGTCTTATACAGCAGGGCAGACCACTATGACATCCACCACTATCGCATCAACGAATATCAACGCTACTGTAGAGATGATGCTCAATGAGTTTGAAAAACTCGGGAAGAACTAACAGATACAGATGAAAAAGTTGCAGTCGCAATTTGATGAAAAGATCAAAGCCTTGGAAAATTTTCATGGACAAGGAACCTGAGAAGTTTGCTAAGACTTTTCCTACTAGGAAAAATGTCTAGTGTTCCATTTGTATGGGCAATCACATAATAAACAAATGTCCTCAATTGAAAAAATGAATGGCACTCAGTGTATGCCATCTGTGCAATTCACCTGATCATGAGACTGCTTATTGCCATTTTAATCCTTGGATTATCCAGCAACGATATGCCCAGATGGGATATCGGGAACCCCTTTACGGAAAGGATCATGCAGCCAAACCTCGTCTTGGGTATCCGGAGAAACTAGTTTTAATAGCCCCACCGACACAACCGGTTCCTCCTGTTAATTTGATGGAACCAGAATCTTACAAAGGCAACAAGCAATGGAATTATAGTAATGATTATGCCTTCAGAAAAGTATGCTATTTATGTTGTCGCACAACAACAAGCACCTAGAAATTGGACCAGAGCGTCACTTGGATGCTTTGCATGTGGAGAAAATCACAGAGTTGCAGAATGTCCAAACAAAAACAAATTTTTACCATTCTATCGTGATTGTGGTTATGGGCATTGCTATAAAGAGTGTCCAGCAGACCGAAGCCGCCATTGACCACAACTCCTATCAATTTGATAAGAATCAAACAAAGCATCAGGGCCCTTCTTGAACTCAAAAAGGGCCTCTTCACTAATTATAATTAGTGTTAATGATGCCATGTGTACCAATGAGAGAGTGACAATTGAGATGGAATGGTCCATATGACATGGCACAATCAATGCTGTAAATTGAATCTCCAAATTCTAACCCAACCACTAACTCTCCTTTAACTCTATTTCTATAGCCCATACGAATGATGATATGATAAGGCTCAAGTTTAAAATTTAAATGAAAAACTCTCTATTTTTTCAAGGACTTCAAAACGGCTTTTTATTAGTTAGAATGAGACAAAAGGAGGCCCAATAATTCTTTAAGCCCCCACTTTTGAAAAAAAGATTTAAAAAAAAATGGGGGGAGGGATATGAAAGTACAATCCCCCCTCCCCCCCACCCCCGCTCCCTTGTACCGTCTTCGCTCCCTTGTACCTTCTCCCCTACCCGGCTCGCTGGCCGCTCCCCACACCCCGGACCGCTAGACCCTTCGGGGCGCGGGGCCTGGATTGCACCACGACCCCCCCTCCCACTTCAAATGGGTTTTAATGTTTGGTTGGGGGGGGGCTTTTTTTTTTAATAGAAAGACGCACCCATGCGCTCCTGCCCACGTCGAGCAGCTGACAAGGGTGGGCGCGCGGTGGATGCTTCCACACATCAAAGGCCCCCTCCCCCTATGTCATTCACTTCATTGGGGGAGGGAGTGCCATGTTGCAATCCAGAGGGAGGGCTCCGAAGGGGGCCAGCGGCCCGGAGGGTGGGGAGCGGCCAGCGATTCAGGGGATTTACAAGGGAGGGGGATGTACTCTCATCCCCCTCCCCCCATTTTTTTTTTTTTAATCCTTTTTTTCAAAATGGGGGCCCAAAGAAATATTGGGCCCCATTTTCTCTCATTCTAACTACTAAAAAGCCATTTTGAAGGCTTTGAAAAAATGGAGAGTTTATATTGGATATAATATTTTAGGCTACATTAAAATTTTCTGCCCTTGTGATATTATACTAGGTTCAAGTGCAACCTATAAAAATCTGAGCTAACCCATGATAAACCATGGGTGAACTGCCACATAAGACGATTAATGAGTTAATTAATCCCAATTAGCAAACATGTTTAGGCAAGGAAGAGGCCCTTTTTGAGTTCAAAAAGGGCCCTAATGACCAGCAGTTCAACCTGAACCGAGTATACCCTTGATGTTGGTTACCAGAGCTTAGAAGCATAAAGAACTGGTAGCAGATCCAGTACCTACTGATTCTATATCATTAACTGATATACCAACAGCATCTGGAGTCTATCCAAATCTCCATGTAGAAAAGAGGAGATATCAGGATATGAGACAGTGGATTAAACATTTGCAAGAAGAAGAGGAGCTTGAAGTCACTAAAGCTGCAGCCAAAGTCTACTCTTCACCTGTGCAGCCACTGAATAATCCACAAACTGATATGAATGTTCAGTTTTCTCATCATGAAGAACTCTTCAAGATGACTGAACCAGAAGCGCTGCAAACAAAGTTAGTCATGAATATTTTATCTAGTAAGATAAACATTACATTAGGAGAATTTTTTAAGTTGGTGCCGAAAGCAAAGTATTAGCACAAAAGTTAACTCAAACTGAACCAAAAGCCCATCAAGAACCACTTTTTTGTGTTGGATTTGAAGAATCTAATGAGATACTCCATGTCGGAGCAGCCTGGGAAATTGAGCAAAAAAATACCACTCTGCCAATACAACATAGACAATTTTTCAAAGAAACAGCCGTGATGGAGGTTTGGGAGTTAACTTGATTTCAACAAAGCTATGTGCAAAGTGGAGCCTTACAAGGATTAAGCCTGCGACTTTTGCCATTAAGCTAGCTGATCAAACTACAGTCCGTCCACGAGGAATGGTTGAAGACATACCTGTCAAAATTGCTGGAGTAAGAATTTCATAACTAAGGTACCGGGAAAATCACTTTTGAAAATCATGAATAGACAGTCAAAGTTGATCCGATCACTTGGACTATCAAACCAGTAGCCCAAAAAGAGGATGATGATTTATCAACAACGGATCATACATGTGATTGTTCAGTAAAAATTTGGAGAGCTCATTATTACTCTCAAATTGATACTGCCAACTGGAATCAAGCTCTTGCAACAATTGATTGTATAGCAAGGTATATGTGTCAACAAGATAATCAGTCCATCTTGAGCGAAATTTCAGAATTGAATCGAACTTTGGATACATCGATCACCTTTCATTTGAATGTGCTGAATGTAGCTTGGATATCAACAGAACCCATACCAGATCCAATTGAAGATGAACTTATTCATGTGAGTCACATCTTGACTTATGATGACAATGCAGAACTTACTGATGAGCGGATTCTCAATCACATGGATCCTACCAGATTTGGAGTACATGATATTCCTGATGAACCAACAATAAAATCGGCAAAAGCTATTATATTGAAAGAAGACAAGATTACAGGATCAATGACTAAGAAACAAGCTAAGCAACATTATAATACGGTCCTGAAATGGGAAAGTCCACCTCAAAAGGTTGATTCAAAGAATGTGGCACACTTATTGGATAAAGGCAAAGAGAAAGTCAAGGATGATTCAACAAGTCAAAATTCTCGCGAGACATCACCGTTTAGGAAGTCATCACCTTTGAAGAAGAATGCATCTTTTCGGAAGTCATCGCCTCTACGTTCGATTCCTACTAAGAAAGCTAAACAAAGATCCAAGACTAATCCTTTTGACAAAGAACAATCAGATGAAGTCCAGCATGATATGCCAAAGCATTTCAAACGCTATACTCTGGATGATGTAGTTATCATGTTACCAAAAGCATATCGTCAACATGAAGAACAAGTGCCAAAATCGAAAGATGTTTACGATGGCCCAACTAGGACGCAGCCTATGAATCTTGCGAATTAAAGAGAACCAGAAAAGATTGTACAAGTTGGAGCACACCTTACTCTTGAACAGTTTCAAGCGCTATGGACATTGCTTATTAAGTATCAAGATTGTTCTCAAAGGGATTCCAACATCAGTTATTGAGCATACCATACCCTTAATACCTAATGCAGTTCCCAAGGTCACAAAGTTCTATCATTGTAATCCTAATGTTACAGATTTGATAAAGAAAGAGTTATAGAGATTGCTTGAAGCCGATTTCATTTATGAGATCAACCACACTGACTGGGTTTCACCAATTGTCATTGTTTCTAAGAAGAATGGAAAATTGAGAATTTGTGTGAATCTCAAGGCCGAAAAACAAAGTCACATGAAAGGATCACTTTTCGTTACCTTTTACCAAAAGCATTTTGGATCGCCTTGCTGGAGCGGAAGCTTACAGCTTTTTAGATGGATTCAGTGGTTACAACCAAGTTAAGATTGCATTTGCAAATCACCATAAAACAGCCTTTGCAACAGAATGGAGCACTTATGCTTATTAAGTAATGTCTTTTGGACTATGTAATACACCTAGTTCATTCCAAAGAGTGATGCAGTTTGCTTTCAAAGATTATCTACAAAAATTTCTTGAAATTTACTTGGATGAATGGAGTCCATAGCACAGTTACAGACCACCTGAATCATTTGGAAAGAGTATTTGAACGTTGTCGCAAGTACCAAATTTTCTTAAATCCAAAAAAGTGTCAGATATGGGTTTCTCATGGAGTTGTTCTTGGGCATGTGGTTTCAAGGCATGGCATTGTCATTGTGAAATTATCACCGCCAGGAACAATTTGTGGAGTTGATGTTTTTATGGGTCATGCAAATTATTATCGAATTTTCATTATATTCTTTGCTGATCTGGCGAGACCTATATATATACAAACTGACCATTGTTCCTATTTGGACAGTTGAGGCGTTAGAAGCCTTTGAAAATTTGCAAAAAGCATTAGCTTCGGCTGACCCTTGTCGGGCCTTTGCTCACAGCAATGGGAATCTACGAGTGTGTCTTCTCTGGAAAATCAACATGCATTTTATTACCATGGCTTTTAGCACGTGGACCAAGGCCAAGTCTAGACTTTATGTCACATTCCAGAATACCACACACAAGGTGCGTGTTACTGAAGCCGCCCTTGCAGCCATAGGAATCACATCTGGTAAGGAGCCATCTCCAAACCATAAGCATGCCAAGAACGTGATCAAGTCGTTCATAGACACCTCTGTCGAGTTCTACTGGACTCATGATGGGTATCTCCTAGACTCCATCTGAGATCCTGTCATCCAGGCCACAGCCCAGCCTCTGAACAACTTTCTGATGGTTGGCAACCTCAAGAAGGAATGTATTTCCTCACAGATCCTGCACCGTATTGTTGACTCCAACTACAAGATAGGATCTGGCCCCCTCGAGCCTTATAACTGGTATAAGACGGTTTTTGGAGAGTTGAAGAGGGCAATCAAGGAGAACACCAAGCAGCAATTTGCGGGTGGCCCTCTCCTCTCTCTATTGTCTGCCTCTTACTGGAGGACAGGCTTCGTGGGTTTGTTGCAGATTCTGTGTTGTCTATCTATGAAGCAGCACCGGTAGAATCATCTCACCAGGCATCTACCTCACATAGTCATCAATGTGTACACAGCGAGATCGATATTCCTGACTCGCCTCTCATGTCACGTGGAAGGACTAGGTAGACATCTTCAGCTGCGCTTTCACCTTCCGCTGCCATCCGCACTGAGCTACCGATTCTCCCCATCTCTGATGCTTCCCTCACCTCTGCTTCCTCTCAAGGACAGTTTGTGACTATTGGGGCTACCATTCCCATCACAGCTGCCCAAGCCGCCTCACCCCTACAAATGAGAGTTGTTTTGCCAAATACCCAGTATTTCATGGACATGTTCGATGATTCCGACCCACTTGGGGCCTCAGAAATTTTTGTCATGCCCCAAAGCCCAGCATCCTTTGAACTACAATCCCCGAAAGAGGATTCGAGACTGTCCATGAATCCGAGAATATTTTTTAAGACACTCTTCAGGAGATCACAAGAAATCGTAGCAGCTCAAGTGTCAAATACAATTCGGGTCGGGCAAGCTGTCAAGTCACCAAAACAGTTCGACTCCACGGGACCTGAGGGCTACGAGAAAGAAGATATCTTTGAAGAGAGAAATTACAGGCACCTGTTCCATGCCAACCAAGGACAGTACCACCAAGTCCTCCTGCTGCTACCACCTCCACGACAGTGGATTCTGGTGATGCTCTCGGTTTAGTCTCAAGCCTTGCGCAAGTGATCCAGTCTATGCTGGATAAGAAAAAAGAAATGGAGTGGCGCATATTAGACATGGGCTCGGAAAATACACTTATTAGCTAGAAAGTCATCCAGCTCAACAAAGAGTTGAAGATCGCCAAACAACACGAAGCGAAGTTTGAAGCTGAGATGTTGTTTAGGATGCCAGACAACAAGTGCAGCTGCTCCAGGGTCAACTGTAGATGGCTGAGCAAGATCGCACGCGTCTCCAAGGTGAATTGGATGCGACCACCCTTGAGCATGATGTGTATCTTCAGACGCAAATTTTTTATCATCCGGTAACTCCGACGGAAATCGAGTATTTGTTCAAAAAAAGTTGAACCTTATAAAATGGGCCTTCAAGGATTCCAAGGTCGCTTTGACAGATTCAAGGGTACGGCCTTAACTGAGTTGGCAAAGGCCAAAACAACCATCAGTGAATATGAAAAGGCTGTCGCTCAGGTTTTGGATTCTAACCCTCATATCAACATTCCATTGATGCCACAATTCTCGCCTCAACAACAGGAAAAGGTGGGATTGGATACATGTTTGGATTCAGGCATGGAATAGGGTGGAGCACCAGAGGTAGAAGAAGTACAGCCAGTTCCACAGGCAATGCAAACAAGTCCACCTCAAAGACCATACCATTGTTCAGAAGACCAATCAACATCGAGGACCAGATCCATAATTTCTTAGCGCAATATCCCCATGAGTCCTCGCATGGTGGTTGGATCATTAAGTTTAAGACCTCTGAAAATGAGGCCGGCAAAGAGTTGGATAAATTATCCGCATTGGGAGAGCAGCCGGCCTGGAGAAGGCCTGGAGAACTACAGTATTTGAAAAAACTTCGGAATCAATCAAAAGTTATGTGGCTAGCCCTCGCCAGTTGCGCCTAGATCCATACTACGTACCAATGTCGTGAAGGAATAAGTGGAAGGTTTTGGAATTGGCCATGGACAAAATCACCATACATACGCCATTGGCCAATAATCCACCAACCTTACAGTTGAGAGATATCAGTGGACTTCCAAAGAGCCCTACAAGCATACCAGTGGGAATATATCCACTCTCCCCATCCAACAGTGAGGAAATCGGCACTGTTCGCAAAAGATCTAACTCTACTAGCATCCGTTGCAACGTGATGGGATAATTGTCTTCCCACTTTGGCATTCGATCCGAATAAGCCAATGGCATCAAATAGTATTAAAGATCAACTGCCAGTGGCAAGATTATATTTTCATGCTGCCATGATGGGAGGCTCCTGGGAATCTCGATTCACAGCTTGGACGGCCTCAAAGTGGATTGCTGGAGCCCATCGTTGTTTTTTGCCGCACAACCTAGATTCCAACATTGCCCGACTCGACTTCATGAAAAAGGTGCAGTATCATCTAATAAAAATACGACATGATGCTAATGAAAGCCCCCAATAACTGCATCTCACAGGTGTCGTGGGACCGCCACCAGTTTTGGTGGGGGATATTGTTGGAGGGTTTGCGGATCCCGAGGCAACCCTAACCCTAATTAATAAGTGAGAGGGATTTGGCACCCTGCATGTGTAAGTCCCCAACCCGATGATCACATAGTTATTTGATAATTAAGAAGTCAATAAAAGGACTTTAGGCCTTTTTGCAGGACTTTTAATGTCGCAGGCCTAAATGTCAAGTTAGTGAATAAAGTTGGGACTCCCATCAAAATTAGTTCAAATTCAAATTTAAATTCAAATTGATTCCCTCCAATTTTGAATGAATTCCCACTCTTTTTTAAGTTTGAATAGTTGGAGAGGTAGAAATGGGCCAATAGGATTTTGAGGCCAAGGCCCTCCTCTCCACTATAAATAGTGCCAAACTCAAGTTGCTCCTCATGTTCATATTTTCATTTCAATACAAGCAAATTGGTTCTCTTATGAAATAAATTTGTAAATGTCCTTGCTCTCTAACTCTTTCCTCCATCTCTCATGCTTTTGTTGTGCTTTCTAATTGTTGGATCTGAGTGTTATTGGAATTTATCTTTATTATACTTTTTGTGAGAGAAAGAGAGAGAGAGAGAGAGAGAGAGAGAGAGAGAGAGAGAGAGAGAGAGAGAGAGAGAGAGAGAGAGAGAGAGAGAGAGAGAGAGAGAGAGTAAGCTATCTTCATTGTGGATCGTAGGGTTAATAGAGTAGTGCTAATGCTTAGGGTTAATGGATGTTAGAGTTAGATGTGGATCTTCCATTCACGCTGGAATCTGAGATATGTTATCGCTCTCATTGGAACGAACCTACGCGTGACAACTAACTCCATCTCCTTGATGCTAGATTGCTTAGATCTTGGGTTGAGGATAGGCTAGAAAAGAAACCCACTACAGGCAAATTGGTGGAATGCTCATCAAGGAGATTGGCAATGGATTTTCATCAAAGAAATCCTCTCGTGAATTTGGTGAATTTGCTGCTATCATATGTCCAATGGCTAGCTTTCACATCATTTTCATGCCAAAGGATCAACTCAAGAAGTATCTTAAGTTTTTTGTTGTTTGATCTAGTATCTCATCAAGCTAGTTTTTGAGGAGTGTGAAGTATAGACAAAATCTAACTTGAGTATTTTTCAATTTCATACACATGTAAATCTCGCATGTGGAGCATGTTCCCACATGTGCGGGATAGGCATAATCATTTTAGTTCATTTATGTTGAGCTTGAATAGTCAATAGGCCTTAAACTTGAGTTTTGGAGGTCTTATGCCAAAATTACCCCTTGTAGATATGTAAGTAGGTGATTAGGCCAAAAGTAGCTTTGACTTAGCTCGAGGTAGTGTGTAGGCCTTTGACATTTGGCATGATGATAGAGGGCTAGTGACATTTCTTTTGGTGTTGTAATGTTGTCATGTGACCAATCACAAGTGAGAGATGCATCAAAAATGGTCCAATTAATGTAGAAGATGACAACTCAATGGACCAATCAAATTTAGAGATGTTATGTAAGAGATTCAATCATTTTGCTTGCTTACTACTCTTGGATCTCAAACTACTATTAGAGTGTGAGAGAGCTCATTTGTACTTAGTTTTTTAAAGAGATTTGAGAGCATCTACACTTAGTTTTTTCTCCATTTTCTAAAGTGGTCTCTCATAGTGGATGATACATGTTGAATGATTGATGCATGTTTTGTGTGTTCTTGCTTTAAAATTGTCAATCTAGAGTGTGTGAATCAATCTTGTATAGATCTATGTGCAATCACACCCACCTTAGACAATCAACCACATTGAATTGAGGGTCCTCACACGTGTGAAAAAATACCTCTCTCTCTCTCTCTCTCTCTCTCTCTCTCTCTCTCTCTCTCTCTCTCTCTCAATTGGAAAGTAGAAGTAAAATCACGATAAAGGTAGTGGTACTGATGGCAAAAGTACACAAAATTAAAACCACAAACGGTTAGCAAGATCATGGGCAGGGGGCTGTGGAACATGAATTAGGTGAAGGTAACTTTTTTACACAAAGCTTCAAAATGAAGTGTCTATCCTTTCAAAAATTGAAATAAAACAGAAAAACAAACAACAAATGAGTGACTTTCATGTTTTGTTTTATCATATCTTGCTCGTTTATTTTCCAAAAGGAAAAAAAAATATGTCCATGAGATCTACGAGCAAGATTTAAAAGCCTAGATCATACCATTAGAGAACAAGGTCATACGAGAGTTCATGAGAAGCTTTGCAATATAGTTGTACTCTCAAACTTAAAGAAGCATCCAAATCATAGAAAAATCACAAAAAAAATGGTTGCAATTCTTATTAAATTGCATTTTCCTACTCAAATTCACATAGCCAAGACACATTAACTTATTGCTACAACGAGGAAGTTTTAAAAATTAAATTAAATAAATTAAATAACTGGAGTAAAAGAAAAGAGAGCAAAAATCTATTAAAACAAAAAAAAAGGTTCAAGAAACAACAAAATTTAATGATTTAACATCTAATTTTCTATGTATCCAATGTTATAATACTACAATTTTCATGTGCCAAACATTTTAATTGAAATACTTAACATCCTTGCTAGTGTCAAAATGTGAAAAACTTAATGGTTATTCAATAAACTTGAGAAAGAGAGCTAAAACATCAAAAAAATCTCATATAGATACAATGGATATTGAACTAATAAAAACACAAACTCGCAAAGGGAAGCTCCAAACACTTTACAACCTTGAATAAAGACAAACAAAAATAACCTCCTTCCATAGAAGGACTAGACCTATCTATAGCTTGTTGAATGAAACCCCAAATTCAAATAGGACTAGAATATTTTTTCACACTAAATTGGCTGTAGAAGGTTCAAAAATATAATGTAAAAATGTGGTCTTTTGGCCCATTTATTGCTACTTGATGATTTATTTATATTTTTTAGACATACAACGATGGCTTCAACCAAGGCAATTGCATGACATCAATAGGACAAGGCGATAAGGTAGGTCAGTGACAAGACAAGGCAACGATAGGGGTGTGATGGAGAAAAAAAAAATGTGGGGAGCGAGGGGACATGGCAATGAGGACAAGACAACTATGGAGATTAATACACCTACAGAGATTAGGGCAGCGATAGCAAAAGTAGGACGATGATGGGTGGGGCTTTAAAGATAACAAGAGGAGAGGTATGGTGGGCAGTGATGATGGAGGAGAAAAATGATGAGAATCTTTTTTAGCAACAATCTTGAACTAAGAGAACTTGTATACCATTTGGGCAAACTCGAAGCTGCAAAACTCTCCCTTAAACTCCTTGATTTACATCACACGAGACAATGATGAACTTACGGAGGGAGGATATTTACCAGCAAGCTCATTTTCTAGTGTTTGCTTGCAAATGCATTCGCTGGTGGTAAAATGTAAATAAATAAATAAAAACTTTCAAGTCAATTCTAATGTGAAAAACAAGTGAATGCTTGAAATATTTTCAAATTCATGTAGACTAGTACCTATACACTATAACGGTGTAGCTTGTAGCCTAATTACTAATCACTAATCGTTGTAGGCTTGTAAAGCTCATTAGAATTTACTAAAAGTTGTAAAGCTATTTTGTACATTGTACTATGTATAACATAGCCAATAGATGTATTTTATTTTTACAACTCCCCATACAAAATTTTAAGCAAAGAAAGAACAAAAAAACAATTCGAGATAGTTATGATTGTTGGGGCAAACTTGCAAAACGTCCCCCTTCCCATTGCAAGCTTGCAATTTTTTGTGTTTCAACTATGTAGGTTTGCCATGTTTGTTGGTAATTGTGGGGGCAGAAATGGTGTGACCCATCCGAGGAGTCAGCTCTCTTTATGACCATCACAATACCATTCCAATGTATGTTATCAAATCAAGTGTGCTAGTTTCCTTAATCTAACTTATAAACACTAGGCACTTAGCTTGACATGTATACTAGTCACTTACAAAGTTTCAAAGCATTCCAATAAGGTGTGACCTTACATTAGGTATTGTAGATGGTTGGAGGAAAGTCTTCAATTAGGACTAATTGACAAGTAAGTGGTTGAGCTTGGATCTCACCACTAGACCAGCTTTGATTGTCAAAATTTGATCCACAAATTCTGGATGGAGTCAATTAATCGTATTAGCACTCACACACACGAAGACTAGCATAAGAGATTAAGAGAGCTCAGATTATAAACGAATGAGCAAAGCTCTATGCAATATGGAATCTTGTCTTCCAAGGTTAACCCTAATGTTATCATCTAGGGTTAATTAGGATCATTGGGCCATGCCTGCATGCTAATTCTAAGGGCCTTTACCTACATTTAGTAAAAGTCAAGTTAGACTATAGTTAGACAAGTTCAAGATTCTAGTGCTTGATTTGGAGCGCACAAGTTTTTGATATAGATAGATGTTGGGTGCTTTTACCTTATATAGAAACATCAATTAGGCAATTGCTTCAGGGCTGCTTTTGCTTAAGCTTTTGCTTTTCGGCATAGACCAAAGTCTATAATGTGTAGTGTGCCCTAACTCATTTTCAATGGGACATAGTTGAAGTTTCTATAAATTGTGTTCTCTCTCATGTGTTTGGCTATTGTTTCATCACAATAGGAATCTTGTCTTGAGTAACTTGTATGATCAAGTCAGTTTTTTAACACTGATCTAGTACAAAGGCAAATTAAACCTAACTCAACCACCTACCTAATCATTAGTGGAATCAAGAAGTTAATGTCTAGCTTGGTAGTAGTAGTTGCTTGAAGTTAGCTAAAGGGTGAGCTCATTTTTATAAGATTGTTTTTTTGATGTGTTGAGTTTTCCTTGGATGTAACAAACCTGAGCTTTTTTCATCTCCTTTTGAGAAAAAATGATTTTTTTTCCGAGGGGGGCATGTAAATAAATGTTGAAGGTAGAAGTAAAAGCAAGTATGATGAAAGCTCACATTGAAAAGCAAAATGACCATAAACAATGCTCGCCCTATAAACACGCACCCTAGCAAACACAAAAAAGCAAGAATTATTACATTTTATCACTTGCTATAAATTAACTAAAGCAATATTCTTAGTTGTACCTGTTGCAGAATCATAAATCAAGCAGCCTATCATAAGGCCACTTGGGCATCCATGTGGCCTCACCTGCTGTTGTAGCAGATAGCAGAATAGAAGATAGCAAAGTAGTGGATTTGTAGAAAATCAGTAGGCAAGTTAGGGTTAGCTGATTTGTAGGAAAGTAGGTAAGTAATTTGCTTAATTTTAGCAAGCTCGTTGTGCAGCAGGTAGAGCATTTTTGTACATATATTTCTGAGAACGTGAATGATATAGTTATTAAGTTTTATCCAGTCTTCCATACTGTACTAACAGTCTGTTACAGAGAGTCTAGGCACTATTGCTCTTGCTCATAACATTCCAAAGAGGCTTCATCATGAGTTCACACACTGCTGCAGCCCTTTTAAAGCCTCATGTCTTTGAAGGTTGTGGCTTTAGAGAATGGAAGAAGCTGATGGGTAGACTCTGGCTGAGAGCAGAAAAACTGATCGTTGAAGGGAAAGAAAGACAACCTAAAGTGATTAAACCAAGTGACAAATCTGAAGAAGACACTCTAATAAAGTGGTGTTTGAAGGACGACAAAGCCCTGGCAACATAGGCATGTGTGTTAACAGAGGCATCCTGTTAGAAGCTGACTTGGATCAGGGCAATCATCACTTTTGGAACTAGTTGGACCATCTGGAGAGTGTTTGCCTGCCCACGCATTGGCAACTTGTACGAGTTGGAGATACTTGCTCATGCTTCAACAAAAGTTATGAATGTGAATGACCAGCTGGATGAAGCCGCATTATGGCACAAGCGCTATGGACATGTCAACATGTAGGCTTTGGTGGAGATGCAAAAGCGTGACATGGTTAGTGGCATGATTTTCAGCAAGTTAGGAATCTGTGAAGCATGCCAAAAAGGTAAGCATCATAGAAGATCTTACACAACCATTGGTAGCAAAGCAAATGAACTTTTGGCATTAGTTCATTCTGGTCTTTGTTGGCCAATGGAGTTACCTAGCATTGGATGAGCCTTACTTCATCATTTTTATTGATGATCTCAGCCGACGGACAAACATTCACTTCCTTCACAGGAAGAGCGATGCATTGGAGGCTTTCAAGAAATTTCGAGCAATGGCTGAGAAGCAGACAAGCAAGCAGCTGAAAACTCTCAGAGTAGATGGAGGAGAATTTGAACAATGCATTTCGGAATTTTTGCATTGCGGAAGGCATTAAACGACAATTTACCACTAGGTACACTCCACCACAGAACGGTGTTGTTGAGCGTAAAAATTGCACCATAATCAATTCACTGAAAAGCATGCTTGTTCAATCAAATTTAGACAAGAAATTTTGGGCGGAGTAGCAGCTACTGTTGTTTACATCCAGAATCGTTTGCTTACATTTGCGATTGGTGGTAAGACTCTAGAAGATGCATGGACAAGGCACAAGCATGATGTGTCACATTTCAAGGTTTTCGACAACATAGCTTACATACATTTTCCAAAGGAACTTAGGAAGAAACTAGATGACAAAAGCATTAAGTCGATATTTGTTGGCTATGCGCCTGAGCATAAAGCTTACAAGAAGTTACTAGGAAAGTGCACATTAGTTCTGGTCTTACATTTAATGAATTAAATAGCATAACTATAAAAGTGCATTTGCTGAAGCCATAGCATGTCCTGAAGGTCCTCATTGGAAGCATGCAGGGGACCAAGAATTTGAGTCTATGCTCAAAAATCAAGTTTGGAAAGTCACGGAGCTTCCAAAAGGCAAAACCATGATTGATAGCAAATGGGTTTGCAAGAGTTTTAAGGCCGATGGAAATCTAGATAAGTATAAAGCTAGGTTGGTAGCTCATGGATTCACTCAGCAAGAAGGTATGGATTATGCAGAAACGTTCTCTCCTGTAATGAAGATGGGTAGTGTGAGAACATTGCTTGCTTTGGCAGCACAATTGGATTGGGAAGCACACCAAATGGATGTTCGCACTGCTTTTTTGAATGCAGACTTGCAGGAGACAATTTTCATAAGCAGCCGAAAGGATATGTCAAGACAGGTGAAGAGCATTTAGTATGCAAGCTTCCTTCTTCTGCTGATGGAAATGTCTACATTAAGAAGGTAATCATTATGTAGTCAATGCCTTGTATGTAGATGATATTCTTCTCTTAGCTATAGAAGACATAAAGAAGAAGTTGGCACTTAACTTTGAAATGGTAGATCTTGGAGAGATTCATTTCTTTTTAGGAATCCAAATAAAAAGAGATAGGAAGCACAAAATCATTTCTCTTAGCCAACAACGGTACATTGATAATGTGCTAACAAAATTCGGCATGAAAGATTGCAACCCGGTTACTACACCTATGGAAGTAGGTATTAATCTTTTTGCTGAAAATGAAACGAACTTTAATGACGTTGATCAACTGGAAGTTCCATATAGGCAGCTCATTGGTTGCTTAATGTATCTTATGGTTTGCACTACACCGAATATTTGTTTTTCAACAATTGTCTTAAGTCAGTTCAATGATTGTTACATGGCTAAACACTGGATCATGGCCAAATGGATCCTAGGATACCTCAAAGGTACAATGGACTTTGGTATACTGTTTGAAGGGGGAGCAGACTCATCGTTGGTACCCTACACAGATGCGAGTTGGGGAATGATATAATTATGAAGTTTTATCCAGTCTTCCATACTGTGCTCTGTCTCTTTGTGCATTTTATTTCTTTTCTTGTTCTGTGACAGTAGCTTCCTGAAAGATTTGCCATAGTTTGAGCATATGTTTCATGCATCTAACTCACTGCGTCTGTTTGACAAAATTTAAATCAAAGTGTAACAAACATTCTATGGTACTCTTGAAACCTCTGTATATCACCAAACGCAAGTGCCTCCTCAACAATAGTTCCACTTGATTTCAGATGAGCAAAGCTGATCAGCTTTGAAGCTTCACACAAACTAGCAGATGCTCTGCAATAACCACAGATGACCATAGCATACACTCAAAAATATCGGAGACATATGTACATACATAGTTCTGTTTCTGAGCACTTTCACAGTTTCCACTGTCTTAATGGATGCATTAAGCATTATATACAGCAAAAGGGCATCCACTGCTTGTTGCACATATGTACATGCAGCAACTGTTGCCTAAAATTGTGTCTTTTGAAGCAATATTATAAATAAACCTGAAAAGTTGTCAGCCTTCAGACTTTAATATTAAACACCTACTTAATCTGTAGTTAAACGTTATAACCTGAAAGCATTTAAGATTTATTCAGATTCTTGATACTAACAATAGAAAAAACCAAAAAGAACTAGTTTAAGCATTTCTAAACGGCACTCAAGCCACTGGGAGTACGTATTACACATCAGAGAAAGCCATGCCAAGATTTCAGGTACAAGACGAAGGAGCTTCCTAAATACCTTTGCTTTGAGCCTTCCTCGAGCTGTGATGCTTGGTTCAGTAACACTCAAAAACTCAAGGCAAGCCTCTCACGTATACTCACAAGACCAAGATTGAACATTTTTACTTTACAAGGCCAAGATTGATCATCCCCCAAGAACTTTTTGGCCACGTATTTTCTCTTGCATTAAGCTCCAAGACTCTAGCCCAAGCTACCCACCCTTCCCAAGACATCCTTTTGTCCCAATTTGTGCCCCAATCCATCAACAGCCTTAAGCCCTCCTTTGCATTTGCTAATGCAACCTCAAACCAACCTTTTGAAAGATAAATCTGCGCAAGCAGCAGATATGGCTCTCCTATCCAAGGATTGCAATTGCAAGCCTTCAACAGTAATCCCTCGGCTTCTTCAAGGCTCCTTTCTTTAATATCCATGCAGACTGCCTCCCAGTACAAATCACGTGCTTTGATCTGATCCAATGAAGGCAAAATGACTGAGCACTTGTTGAAAATAGGTGGAATAACAAGCTTAACATCAAGAAAGTCTCCTTGTAATGATGCATCATGCCCATTGGCATTGGTTTTTGTGGAAAACTGTCGTTCTAGTTCCTCCTCTTTCACTAAGATATTTAGCAAAACTCCCATGCGAGAGATAGCCGTCATCCACAGTCCAGGCTTGCCATCTCCTGGCCACAAGGCTGTCCATGTGTTACCTCTAAACTCAAGTCTTCCATCTTCATTCTCAAATAAGCTATCCTGCCAACTATATAATTGATCAATAAAATCAGCCATTGTGAGAACAAGAAAAATGGCTACAAGCCGCCGAGGTACTTGTAAATCTTCTCCTGTTCTAATATGCTTCAGTGTTATGCCTTCAGGAGGTATAATGGGAAACTTTATTCTACTCTCATAACCACTCTTGTTGCCATCGAGGGAAACATTATAATGCACATTGTCGGTTTCCTTGCATGCGCATTCATTTATACCCTGTCCCTCGATCTTGTCATTCTCAGTTACATGCCTAAAATCTCCATAATGCTTTTCTAGATCTGTGCCTCTGTGGGAAGATTGTAGTTCGTCTAAAGCAGAAACCAGATCCTCATCACTGTATTTGAAAAGTAACATGTCGTGAATAAGCTGTTGTCTGGGAACAATGCAAAATAGATGAACCAAAGTCTCTGCTTCAATACCGATAAGATCCCTAACTTTCTGCCTGTCCACGTTGGGCTGGAAAATAGCAAGATTCACATAAGAATTGGAGTATGAGGAATGAAAGAGGCCACAGCGGGCCACCGCATCGGGGACGTTCCAGAGCTTAAGGATGCGATAAACGTCCACAAGGTGGTCGTAAAATGAGCCGTGTTTGTGCCAGCACTCAGGCGCACCAACTTCTTGAAGAACAGCCAGCAGCGAGGGCAAAGCAGGATCTATAGATGCATAGGAGCGGCGCAGAAACAGGCGAGCCAATTCAAATACATCGTTGCTCATAATATTGTTACTCATGCTCAATATATATGCTGACCTAAAGGGGGATGACACATCCGAAACAGCTATATACCGATATGTCTTGCCGATAGGCTTTTTTTTGTCTTCTCAAATATGTCTCATCAAAGGATTGATACATTTTCTCACCAAAGACCTCAAATCCTGATATTATCTCAATAGCGAACGAAAGAGCCCGGGAACCAAACATGTCAAATAGATAAACACCCCCCTCGTGCATTTATTCTCGATAGAAAGCGACGAAGGGATTCTGGAGGGGGAGAAACAGTTGAAGCAGGTCGTTTGAGACCGAGAGGATGAAATTGGGAGATGCCCGAAGCCATGAGAACAACTATACAAAGGGATCCATGTGATGGACCACCTCACCAACTGAAAAGAGATCTTTATTCTATTTTTTTTTATTTTTTTTCACACGGAATGTCGTTAACCTCGATGGAGCCGTCGGCCGTTGTAAACCTTTTGCAATAGATTTCGGAGAACTTGCCTAAACAAAAGCACCCACCAAAACTCTGAAAGGCCAACAATAGGAATTGTTTTGAATCCTCTACCACTGCTCCTTCGCTGCCAAGAGGGAGATCTTCTTCAGGTAGTTGCAGTCGGTATAGTACACCCTATCCTTCTAAATACGATGGGAAGTACTTCTCAAGATAGCCTCTACCACTGAACAGCTTGCCCACAGCCAAAGGCACCCTAAAACCTATCAAAAATGATTGCTTGCGAAGCCCGAAGACCAAACAAAAGACAACAGTTGCGAGCTCCTCTGATGTACCAACGTTTCAATCCAATTCTTCCGCAACAAAAAACCCTGTACTAGTGATCTTTGGATTTTAGAAACTCTGAAAAACTTCGAGTATTGTGATTTTGTAAATCTCTTTGATCTGCAGCACTCCTGGTAGAGTCAGTTTTGATTGTGAAACTGTTGATATAGCTGCATGCAAAATCCTTTCACATCTGTTGCAAACTGATCACTTTTTTGTTGGGCCTGCAAACTTTTCAGATTTTTGTTGCGTTCTTTCATGGCTTCTCTACCTTGTGCTTCTGCCATTCCTTCTGTCTTTGGCTATGGCTCGCGATCCTATACTTAGAGTTTGCTTTGCACAGGAACACAGATCATGCTACACAGTAACACAGACAGAAAACACTCTCCACTGCAAGCTCACATAGCAATTGTATTTCTCAAAATGAAATTACATTGTACATATAGTTGTTCACTCAGGCAACCCATGCATGACCCAGGTTGCCATTGGCGAGACGCGTGTTCCGTCGACTTGCCTTGTGGCGAGGCCAACTGATCCTTATCCACTGATAGGACCCACAGTACAGTAGCACAGTGATTTTACTTTAATTCTAACTCTCTCCCTTAAAGTAGAGTCTACTTTTTATACAGTCATATACATAGCTTTAAAGTCAATAAACTTTAAGTACATAAATCTTTGATCTAAACTTATCAAACTTTTCTCCAACAAGTGGCTTAGTGAAAATATCAGCTAGTTGTTCTTCTGTGCTAAAATGAACAACATGAATTTCACGACTCAATAGCCTCTCACGTATAAAGTGATACTGAATCTCAATGTGTTTAGTTCTCGCATGGAACACTGAATTCTTTGCTAGCTGAATGCCACTCTGACTGTCGCTATGTAATGTCGTGGGATTTTTCTGCTTCATGCCAACTTCTTCCAAGATTTGTCTCAACCATATAGCTTCATGTGCTGCACTACAATTTGCCTTATACTCTGCTTCTATGGTGGATAGAGCAATTGTACTTTGCTTTTTACTAGACCAGGAAAAGCAACTACCACAAACCCGGAATACATACCCTGTGGTGGATCTACGATCATCATAGTCACCTCCCCAATCCGCATCCACATAGCCACACAACTTAGGTAAAACCATCATGCTTCCTGTAAATCACGCCATAATCTGAAGTGCCTTTCACATAACGCAAAATGCATTTAGCTGCCTTCCAATGCGTTTCTGTAGGTGCTGCCATAAACTGACTTACAATGCCAACAGCATAGCATATATCTGGTCTAGTCATGGTAATGTAAATCAAGCTCCCTACTAACTGTCTATACAACGTAGCATCAAATGACTGTGACTCATCAAGCTTAGAAAGCTTTTTACCTGGTTCAATAGGAGTATTTACTGGTTTGCAATCCTGCAATCTAAACCTGTGCAGCAACTCTTTCACATACTTCACCTGTGTTAAACCCACTTTGCGTCCTTTTTGCCACACCTCTACTCCAAGGCAATATTGCATCAGGCTGAGATTTGTCATCTCGAATTGTTCCATGAGGTCTTTCTTGATCATGTCTATCATCTCTTGATTATTTCCCATAATAATCAAGTCATCAACATAAAGAGCAATCAAAGCAACCATACCATCAAAGCATAAGACATATAGACAATCCTGCTATACCACGCACGTGGTGCCTGTTTAAGACCATAAAGCGCTTTCTTCAAGCGACATACTTTATTTTCCTGTCCCTTCGCTACAAAGCCTTCAGGTTGATCCATGAACACTTCTTCTTCTAACTCACCATTTAGAAAAGCAGATTTCACATCCATCTTATGCAAAGGCCAACCAAAATGTGAAGCTAAAGCAACAAGTAGACGTAGAGTATTCCACTTACAAACTGGCGCAAAGGTCTCCGCATAGTCGACGCCTTTACTTTGTGCATACCCTTTGATCACCAATCTTGCCTTGTGCTTTGCTATACTTCCATTTGACATGGTACTTAGTCCTGTATATCCATTTGCAACCAATGGGTTTCTTGCCAACTGGTGGTTCTACGAAGTCCCATGTGCTATGTTTAGCAATTGACTCCATCTCCTCTCCCATGGCCTTGACCCAAATGTCATCATCCTTCGTTTCACCATAAGTCGAAGGTTCTTTGCTTTGAATAATGCTAGATAAGAGAGCATAATTTGCTTCATACCTTTCAGGTTGTGTCTTCTCTCTTGTTGGTCTTCGTAGCTCTCCCTAGCTAGATGATCCTGGAAAGTCATTTATGTCGCGGCTCTCCAACAATCTCTCAAACCACTTGGGGAGCTTCTTGTCAGGTGATCGGCTTCCTACCTCTCCAACCTATCTCTTGAGATTGAGTAGTAGTATCTTGAGATGTATCCTCTTTTTCATCACTTGGAAGGTCAATGAATGGATCATCATGAGGTGGTATCCTCACTATACCATCTTTCCCACTGGATGTCTCTATCTTCTCAACATCCTCATCTTCATACATCTTGGATTCATCAAAGATAACATCACAGCTTATATGGACTTTGTTTTCCACTGGATCAAAACATCTATAGCCCTTCACATGATCATCATATCCTAGGAATGTACACTTGATAGCTTTTACATCAGGTTTATGACTCTCTTCCTTAGGAACGTGTACAAAGGCCTTACATCCAAATATTCGCAAGTGGTTCACCTTTGGCTTCTTCTTCGTGAATGCTTCCTCAGGTGTTATCTTTGGTATGGCAATGGTAGGACTTCTATTTTGAAGATAGATTTTCGTGCTACATGCTTCTAACCAAAAATCTTTTGGTAGTTTCATCTCAGCTAGCATAGATCTGGCACTTTCCACAATCGTCTGATTCTTGCACTCAGCTACACCATTGAGAGCAGGAGTATGAGCTTGTGTAAATGGTCCTTTAATCCCACATTGATCACAAAGATCATTGAAGTCATTAGACTTGTACTCACCTTCACTATTTGATCTTAGGACTTTGATTTCCTACATGTTTGATTTTCAACCAATGCTTTGAAGCTTTTGAAGTTGTCAAATGCATCTGATTTCTTTTTCAAGAAGTAGATCCATGTCTTACGTGACATATCATCAATAAAGGTCATGAAATAGAAGGCTTTACTTAAGGACATGGGCCTCATAGGCCTGCATAAATCTGTAAGGATTAAATCCAGGATGTTCTTTGCTCTTGCAACACCCCCTTTATTGAATTTCTCTCGATGCTGCTTCCCATATACACAAGATTCACACATCGATTTCAAGTGATCTTCTATGGTAGGCTAAGGCTTTCCAAGTTCAAGTGACCAAGCCTCTTATGCCACAACTCAGTTTGCGATGGAATGGATGATACAAGTCCATGTTGCCCCTTGATTGTAGCATTTAACCTGTACAATTTTGTATTGGACTCTCTTACTCCATCCGCAGTAACTTTGAGCTTTTGGTTCACATCCTTCACAAAGCAACGATCATGGGCAAATTCTACTTTCAACTTTTGATCAGTAATGACTCCAACAGAAAGTAGATTTTTCTTCAAACCTGGTACGTAAAGTACCTCCCTGATTATCCTACTTTTGCCATTAGGTAATTGGATTGAAACGATGCCTATCCCCTTGATCTTGCACACCTCGCCATTTGCTTGTGAAATAGACGTTCCATTATCCAACACTTTCATGTTACTGAACCAATTCTTGTTACCTGTCATGTGTCTTGTAGCTCCCGATCTTGTTTTGGTTTCCCCTTGACTTGTTCCGCCATGAATTTGCGACATTCACTCTTCCAATGGTACTTTTTACCACAATGGAAGCACTTGTCTTTCTTCTTGGTCTTACTAGAAGATCCCTCATCCTCCTGAGACTTGACAAATTGCTGCTTAGACTTCTTCTTGCCCTTGCCCTTGCCTTGTTTTTGGCGTGTTGCAAGTGCCTGATCGTCAGTATTTTGACGTCTAGCTTTCACCATTTCTCATCGTTGCTCTTCTTGCATCAAGATTCCTGTGAGCTCGTCAAAGGTGGGCAATCTTTCTCTTGATGCTATTCCGCTCACAAACATCTGATAGGCTTCTGCAATGCCACACAATGCATTGTGCACTAGTTCCACATCACGTATGCGTTCACCAATAGAATGCAGTTCATCTCTCATTGTCTTGATTATGGTCATGTACGTCTGAATGTGCTCTCCTTGTTCCATTCGGGCACTATTCAGCTTTGACTTCAGAAATATGATTCTTGATGGATTTGACGTCTCGAACTGCTCCTTTTGCACATCCCATGCCTGTTTGGGTGTAACAGCATCACAAATGTGGGTAATGATGTGATCCTTCACTGACAAGTTAATGAAGGTCAAAGCTTTCCTCATCTTTTTGTTGAACACTTTGATATCTGCTTCACTTGGCGGCCTTCTCTCATCACCTGTGATGACTTCCCACATGTCTTTCTCCATCAGTATGTTTTCCTTTTGAATTTCCACATTGCATAGTTGGAAATCTCGTCTAGTTTGCTACTTTCACTCAAAATGGACTCTCCCATGTTTGCCATCACAAAACTGCTTGAAACTTCTACCGTAGGCTAAAAACAGTATGCCAAGGCCAACAGTGATGTCAGAAGTTGAAAATAATGACCTGCACTTTTTCCCTTACCAGGCCACTCACCACTTTTCCACCAATTTGAAAGCCAAATCAGCGTCACCTTCCAAAATGCACTCAGTCGTCAACTCCCAACTTCGTGCTCAGTGAAATGGTGAAATCACTCTTGGTGTGCTCTGAACACTTTCTCCACTACAATCACTCTATTTTGCAATAGCGTACTTGCAGGTACAATCCGGGTGCCCTTCGTTTGGAGGTTATAGCCTTTCGTTTGGTCAAAATAGGCTAAAGGACTAAGAAATAAGGGTTTTTTGAGCTTTTGAACTGTTTCTTCACCTTGAAGAAACTTCACCTTTCACATCTGAAGGGACCCAACTCCAATTTCAGTTTGAAAACTTTTAATGAAGTTGAATGGCCAATCTTCCTTCAATGGCCTTCATGTCCTTTCAAAGCCCCTTTCACCTCAATCCAATGGCTACCTTGGATCCAACGGCCCACAACTGTTCTTGGAGGCTCGATCTTTACCATAGATCTATGTGACTGGAGATCCGATGGTCCTAGGCGCTTTTGTGCGCTGATCCACGCGCTTGCAGGCACGTCTCACTTTGGAACACTATGTGCTCTTTGGTTTTGAAGTGCGCAACCAGTCATCACGGCCTCCACGACCTCTCCTCCTCTTTCCTGATTTCTTGCTTCTTTTCAAGCCAAATCAGCTTGTTCTTGCACGATTCTGGGGCGTTTTAGATCCAATCTGAATCTGTAGCTGGCTGCGCCTTATCTCTGCGTCCTAGAGGAACTTTTCAGATCTATATTTGGCCTTGGAACGACTGAGAACAACTGGTTTTTCCAACAGTTTTCTGATTTTTACCAAGAAACCCTTCTTCAGCTCTTTTCCAAGCAATTCTCAGTTTTATTCTGAGTTTTTTTTTCTTACAAATTCAACCTCCTTGAGGTCGCCCTAGTCCTACCAATCTGATGGGACTGATGACATACGATTTGGTAAGGATTTCACCACACACGGTTCAACTTTGCAGAGAAAGCTTCAAAACCCCACCGAAGCTGATAAATTTATAATTTTCTCAGTTTTTCACCAAATGCTACCCTGTCAATTGCTATGGCCACTATCACTGCTCTTTGCGGCTCCTCTGCAATCCCTTTATGCCTAACAACTATCTATACAGTGACTTTTTTTTCCATCTTCAGCCTGCCGTAAACCTCAAACTCTCAGAAGACTACTCTTCTCCTGAAGCTCTCTTCGACGGCGATGTTGTACTATGTACACTCCCTGTATGGCTCTAATACCAACTTAGAATTTGCTTTGCACAGGAACACAAATCATGCTACACAGTACTACAAACAGAAAACACTCTCCATTGCAAGCTCACATAGCAACTGTATTTCTCAAAATGAAATTACATTGTACATATAGCTATTCACTCAGGCAACCCATGCATGACCCAGGTTGTCGTTGGCGGGACGCATGTCCCGGCGACTTGCCTCGTGGCAAGGCCAACTGATCCTTATCCACTGATAGGACCCACAATACAGTAGCGCAGTGATTCTACTTTAATTCGAACTCCTATAGCAATCATTGTTAATCTTAAGTTGTCAATAGTTGGACACAGTTTTGCTATTATGCTCCCGGTCCTTCCTTTAATGTTCTGATTCAGCAGCCAGCCTTTATCATACTTTACAGAAGTCTCTCTTACAATCACTGTCAAGTTTTGCTTTGCTGCTTGAAGTCTTTCCTTTAACGTTCCGCTTAATATTTGGATCTACACTTGAATGTTTCTTCAACTTCTTATCACCAAAAGTTGTTGCTCTGTTTTTGCTCACCAAAAGCTCCTGCTCGTTTTTGCCAATCTTGTTTTTGCTCCAAGAAAAGCTCTTATTCGTTTTTGCTCAACAAAAACACCTAGACCTGAAATCTGAAATATTATGTCAAATAGCTCACATGTTTCATCTCCTCACCAAAGAGCTGAAATAGGAATATGTCAAATAGATCATAAGCGATATCTTTTGAGTTGCCACCAAGGAGCTGAAATCTAAATAATACCGGTATTGTATTTGATGATTCTGCTCACTTGGCCTTGCTATGAAGATATATATATACTGAAGCATTAGATATTTATATAGATAGACGAAGCCTCTTGTACCAACGAGAACACTCATGGGAAATGGACAAGAGGGAGTTAAAAAAATTAAGAAAAATGGAGGGATGATGCCAATGGTGCTGGGCAACATAACTAAGAAGAGAGTGATCCAAGGGAGGCTCCCAACCCTCAAGGTCCATAGTAGGGAGAGGGGAAACATGCAAAGGAATTGTAGCCGAGGAGGCTAGAAAGAGGAGAGACCTCTCACTAGTAGAAAGAGCGAGCGAAGGTAGAAGCTGACAAGGGGGAGTGGATCCAGCCCAACTAGCATCGCTAGTTTTCTTCCATAAAATCATCTTTTTTGAATATGTGAGGCCTATCCTTGAGGTTCCTTTCAAGTATTGTAGAATCCCCTTTTTGCCATATTTAAAAGTGACAATCCAGAATTACTTGAGAATTGGCTTAATGACTGAACATAGAATGCCAAATCAGGTCTTGTACATATATTGAGATACATTAGGTTACCAATGAGATAAGGAATATTTTCCATTTGTTCCCTTTCATTATCAAGTTTTGGGCATTCATCATTTGAAAGCCTTGCACCTGTTATCATTGGAATAGCCTTCTGTTTTCAATATTGCATTCTATAATCTTTTAGAACCTTCAAGACATATTTAGTTTGTGCAACATGAATAAACTCCCTTTCTCTGTCTCTGGTTATTTCTAACCCTAGACATACTCTGGCCTTACCAAGGTCAGTAATTTCAAAAAAATTTGATATTTGTAATTTTGTCTCTACTATCATTTTCAAACAATTGCCTATCATTAGTGAGTCATCAACAAAGACTATCACGATTAAAAGATTTGTGTCTTGTCTTTCTATGTAAACATTGCAAACCGACTGAATGGAATGAAAGTCTATTGACTTCAGAAAATCATTTATTTTATGTCTTGCCACTTGCTTTAATCCATAAATGCATTTGTTGAGGCAGCAAACATAGTCTGGGTATCTAGGGTCTTCAAATCCAATACACTGATTTAGGTCTCCATGGAAGAAAGTTGTTTTGACATCAAAATGATGTATCTCTATATCAAACTGGGCTGCATAGGCCAAGAGGGTCTGATGCTTAGAATCTTAACAATAGAAGACAAAGTATGTAGATAATTTATGCCATATTTTTGTGAATAGCCTTTTGTTATGAGCCTCACCTTATATCTTTTGTAGCAGGTATTTCCTATCCACTCTCAACCCTAGATCCAAGCACACAAGCATCAAGGAGATGAAGACGATTAACTAGTTGTCACGCGGAGATTCGTTCCCATGAGAGCAATAGCATAGTATTGGCTTGCTTTGTATAGCGCCAGTGAGTTCATGTGGCATAGTCTCATGTGCCACATGAACGTCTGTAGAGGCCTCCACTATATGCTAAAATCAACTCAAAATTGTTGCATTCTAAAATCACACAATTTTCAAACATTGTCGGTCGTTATATTCCCAAGCCTTTTCAAAGAATATATAGTGCATTGAACAGCAAAATTTTTTCTTTGCTAAATTGTACTCATCTAGCTAAAGGATGTCATAAGTGTCCAAACATCGACGTAGTTGGCATCCAACCACTATTCTTGGGTGTCCAACTACCCAAAATTCTGAAATTTGACTTTTTTCAAAAGTATTGAATTTGCAATATTGTAATTTTTCAAAGGATCCATTTACATATGTCAAGACTAGTGTTGGTCGAGTATTGAATTTTTTTTTTTCAATTTTCAACTCGGTTCTAAAGACCTTAACCGGCGGGTACACTATTTCTCAAGAACCGGCTTATGTGTAGAACCAGCGGTTATGCTCTTTTGTAAGAACTAGCCACGGTTGAGAACCGTCAGATCCCTTTGAGCCTTGGATTGAGGTTGAGAACCGGTCCGGCCGTCATTTGGAACCCGAGTATCAATTCACCCTACAAAACCTAACATTCACCTGTGAACTTACACGAAGATATGTCCCAAGGAGACACCATACACAAGGATGTGCCATTCACATCGCATGATCACGAGGGGGACATGGATGACATAATGGATGCATTCTTCACAAACCTACCCAAGGCCACATTGACAAGGAAAGAAGAGATGATGTGTGGCTTGGCATCGACTCCTTTGTACGAGGGTGGACAAATGTCAAAGTTGCGAGCTTGTTTACTACTTTTGAACTTGCAAACTAAGTACGCGTGGTCATATGCGAGTGTCACACAGTTGTTTGGTTAAGCTTGCTAGCTTCGTGTGTGTTATAGACAAATTGCTCTAATCTCATTTTATTTTTAATTCATGCGTTGTGAGAAACTATATATAACTAATTACATAAATATATATTTTGTCACAATTTGCTCAGGAAAATGTTGCCTCCAAATAACACCACGGCGGCGTCTCGACAAGAAGCCAAGAAAATGCTAAATGCAGTCGGCATAGATTACAAGAGTATTCTTGCATGTCCCAATGATTGCATCTTATATCGAGATGAGTTTGAGGAGCAAGCATGTGTTCACACTACGAGGAACACCGCTACAGGCAAGATTTCAAGGAGCGACCATACCCACCAAGGTGGTAAGACATTTTCCCATCATACCCAAGATATGCCACATGTTTAAGTGTAATTCCATCGTGGAGCTAATGACATGGCATTCAAGCAATCGTTCATCGGACGATACTATGAGGATCCCTGCCAATTCTCCAGCATGGAAGCCCGTGGATGCTACCTGGCATGAGTTTAGGGATGAGCCTCGCCATTTGCATTTGGGGTTGGCGATGGATGGTGTGCATCCATTCGGTTTGCGCTCCACATCATGGTCCACTTGGCCGGTTGTCTTTGTAAATTACAACATCCCCCCTTGGCTAAACATATAGAAGGGACACCTAATGCTCACCCTTCCTATCCCGAAAAAATACAAGGCAAAACATATGGACGTGTATATGGCTCCCTTGATAGATGAGCTTAAGATAAGGAGTTCAAGTGAGTGATATATCAAGACCACTGAGACAAAGAGATTTTGTGGTAAAGAGGATCTTGATGTGGATGATGCACAACTTTCTTGGATATGGGGAATGTTCAAGTGAGATATCCTTGTTATTGGTTCGATTCATGGTATTATATTAAATTTTATGTGCACCCACAAATTTTCTTTCAATTCAAACATTGGACCCACGATTAAGTTGGTTGTTTTGTCTTAATGCAGGGCTTCAAACTAGTGGCTACAATGCATGCCCTATTTGTGGCAAGTATTTGCAGACACATCACTCACAACATCTACAAAAGATGGTCTATGATGGCCACACTCGATACCTTCCACCCATCACCCTATGCGTGATGGGCTAATTGGTCAACGTCCTCACTCCATGAAGGTACAATACATATTTGGTCCAATTAATGGTATATGTCATTTATTTATTTTATGATTACTCTCTTTATATTTCTTCTAACGATATATAATCTGCATTAAATGTGTGTGCTTGTTTGTTAATATTGTAGTTATCTTCAAAGTAAGCCATTTCTAGATTAGAAGAAGTTTTGTCTAAAGCATGCTTACATAAAGGCCATGTTAAAATAAAGAAGGACGACAAGATTTTAGGTAAATCAAGAAATATTCCTTCTAAACCAAGCATTGGATGATCAAAGGCTTGAAGATTCTTATCAAATTATTCTAGAAAAGAATCCAAAATTCAATACTCGGTTTGAAAGAGAGATAATAGTTGCTACTCAAGATTTTGAAAACTAAGGATCTACCCAATTATTAAAAGCAAAAGTCCGGAAAAGTTTGACAACATGGTCAAATATCTAAAGAAAGAAAAAGTTTCAAATACTAATGTGCAAATGATATAGAAAACAACCATTGAATTTGTGGATATAGTTCGAAGTGCATGGGGAGCAAATCACATAACACATTACATGGTAAGATTATTGTGAAAAATGTGCTACTCGTTCATATTTTTCTAGTATTAATCTGCATTTTGTTGATACTAATTTATATTCTTACATTGTATTGAATGAAGCACATATTAAGGCATCATGCAGCATTCTTTGCAAGAAATCATGGAAGTCTCAGCATATGGTCATCACAAAGAATGGAGAAATCTTATTGGCAAGCAAGAGCAGCATTCCACAAAAGCACACAACATGGTGGAATTATCACACAGAATAGCTACATCTTACAACTTTTCCAATGGTTTTACAGAAGAGTGCAAATACGTCATAACTAAAAATCAAAAAATTACAAAAAAATTCGGAAAGCATGTAAATTTATACAAGCTGGACAGTAGACACACCAAATATTTTTGTATTTCAAAATGCAATATAATACAATTACATTGATCTCTGTGCCATTTTGTATGCTTTTCCCAAAGAAACTTGCAGCTTAGATTCATGGAGTAACTTTCTTCTTTCATATAGGTCGAGCAGATGGTAGTTCTCACACTTATTGAGATCAAAGTATGCAGCATATAATGCAAAATGGGAGGGCCTGAGCATGGAATAGTATCTTTGTCATATCGGGATCATACAGCTTGCAAAATCTGTTTGAAGAAGTATAATCAATGAGAATAGATTTGAGACTGTGGGAGTCCAATTTCTTTGGGTCTCTTTCGGGATCTATACATAGGCTATGCATCATAACACTCTGAGGTTCTTCATTGATGGTTTGGAGCGTGGCCAAACTTTGTGAGGTTTTACCTGAGAAGTCTTTAATAGAACATCTATTCTAAATGTAAGTTGCAGTGGATACAACTCCTACCCAAAAGCGCTTAGGTAGTGATGCGTGGGCAAGCATGCACTTAGCCGATTCGGCTAAGGTTCGATTCTTCCTCTCAGCAATTCCATTGGATTGAGGCCAATAATGAGTGATAGATTGTTGTTTGATGTCTTAGCTGAGGCAAAACTCCTTGAATTCGGTTGAAATGTACTCTCCATCGTTGTCTGACCTTCATGCTTTAATTCATTTAGAATTTTTCTTCTTTGGTCACTCTCTTGAATTTTTTGAAGAGGTTAAATGCCTCTGATTTATGCTTAGTAGAATATACAACTATTTCTCTAGAATATTCATAAATAAATATTATGAAAAATTTGGCACCTGCCAATGACAAGGATAGAGTCGATTACATAGACAAACACAAAGTCGATAACCTATTAGTTGTGGAAGCGACAAACAGTTCAGATAATTATATACAAGAGTAGTATCAATTAGAACAATTAATCAAAGTAGCATACATTCACACTGATATAATTCTGAACGTAATAAGACAATGGATTGTGTTCACATGTTTCTGCCCATTACCAGGCCGTTGGCTCTCTTATTATGATCTTCTTATTACAAATCCAGATCAGGCAGAAAGGTGCGGCTAGGTTGTAGTATATTTTCCAGCCTGTCAATGGGTTACTCAAATTACGTTCACTCCAGTTGTAATCACAAAATCAAAACCATGCAAGCCTGATCATTCATCTAAAGATGTGCATGCAATGCTGATGAAATCCATTTGATTTCTACTTCTATCTACTTGTAAAACGTTAAAGAACAACAAGATTCTCAGATTTACTACAGATCAACAAGAATGAAAAACAAAAAACAAGCAATTAAAGACTAAACAACATTTTGAATGTCCAAGGATGACGAAACACTCATTTCTTGATTTTTGGACAGCCCAAAAACATCAAGAACTGGAATGTCAAGAATATGCAAGATCTACACCACAAATCCAACCTATTTAGTTTACTTGAATGCTGAAATCTACATTAAAAACATAGAACAAGAGATCTAATCCATTCTACTCCACAATGCATAATGAAATAAAGCAAGAAATTAAGCGAATTCCACACCCACACTCAAAGGAATGGAAGGGCATGCTCATAATAGAATCACTCAAGAAAGCCATCATGAACAAGGAGCTTCAAGAATGCCAAAACTCGTGGAAGATCTTCTTATTCAATTCAAGAGCAAAATGACATTACATGTAAAGCTCCCTCACAAGAGAGGGAGACTCCTAAATAAACCAAGTGGCTGCCCATGTGGAGCCTAAGTGGCAATTCCACCAATTTACAAACTCCAAGTGGAATTAGCTCCTCCACTAGAGGTCACCATCAAAAGGTGGCTCACTCTAATTTACTTAAGAGGGGTCTACTACATTAATTACAAATGCCTATACATACTAGCTCCTACATGGTCATTCCTTCTCTTGGGATTCACCATGAGGTTCACATGATTTAAAACTGTATCCTAGCTAGTACTTCTCGGCTCTCATGCTTGGCTCTCACATGGTCATTCCTTCTCTTGGGATTCACCATGAGGCTCACATGATTTAAAACTGTATCCTAGCTAGTACTTCTCGACTCTCATGCTCGGCTCTCACCCTTCATCATTTTCTCTTCCTTTAGGGCCTCCTCGATTTAGGGTGAGAGGTGCTCTTTAAGAATAGCTCAGCTCGGCATCTTGGGGATTCATTGGAATCTACCAACATCATCCCCCCCTAATCTGTTGCAGGACCCATTGCAACATATATGGAATGACGTCATTTTTGCTTGGCACTTGGAAAAGCGTGGATCTTCTATCGCTTTCGTAAAACCAAGTGCTTATTCGTCGCAAAATTGTTTTGCAAAATTGAAGATTTCTCGATGGTCTTTACATTCCTGCCTGCTTAAGAACCTCCTACGTCCTGCTTGCCTTGTCGTCTTGCGGTTTGTTTCCGCTCGCTCATCTTCCTTCCTAGGGCTTCAAATACTTGGAAGCGTAACTTGCTTCTGAAGTGTAATGGCCCCAAATAATCTCGCACCTTTTCAATAAATCCAAACTCATGCCAGTCTTCCACCATTGTAAAGTAATGGGAGGACATGAAGGCCGTTCTATAATAGAGCTGGGCCATCACTGGTGGTCATCTTTTGACTGGAGGACTACATTGGGATTGATCCATATTGGATCTAAGTCTCGATCCCAAAAACATTCCTGGTTCATGAGAAAGGCCATGGATCTGCAATATTTGGCACTCTCTCGCACACATAAGTCAACGTTGGATTTGTACTTGTGGCTAAAATCCAATAGCTGCAGCCTCAGGTCATCCATTAACATGCTTTCAAAAATCCTTGGGATCACTAGCCAGTTGACAACTTCAACACGAGGTCGCTCCATTGGCTAGGGATTTCTTCTTTTGATTGGCATATAGAAGGGATCAACTCTCTTGCCCTCAAATATTCATGCAACCTTTTGTTGTCCTTGAGGACTTTATTCCACCACTCAGGCTGTGGTTACAATGCGGTAATGATCTCAGCCCTCGTGGAGTATTGGCTCTGATCAATGTCGTCTTTTTTGTCCCTCATATCTCGGGGGTATTTTCTCTCGAATTTCTCGGATTCTCGTGTATCCGCCATATAGGGCCTTGTCTTGACTAGTGAGGCTACCCTACATTGTTGTGGCAGCCTTTCCAGGTATGGCCTTGGTACTCGTCTAATGTCTTAGTGTAAAAATTACAACAAATAAGGATCCTAAAACACTTGAAATGATGAGGGAAACAATAAATTATGATTTCATAAGATTAGCACAAGTTGAACCATCAAAATCCATCAAAAATCTATGCTTGAACCTCACTAAATGGCCCAAATCCTTGAAGAAGGCTTCACACGTGTGAAAGTACGGCCTCCCACAGTCTGAGTACTGTACATCAGACCTACATTCAATCCTATAATCATTAGTAATCACAAGTACTCAAACAATTATGAACATAGAGAGCAATTGCACCATTATGAAAGAAAAAACATGAAATTGCTTGATTGATTTTGGTGAGATATCATCACCTATATATACATGATCTGTGAAAAATACAGATCCTAAGTGGATCTAAACTCCAAGATCATTGGCTTGAATGCTTGCACTCCAAACTACATAAGCTAGGAATTGGCAACACATTCTATGCTACCTAGAATGCAAAGAACTTGATCAAAAAGCATTTATCACAAATGGAAACTTCCATAAACATCAAGTGCGGCCCAAAATAGCATTATACAGTCCATAATACATCAGCCTACCACTTTTGGAAAGCACCTAAGATCATACACAATAGCTTGAAGACAATACACACAACAATGCTCTCAATGGAGGAAGAAACAATGACAATGATCTATTGATCTCAATGAAGCATACAAAAGGTTTCTCCAACCTGTTCTCCACGACTTCCCTACTATTTATGGATGAGGAAGATGACTCTCTCTCCTCTCTCTAGAAGGTACTTGACCCTAGATATTCCCTATATAGGAAAAATAGCTAAAAATGGCTTATATGACCAAAATACATCAAAATGGTCTCATTTTGAAGGGTATGAAGTTTGACACTTCATCATACTGAAAAAATACAGTAAATAAAAACATTGTGGCCTGGTTCACACGTGCAAAACTCCAGAACCAAAACTATTTACAATTTTAGCCAATTTAGGCCTCAAACTAGCTAGGAAATGTTGACAATTTTCACACTCCCTCTTCAACATTGGATGCTAGTTTCAACATAGTCTTTGAGCACATTCCAAGATTAGATCTATGCATTAAATATAGGTCCTTTCCCAATGGTTTGGTGAAGATATCAGCCGCACACTCCTTTGAAGAGACATGTTGAAGCTCCACCTCTTTGGCAATGACTTGATCTCTCACAAAATGGTGAGCAATCTCAATGTGCTTGCTCCTTGCATGAAAAACAGGATTGCTTGCCAAGCTTTGGGCTGAAAGGTTATCACAAAGTATGATTGGAGTCTTCTCTGGTTCCAGCAAGTGAAGATCCAATAACATCCTCTTGATCCAAAGAATCTCCTTGGTGCATGTTGTTAATGCCTTGTACTCGGCTTCGGTGGAAGATAGAGAGATAGTTGGTTGCTTCTTTGATAGCCATGAGACCACTCCATCTCCAAGATAGATTGCAAAGGCACTTGTTGACTTCCTATCCATTTGATCACCTGCAAAATCTGAATCTGAAAATCCACAAAGGTTAGGTGTAGTACCTCCATACAAGATGCCAAAATCTCTAGATCCCGAGATGTATCTAAGTACTCTCTTTCCTAGCTTCCAATGAGCCTCACTAGGATCTTGCATAAATTGACTTAGTTTACCAACCACAAAGCTTAGATCAGGTCTTGTGATGGTTAACCATATAAGAGATCCTATTAGCTTTCTATAGAGAGTAATGTCCTTGAAGGATCTTTCATTACTTCTTGTAGTTAGCTTTACATTTGATTCCATAGGAGTAGAAACAACTTTACAATCTTCCATATGAAACCTTTTTAGAATAGAGTTAACATACTTTTCTTGACATATGAATGTAGATTTAGAAGTTCTAATAATCTCTATTCCTAAGATATAATGAAGTTTACCAAGATCTTGAATTTCAAACTCTCTTTTGAGTGCCATCTTGATTTCATCTATATCTAGATTGTTACCACCACTTAAGATAATGTCATCAACATAGATCAAAAGTAAAGTGATATCATTTTCATTCAATCTAAAGTAGAGAGAATGATCATACTCACTCATAACAAAGTTTTGAGAAAGTAAGAAGGAATTGAGCTTAGCATACCAACTCCTTGGTGCTTGCTTTAGCCCATACAAACTCTTTTGGAGATAGCACACATGATTAGGCTCATCATGTGAAACATAGCCCTCGGGTTGCTCCATGTAAATATCTTCTTCAAGATCACCATTCAAGAAGGCATTAGTAACATCCATTTGCCACATATCCCAATCATAAAGAGTTGCAAGAGAGATTAGGATTCGAATAGTTACCATCTTTGCCACGGGTGCAAAGGTCTCATCATAGTCAATACCATATTCTTGAGCATACCCCTTTGCCACCAACCTTGCCTTGTACTTGTTGATTGATCCATCTTGATTTGTCTTGATCTTGAAGATCCACTTACAACCAATTGCCTTCTTGTCCTTTGGAAGCTTTACCAACCTCCATGTGTTGCTTTTGATGAGTGCTTGATGCTCATGATCCATGGCTTGGATCCATTCCTTCTTTTGAATTGCTTCACCTACACAAGTTGGTTCATCAAAAGAGGTAAGAAAAGCAAAGTTAGAGTTGTCCACCACTTGCTTTCCTTTTTCATCATAGGTTAGCCTTGATGGCTTAGCCCTTTGCCTTTGAGTCTTCCTTGAAGTTTGCTTTGGAGTGGCATCTCCATCTTCATCCAAGACATCTTGCACATCATGATGATTAGTAGGCACATCAACATCAACATCAACAACATTGGAAACATTCTCTTCATGAAAGATGACATCCCTACTTATGACAACTTTCTTTGTAGAAGGAATGTACACTTTGTAAGCCTTGCTTACTTCACTATAGCCAACAAACACACCCTTCATTGAAGGATCTTCTTTAATGAAGGATCTTCTTTAGTTCTATCATCAAGTGTGATATTGACAAAACATGTACATCCAAAGATCCTACAATGCTTGACACTCGGCCTTCTACCATAAAGAACCTCATGAGGAGTTTTACCATCCAAGGAAGCACTTGTCCATCTATTACATAGATAGTTAGCACATGCTAAAGCTTCCCCCCAAAAAGACTTAGCAAGATTAGCATGTAGTCTCATTGCCTTGGCACATTCACAAAGGGTTCTATTCTTCCTCTCGGCCACTCCATTCTGTTGTGGAGTCCTAGGACTAGACATCTCCCTCTTAATCCCATGTGCTATACAAAAGTCTTTGAACCTATTTGAGGTGTATTCCCCTCCATTATCAGATCTTAAGCATTTGATCTTTGTATTGAATTGGTTTTCCATTTCATTCTTGAACTTGACAAATGCAACAAACACTTCATCCTTACTTTTAAGAAGATAGATCCAAGTATACCTACTAAAGTCATCAATGAAAGTTGCATACATCTTTGCCCCACCATTGCTAGTTGTACTAGAAGAATGAATATCAGAATGCACAAGTTGAAAAGCTTCTTTAGATCTAGAAGTAGATCTAGAATAAGCAAGTCTATGAGATTTGGACAAGGCACAATGTTCACAAACACTATTGTTTGCAACAAGACTTTTAGGGAGACCAAGAACAAGCTCTTTCTTTGCCATTACCTCCAAAGATTTGAAGTTGGGATGGCCCAACCTCTTGTGCCAAACTTCTTGGTTTGTCAATTGCTCCCTAGCCATACATCCTTCATGATTAGAGATCACACATGCATCAAGCTTGAAAAGTTTACCATGCCTCCTACCTTGAGCAATCAAGGATCCACATTTACTTATCAAACATGCATCTCCAATGAACTCCACATCAAGTCCTTTGTCAATCATTTGACTTACACTAAGCAAATTCTTAGTGATTGAAGGAATGTACAAAACATTTTCAAGATTTGCTTTCCTATTTGTTGAAAGGGAAATAGGAATAGTGCCTATGCCTTTGATGTCACATTGACCATCATTTGCAGTGTAGATGATGTTACCTTCTCCCTCATAAGACAATAAGGATGTAAAGTATTCATTATGTCTTGTCATGTGAGATGAGGCTCCACTATCAATCCACCAAGGATCATTATCATCTATGTTGGCTAACAAACTTGAAGTCATAACAAGTGATTCACATGTGTTATGTTCTTCCTCATCTATTGTAAGATTTCCTTGCCTCTCTCCTTGCTCTCTTTTCTTCTTATAACATTCATTTGCAAAATGACCTTTTATCCCACAATAAAAGCACTTGAACTTTGACTTATTGTTCTTAGTAGAAGAGGAAGAGGAAGAGTGATCATCATGATCAAAGTTACCACCTTTGGACCATTTCCCTTTGCCTTTACCTTTGCCCTTGAATTTGCCTTTTGTGAAGAAAGCCTCTTCACCTCCACCTTGCAAGAATGCACCATCAAGCTTTGATTGCAACCTATGTTCTTCAGCCAATAAGATTTCTTGCAAGTCAACCACACTTGGCAAGACTCTTTGAATGACAAAACTTTGCACAAGGTTAGCATGTTCATTTAGCAAACCATTCAACATAACTTGGACTATTTCACCATCTTTTATGTTCTCATCAATGCATGCTAAATCATCACTTAGGGACTTAACTCTCAAGATAAATGCATGAGCACTTTCACCCTCTCTTTGCCTACTAGAAAATATTTGTCTCCTTAGGGTCAATACCCTAGATGTGGACTTTGATTCAAAGAGCTTCTTTAAGGCATTCCATGCCTCACTTGCACTTTGACACTTTCCAACTTCCTTGAGAAGTTCATTTGTAACATTCATTTTAATGATATGAAGAGCCCTTTTGGCCTTCTTATCAAACCTTTGTTGCTCTTGAAGTGTGAGAGGTCTCTCTTCAATTTCTGCAACTATGTCCATGAGTTCATTCAACTCAAGTAAGGACTCCATCCTCACTTTCCAAGTAGAGTAGTTTGATGAACTCAACCTTTCACTAGACTCTAGCATGATCCCACCATTGGAAGCCATGATTCTAATGTTTCTTCAACTTTTAGGTTCTGTCCTAAAGCACTTAGCACTCACTTTTCTCTCAACAAATGATAGATAAAGAGATCTATGAAGATTTAGGACCCTAAAACACTTCTATCTTGAACCTAGATGGTTTCCAAGCATAGAAAGGAAGATTGAAACACATGCAACACTTTGCACACACTAAGAATGGATTACAAAATCAAACCAACCTGAACACACTCTTGCTTAAGCTCTCAAACTTTCCAGCAAGTGACCAAATCAAGTTATGGTGTGAAGAGTTACTTGCATTCTTAGAAAATACCCAAAACTAGGATGCCAAGATTACCTAGTAATGAACAAACTTGATCAACATATGATCAACACACTAAGATATTGATTCAACCTGTAAAACCACATGTAAACCACACTTCTAAAAGTTTATAAACTCCAGCAAGTGATAAATACAAGATTTAGAGGTGAATGAATGAGCACACTTAGTGAATCACAAGACTAGCTTCACTATCTTGTCAAATCTTGGTGTTTAGATGTAGATCTAAGATCACTTCACATGAGAATGTTCCTCAACCTGTTAAGAACCTGAAAACACACTTGCATAATGGTTAACACCTTCCAGCAAATGCTCCAATCAAATTACATAAGGAGAGTTACTTACATGCTCAACAAAGTACACCAAAATTTATGCCAAAATTGATGACAATCTTTACAATATGCTCTTCACAATGGAGCTTACAATATGTTCACCCAAAAAAGGGGATCTTTCATCCAAATGGGAGCTTTGCTCAGCCTTTAGGAGAATTACAACTCACTCAAAAGAGCATTTGTCATCCACTTAAGGAGAAGTTTCATCCACTTAAGGAGAGTGTTCATCCAAGAATGGAGATTGTCAACAATAGGATTGAAAAGAACATTGTTAGTATTGAATATGCACAAGCCTCACAATCACAAATGATTAGGTGTTATGATCTGATCCAAAATAGTTTCTTTTCAGCCTCTGATCTTCAATAGACCTGAAATATGCTTTTGATCCACAAGTTCAACTCACAAAACAAAGGTTAGTAAGATTTGATCAACAAAGCAATGCAAAATCATGCTAGAACTTGATCAAACATCCAAATATCACCAAAAATGGAATACTTACTGTAAATAGAAGCCAACCAGCTCTGATACCATGTGAAAAATACAGATCCTAAGTGGATCTAAACTCCAAGATCATTGGCTTGAATGCTTGCACTCCAAACTACATAAGCTAGGAATTGGCAACACATTCTATGCTACCTAGAATGCAAAGAACTTGATCAAAAAGCATTTATCACAAATGGAAACTTCCATAAACATCAAGTGCGGCCCAAAATAGCATTATACAGTCCATAATACATCAGCCTACCACTTTTGGAAAGCACCTAAGATCATACACAATAGCTTGAAGACAATACACACAACAATGCTCTCAATGGAGGAATAAACAATGACAATGATCTATTGATCTCAATGAAGCATACAAAAGGTTTCTCCAACCTGTTCTCCACGACTTCCCTACTATTTATGGATGAGGAAGATGACTCTCTCTCCTCTCTCTAGAAGGTACTTGACCCTAGATATTCCCTATATAGGAAAAATAGCTAAAAATGGCTTATATGACCAAAATACATCAAAATGGTCTCATTTTGAAGGGTATGAAGTTTGACACTTCATCATACTGAAAAAATACAGTAAATAAAAACATTGTGGCCTGGTTCACACGTGCAAAACTCCAGAACCAAAACTATTTACAATTTTAGCCAATTTAGGCCTCAAACTAGCTAGGAAATGTTGACAATTTTCACATGATCCATCACAGTTTTGGGCAGGTATGAGTAGCCCTAAACCTATCCCTAATGCTAATTTTGGTGGATCTTTCATCCCTACCAGGTTAGGGTTGGAATCTTGGAGATCCCTCAACAATGCAAAAATTACCAAAAATAGCTCTTATTTTTTCTCCCTTGTATCTAAGCATAATCTGGACTCATTCCAAAGGTTCTAACACTTAGGTCTACTTGAGAACATCCTTATGAATGGAATCCTATGCTATTTGGCACGTGTGACAAGCCACATCATGACCATCTAACTATTTACAAGTCATATAACCAAAACTAGTCAAGCTAGAATTGTGAATTTTTAACACTCCTCCTCACTATCTAGCTTGGTTCAATCATTGCTTTACTAATCACTCCAAGTGATGATCTGAACTTCATAAAAGGTGTCTTTTGAAGTGGTTTAGTAAGTAGATCAGCTACACATTCATTGCTTGGAACATGCTCCAAAGCAATCTCCTTGGCTTGCACCATTTCTCTCACAAAGTGATGGCATATCTCAATGTGCTTAGATCTTGCATGGAAGATTGGGTTAGATGCAAGGTGTTGGGCTGATATATTGTCATTGTAGATGATTGGTGCCTCCTCTGAATCCATGATCTTTAGTTCCACCAATAATCTCTTGATCCAAAGTACCTCCTTTGTAGTGGTTGTCAAAGCTTTGTACTCGGCCTTGGTTGAAGATAGAGATATAGTTTCTTGCTTTTTTGAAAGCCATGAAACCACACCTTCTCCTATGAAAGTTGAATAGGCACTTGTTGATTTCCTATCCCTCTTGTCCCCTGCAAAATCTGAATCACTAAATGCATGAAGGTTAATCACATCTCCTCTATATAGAATCCCAAAATCCAATGTACCCGAGATGTATCTTAGAATCCTCTTAGCCTTTTTCCAATGGATATTCAATGGCTTTTGCATGAATTGGCTCAACCTACATACACTAAAACTAAGATCTGGTCTAGTTATAGTGATCGACATTAAGGAACCTATAAGTTGCCTAAACAAAGTGATGTCCATGAAGGATCTTTCATCATCTTCATTTGGCACTTTTACATCTTGCTCCATTGGTGTGTCAACACTTTTGCATACTTCCATCTTAAACTTCTTCAAAAGACTTTGAGCATAGTTTACTTGACTTATAAAGATAAAATCAGACCCTCTAAGTACTTCTATGCCTAAGATGAAGTGAAGACACCCTAGATCTACCATCTTGAACTCTAAGGATAGATCTATCTTGATTTTTTCAACACTATCTCCACTAATGATGATGTCATCTACATAAATGAGTAAAAGTACAATACCAACATCATCAAACTTAATGTAAAGAGTAGGATCATATTCACTTTGAACAAAAGAAAGTGAAATAAGATAGCAATGTAGTCTTGAATTCCAAGATCTCGAGGCTTGCTTCAAGCCATAGATGCTTCTTTGGAGATGACATACTTTGTTCTCCATTCCATGCTTGATGAACCCTTGTGGCTGCTCCATATAGATATCCTCTTCCAAAAAACCATTCAAGAAAGCATTAGAGACATCCATTTGACATAGAATCCATCCAAAATGTGATGCAAGTGCAATGATTAGTCTTATTGTGACCATCTTGGCCACGGGTGCAAAAGTTTCCTCATAGTCTATCCCTCTCTCTTGAGCATAACCTTTTGCAACTAATCTTGTTTTATGTTTGTTAACACTCCCATTTGCATTCAACTTAAGCTTGAAGATCCACTTGCATCCTATTACATTCCTTTGAGGTCTCTCAACAAGCAACCAAGTTTCATTCTCAATCAAGGCATCATACTCATCCAACATAGCTTTATACCATTCTTTGGAGTTCAATGCATCTTCAACATCAGACGGTTCTTCAAAACTAGATAAAGCATAAGAAGTGGATGAGATACCCTCAACTTGCTGTCCTTTGCCTTGATATGTGAGGCCTTGATGGCTCCACTTTTGCCCTTGAAGATCTCCTTGGTGTGATAGGTGGGTTTGGTGCTTGCTCCTCCATGAGCTCCTCCTCAAAACCAAGATCTTGCTCCTCGGCCATCTTCTTCTTGATTGTTGGAGCACTTGAGCCTTCTTCAAGCATATGCATATGATGTTCATCAAAGATGACATCCCTTGAAACAACAAATTTGTTCAAGGATGGGAGATAGACTTTGTAGCCCTTGCTTGAGCTTGCATATCCAAACATGATCCCTCTTGTGGAAGATGGATCCTCCTTGGTTCTTGTTTCCAATGGCACATGCACATAACATATACACCCAAAAACTTTCAAGTGATTAAGATTGGGTTTCTTTCCATACAACATCTCATAAGGAGTTTTGCTTTCAATTGCTTTGCAAGACACCCTATTCATCAAGTAGTTTGCACATACAAGAGACTCACCCCAAAAGGATTTGGGACAAACAAGCATCTAATCTTAAAGCCTTAGAACATTCACATATTGTTCTATTCCTTCTTTCAGCAACTCCATTTTGTTGAGGAGTGTAAGGACAAGAAGTCTCTTTCTTGATCCCTTCCTCCTCACAAAAGGCCTTGAACTCATTGGAGATGAATTCTCCACCATTCTCACTTCTAAGAATCTTGATGCTATGATTATGATGCTTTTCCACAAACAACTTGAACTTTACAAAAGTATCAAATACTTGAGACTTGAAGGAAAGTAAGAACACCCAACAATATCTTGAGTAGTCATCAATGAAGGTTAAAAACATGGATGAACCTCCATTAGATTTGGTGCTAGCAATGTGCACATCCGAGTGTATGAGTTCAAGAGGATGAGATGACTTTGTGATGGAGTTAGGAAACACCTTCTTATGTGCCTTGGATAAGACACAAGCTTCACAAACCTTGTCTTCCTTTCCAATAGACCTTGGTAGGCCTAAAGCATACTCCTCCTTGATCATAGCCTCCATGGAACCCGAGTTGACATGTCCAAGTCTTTTGTGCCATAAAGTAAAGGTAGATATCTTGCTCTTCTTGGCCAACATGACAACATTAGTATCCGCAAATGCATCCAGCTTATAAAGTTTGCCAAGTCTAGTGCCCTTAGCCACTATCTTACCCTTCTTCTTGATGAAACATTCATTTGAAGCAAAGTCAACATTGAAACCATTGTCTACCATTTGGCCAACACTTAGTAGATTCTTTGTTATTGTAGGAATGTACAAAACACCTTCTATGTTGATCTTTTTGAAAGATCCTAAGCAAAGGGGAATGCTACCAACTCCTTCAATCTTACAAGCTTCATCATTTGCTGTATAGATAGACTTTATAGGTCCATCATAAGATAAGAGAGAAGAGAAAAACTCCCTTTTACTAGTCATGTGTGAACTAGCACCCGAGTCAATCCACCAAGGATCTTCTCCTTTGAAGCTTGTTGAAGAAAATATGGACATCATGAGAGAGTCCTCATGTGAACTCTCCTCCTCCTCCTCTTTGCTCATGTTGGCTTGGCTTTGATCTTGCTTCCTCTTGAAGCATTCCGAGGCATAATGTCCCATCTTGCTACAATAGTAGCACTTCACCTTTGATTTGTCCTTCTTGACTTTGGTGGTTGATGGAGATGCCTTTGGGGGTCCTTCTTGATCCTCAAGCTTTGTAGACTTCTTGAATGTTGATCCTTTGCCTTTGGACTTGCCTTTGCCTTTGGTGAAGAGAGCTTGGTCATCTCCACCTTGGATGGAAAGCCTATCCATCCTCTCTTGCATTTGGCTCCTTCTTGATTCCTCGGCCATGAGTGTGCCTTGGAGTTCTTCAAGTATGGGTAGCTTACCCATAATTGCATATCCCTGAACCAAATTGTCAAATTCAAAGCTTAGTCCATTCAATATGAGTTGAACAAGCTCTTCATCTTTGATAGGGTCACCTATAAAGGCTAGCTCTTTGTTCAATTCCTTTACTCTTAGGACAAAAGTATGTGCACTCTCTCCTTTCTTTTGATAGCTTCTATAGATTTGATTCTTCAAAGCTAACATTCTAGTTTGGTTCTTGGATTCATAGACCTTTTGCAAAGTCTCCCAAGCATCTTGAGCTGAAGTGCAATCTCCTACCTCTCTTAAGAGTTCATTTGCAACATTCATTTTTATGCAATGTAGTGCAACATTGCACCTCTTGATGTATTTGGCTTTTTCTTGAGGATGAATAGGTTCACCCTCCTTACCATTTACAATTTCCATCAGATCTTGCATGATCATGATAGATTCCATTCTAACTTTCCATATGGAATAGTTAGTTTTGTTGAGCCTTTCATTAGTATCCAAAAGATATGCATTTATAGATGCCATCTAGTCTCCTAATCAAGGACTTGACACAAATGAAGGTTACTTCTATTGATTTGATTGAAGGTCTACCTTATCCCACTTCTTAGGGACCTGAAAAGATCAGTAATAGACTTCCTATAAAGATCTAAGAATGATCTCTAATAAAATCAAATCATAGAATACTAGAAACAATGCACTTGCTTGATTGAAGTAGACAATACTAGTAGAATTGCCCCTCTTTCTATAAAGAACATTAAAGCTTCCAAATGATCTGATCAAGAGTGAATTTCAGCAACCTAATATACTTTCAAAATCACTTGTAAAAGATCTAAATGGAACTTAATGAGGATGCAAAACAATCTACTATCCAATCACAAGCAAAAAATGATCAAAATTGATGAAAAATTGATCTAATTTGGTGCATAAGTCAAGCAATGGTTGGACTGAACCTAAATCACTTTAGGAGGTGTCTACTACACCTTAGAACAGCCTTGAAGAGTCCCCAAAACTCTGATCTTCCCTCTCCTTGAATGCTAGAAAGCCTCCTCTATGAAATCACCTCCAAAACTTGCTTAGAAATCAATGCTTGGAGCAAGCAAAACTTGCTATCTTGGTAATGTGAATTGAATTCAACTTTGCCTCTGGTTTTAGACACCTAAACACCTGCAAATAAAGTCATACAACACCAATCTCCAATGTATTTGACTCACTTTGAGTTCTAGAATCAATACTAGATGCTAAGATCCAATCTACACAAGATTTAGATCAAAAATTGTGATCAAATTGAATGAAAACCAAGGATTTAGCTCATTTCAGCCTTTAGGCTCTGATACCATGTAAAAATTACAGCAAATAAGGATCCTAAAACACTTGAAATGATGAGGGAAACAATAAATTATGATTTCATAAGATTAGCACAAGTTGAACCATCAAAATCCATCAAAAATCTATCCTTGAACCTCACTAAATGGCCCAAATCCTTGAAGAAGACTTCACACGTGTGAAAGTACAGCCTCCCACAGTCTGAGTACTATACACCAGACCTACATTCAATCCTATAATCGTAATCACAAGTACTCAAACAATTATGAACATAGAGAGCAATTGCACCATTATGAGAGAAAAAACATGAAATTGCTTGATTGATTTTGGTGAGATATCATCACCTATATATACATGATCCATCACGATTTTGGACAGGTATGAGTAGCCCTAAACCTATCCCTAATGCTAATTTTGGTGGATCTTTCATCCCTACCAGGTTAGGGTTGGAATCTTGGAGATCCCTCAACAATGCAAAAATTACCAAAAATAGCTCCTATTTTTTCTCCCTTGTATCTAAGCATAATTTGGACTCATTCCAAAGGTTCTAATACTTAGGTCTACTTGAGAACATCCTTATGAATGGAATCCTATGCTATTTGGCACGTGTGACAAGCCACATCATGACCATCTAACTATTTACAAGTCATATGACCAAAACTAGTCAAGCTAGAATTGTGAATTTTTAACACTTAGCACATGTATCACTCGTTCTGGCCCTTTCACTTGTTGAGGACTCAGCTTCGCCCACATTAAAGTCAGCAGGTCTAGGTGAGAATCTTCACGTTTCTGGCAGATCAGCCTGGGAGTCATCATAACTACCAGCGTCAGTGTTAATTCTAGGGGAGTCAAGTGGGGTGTGATCTGGCAAAAATGGCATGGGAGTGACAGGTTTATTAGGGGCGGGGTTAATAAAGTTGTACGTCACACCGGGGGAACTAAGCTGTTTTAGGAACTCGTCCAGTCAGGCTTTGTACGTCTCGGTAGGTCCTTGATGAGGTCTTAGAAGTTGATTTAGAGGGGATTGAGAAGAAGAGGGTGAAGGAACGGGGTAAGTGGGTATGAAGATCTGAGAAAAATTAAAAGTGGAATAAGAAGGAGGTTTGAAGTTAGGTTGGGAAATAGGAAGAATTTCAGAAGCAGCCTCGGTCCTCTTGTCGTCCGATCTCAAGCTTCCATCTAACTGTTGGGCTTGCCCGTCGTAACCATCTACTCTGTCATCTCTGTCATTGTCCTTGGGTTTTTGATCAAAGATTCCTACTTGGGTCTTGCACGTCGTGTTCCATAACCGGTTCACTTTGTCCAAAACTTGCGGCCGTCGTCACTTCTTCTAATTGTTTTGGGACTCGAGAATGACTTTCGCCTATTTCGCCGTAGCATACTCAAAATTTCTTTTGTCTGCCTCTCTTTCTTGGATCAGCCTTACGTATTTCTCCATTCTTATGGTAGAGGCTTGTGGAGCTTGAAACTGGATATCCTTAGGCTTTATTGGAGGGGCGTCAACCGCCATTGCGCTAGATGCTCCATCTCGGGTTTAGTCGATTTGGGTCACCTGTTGCTTGAGTTATTGCTGGACCTCACTCAGTTCGATTGCTTGCCCGGCCATTATTGCTTTCAGCTCCATTATTGAAACTTCTTTTTTCTTTGTCTCTTTTTCTTTTTCTTTTATCTGCTTCTGCTGCTCCCGGTCCTGTTGCTTGTCCTTATTTTTCAATTCTTTATGTTGGCTTACCAACCAATGCATATGGTAGCTAGTCTCGGACATGCTTATCATCGAATGTTTGGCTGCCTCTAAAAGCTCTTCAGGGTTAGAAATACTTGGGTATCTATCAAGGGTGTGGTGAGGTGGCATTAGTCCAAAAATCATGGGTTGCTGGAGATGTGAAGGTGGTAATGACGAGAATGGAGGAATGATGTTAGTCGTGATGGTGGTTGTGGAAATGATGAGTGGAGTGGTGGCTTGGGTAGTGGTGGACACGTTAGTTGGTGGGATCTGAATTCCCCCCGACTGATCTGCTTTGTCATCTTCATCATCATCTATCTCCATTAGGTCCGTAGCATCAAAATATATAGATGTGTCTATGAGGATGTGGACTTGTTGGGCCTGTTCCTGTTGGACTGCTATTGTCTTCTTGGGAATGATATTCCCATCCCCCCCCCCCCCCCCCCCCCCCCCCCCCCCCCCCTCCCAATCTTGTGTCAATGGTGAAGTTGGCGGCGTTGTGTTGTAATGATTATGGGGGGAGTTCTCACCGAGTCTTGTTGTGTGTCTTGGGAAGCCATGCCGATGTATGCTGCTACGGATGTGCCAGCTCCATCAGCCCCGTGGATGACATGTGTGGGTGAGGGTTGTTGTTGGGATGTTGAATCTGACGTGGAGCTTGCATCTTGGGAATCTGTTGAGCTTGATGATGTTTGATGAGACGATGTGGCTTGTCTTGTGGCTCGTGGTTTTTGTTGGAGCTTCTCACCTTTTGACTCTGTGTCATCAGTCTCCGTGGTATCTGGAGAATGCCTCTTTGTCATCAATTTGGTTCTTGTCCTCTATTGGCGTGTTTCGGGAAGCTTTGTCTTAGAGGTACTAGTTGTTTGCTGAGCAGAAGATCCTTCAGCAGTTGGATCTTTTTGGGAGTATGATTGTGTTGACTGCTTCTTGACAGTTATAAGGGAAGCTCCTTAGATTCTGCTTACAAATCACAAACACAATGGATAACACACTATGGAAAAGCCGCCCAACCAAGTAGAAGCATCCAATCAAACTCTGGAAGCTTCAACCCCAAGCCAGGGAACAAGAAGCATGAATGTAGAGTGAGAGCCTAGCAATGAATCCATAACCATAATGAGGAGTAGGATGAGTTTGGCCCCAATATATAGAGCCAAAAGCATCTTGGGCACATAGCCATGCATAGCCCTAATTTCCCTATACGTAGATTCATCAAGAATAGAGTCCTAAGCATGGATCAACTATTCATAGAACTGCTATTGATAACTCTACACATGCATACACTATCTCATACCTTGTCTAAACTCCATTTAGTGTGTTTTGGACCTCACAAGGATATTAGTTAATTTTGGGTCACGTCTAGTATGACGTGGCATAAATAACAACTTGTTTCACTGGAGTATCGTGTATTTAAGACTAGGAGTATATTTTATCCTATGTACTGGTCATGGACATAACATTCTTCCCTCTTTAAACTGCTTCTATCCTTAAAAGCTAAACCTCGAAAAATTCTTCTTTATGCTATCAACTCTCTCCCACGAATCATCGTCCTCAGTACGAAACTTCCACCGAATTAAGCATTCAGAGATAGAATGATTTCTCAATTGTTTATGTCTGGTTTTGAGCCTTTCTCAGGTTCCAAAGGTACACTAAGCGACAAATCTTCCAAATGGGATAAAACCTCATCCGATCCAACTGTATCATCATCATGTAAACTTAGTTTCAAACGACTTACATGAAATACTGGGTGTGCAATCAATTTTTCTTGAAGATCGAGTTCATACGCCAAAGAACCAATTCTACGTACAATTTTGAAAGGTCCACAATAACGGGTAGATAGCTTATAATGCTTCCCTATACGTAATGTCTTAGAATCTTTTGGAATCCTAAGATATACCTAGTCATCAACTTTGGAGATCTCTTAAGATCGGTATAGTGTTTAGATCTATCTTGAGCACTTCGGATACTATCCTTAGCCACTTGCAACATCTCTTGCATATCATGCAAAAAATCAGCAACATTTTGGATCTTAACAGACTTTGTCTCAATATTTACTGAAGATCTAGGTGGAAAACCGTACATAAGCATAAAAGGACTGTAACCTATAGCAGAATGTTTTCTACTATTATATGCAAACTCAATCAATGGGAGATAATCTTCCCAATGAGATTGCATGTGAGAAACATATGTCCTCAAAATATCTTTCATAGTTTGATTAGTCCTTTTTTGTCTGGCCATCTGATTCAGGATGATCAAAAGAACTTAAACTCAAAGAAGTTTCCAGTTTATGGAATACTACTGACCAAAAGTGACCTGTGAACTCAGGATCTCTATCATAACAATGTCACTAGGTAGAGCATACAACCGAAAAAATCTTTCAACAAAGATCAGGGCTAATTCAGAAGCCTTTATAGTTGACTTGACTGGTATGAATGTAGCTAACTTAGTTATCTGATCTACTACAACCCAAATAGAATCATTTTGTCGTTGGATCTTTGGAAGTCCAACTACAAAATCCATAGATATGTTTTCCCATTTCTTATCAAGGATATATATCGAATGCAATAAACCACCAGCCTCATGGTGTTCAGCCTTTGCTAGTTGACAGGGTTTACATTTAACAACATATGACTCGACATATGGCTTGAGCTTTGGCCAATAAAATTTCCTCTTAACCAAGTCCAGAGTCTTGTGTATACCGGGATGTCCTGCACAGGGTATGTAATGACATTCAAACAAAATCTTACGTTTGAGCTCATCATCCCCAGATACACAAACTTTCCCATTCCGAAATAGTGGTCCATCTCGAATGGTAAATTGTTCCACAATCTTCTTATCTTTCTTAGTTAGTTGAGTCCCCTGTGTTTCTAACTCAACATTGTCCACATTTCTTTCGGTCTGAACAATGTTCCAGATGTGACCAAAATGGGAGTCTGATTCATATTTTCCTCTCAATGAAGGATATAGATCCGTAGAAATCTGGATGAATGACAACTCGTTCAGTTCATCGATCCGACTAAGAGCATCTGCAACTTGATTAGAGCTGCTTCTCATGTAATGGATTTCGTGATTTAATTTTTGCATCAATTCAGCCCATCGAGCTTTTCTCCCCCGAAGATCATGTTGATTACAAAAATACTTAAGAGGCTGGTGATCCGTATACACTACAAACTTACTACCATACAAGTAGTGTCTCCAAGTTTTTACATTGAAGTAGTAGCATAAAAAGGGTGGCACACCATGTGCTATCTTTTTGTTGGATAATGGCAGGAAAGAAACTCGCAAAACTCGCAAAAAATTTACTCGCAAAATGCCAAGGCCCCATTTCATTAGCTGTAGAAATCCGATCCAACGGACGTACAAAATTACTGCCAAATAATGTAACTACCTTATCACCCTCCTTGAAAGTGAGAACATGCTTCTCAAAATCAATTAACAGAGAAGGCGATCTACTAAATAACCATTCGTAACCTAAGATTAAATCGGTACGAGCTAAGTCTAAAACATGAAAATTAACTAATTCTGCGTGTCCTTGCATCAAAACTGGGAGCTTCGGGACTTTTACGTTCCAAGTCTCCAACTCTGCTCCTGAAGTTAGATAAACTTTATATCTATGATTGTTGGCTTCAGTTTCCAAGATGAGTTTCTACACAAGACAAGAATTAACAATATTATGAGTTGAACCACTGTCCAATAAAATACTCACTTCTTGATCTTTAACTGTGCCAATTAAACGGAAAAGTTCATTAGGCAAGAAAGAAGTAGTACTAAAAGAACATTCACACTCACAATCAGTCTAGTTAATTTCCAAGATCTTACCATTGCCTCTTGGGATTTCAATCATGTGAGCAGACACTTTCTTCCTTTCTGGACAAAATTTCATCATATGTCCAGGCTTCTTACAAATGCGCCTACATTCATTCTGATAGTCGGCTGGCAAACCTAGGACAAACTGCCAAAGTGCCAACTTCGCATCGAATGATGGAACCCTATTCCACAGGTCCATGAATTTTTGGATATAAGAGTCTAAACTCTTTGTACCCATCCTGTAATTCACGAACTTCAGGTAGTAGTCAACGTCATCAGCAACTACGAAAGCTTTCTTGAAAACTTTCGCAAATGCATCCCAAATAGTTGGCTTCACTGGTAAATCTCGCCACCACGATAACGCTTTGCTGCGTAAGAAACACCTTTAAGTTTCTTCTCATCAGGAACACCATGCAGATTGAAGTAACCACTCTACTTGGCCAGCCACTCCTTGACAACTTCAGGTTTCTTCTCCTTCTTCTCCCCCGCATAAACCTCCAGTTGAAAACTGAGATTGGGTGAAGACATCAATTTGACTTGATTCAACAGAACTCCATTTGCTGATCTCTCATCTAATAACAATTATTCATATCATTGAGCGCCATACTCAATTGCTGACAAATCACCATATAAGATGGCGCACCTAGATTCGCAACTTGATTTGAAGTTTCTTCAGCCATCTCGATATATCTATTCTAAAAATTACTAAATTTAGTTAATATCAGATTGACTCATAGTGAAGTACAGTTGACCAGAAAAACTGACTGAAATTGACTCCAGCACGGTCAAATCACTATTTTAAGTCAATTTCATAGATATTTCAAGAAATTGGAAAAAACTAAAAATTTTAAGTTTTTCGCACTTTTATTTTTTTTTTAAAATTTACTACATTAATGTCCATCAGGCATGCAAGACATGGGACATTAAATTAATTTTTCACAATTACAAAATTTTACGTAAAATCTAGTTTAACGGAAATTGTCAGCTATAAAATCCAGTTTTGCATCTATCAATTAAAGTACATGCGTATAACCACTCAAAACAGATCTAAACCACTCATGCATGTCAAAATCACTATGATAATCAACATGTAGACATTCCATGCAAGCACAGTATCTCAAAATAGGAAATTGACTTGCATGCAATCAGAATAATTCAAAATTCTACCAATTTTGCACACAAAATTGCAAAACTTATGATCATATCTTTGGCTACAGCACACCAAATTGGGTGTTGTAAAGCTTAGTACAGAGGGAGACCTGGTGAACAAAACTCTTGCCATGTCAGTCTGCCACCTAGGATTCACACGTGCGAGTTCAGAACAGGCAAAAAACCTTTAGGAGGACGCACATTTTCAAGCCCAATTATTCTAAAAACATGCAAACACTCAACTAAGTCTAAAAGTGATGATCCAAACAATTTTAAATGGTCTCTTAGAGTTCCATGAAGCCTTCATACAGATCCTATGAAGCAGTATGGGTTGAGAACCATGAATTCTTGAGTCAAAATTGCTACAAACTTGATGGAATTGAAACATAAGCCTCTACCCTGCTGAATTCACACATGTGGGACGCCCTACACATGTATTTTTGATCTCCTAAGCCCAATAATACCATAAAGATCAAACTAGCATTGGTTGACAATAGGAAAGCTGATCATACAAAAAATATTATTGTGTTGCAAGCAAGATCTGTCAACAAAACATAAGACTAAGCATCATAAATGCCTTAACTCGGCTAGAGAGAGAAAATAGGAAGTACAAAACTCGTGTAGAGAGAGAGGGCACAAAAAGCTTGTCTCCAAATTTGCATTACACACAAATTTCATCATATTCTCAATGAGAGTACATCACATATATATAGATCCATGGACTCTCCTCCTACTTTGAGTTGAATTGGAGTTGTGGATCCACCTCTCAAGCTATCTAGACTTATTCAAGCCACCTCACTATGTCTAATTGTGCCACCTAATCTTTTCATACATTAAATATGGCATGTAAAGTACAAATGGCAATTCCTATGGTAGCTCGAGTTTCTACTTCTACCTACCTTGAATAATTTTTTTTTTTTTCAAAATGTCAAAACAATTGAACTCTTAAACTTTTTAATCATAATTTTGTTTAGTTTCAAATCAATCCATATTTCAACAAACTAGTGGTTCTTTGAAACTACTACTTGGATCTACTTATGATGACTTCCATCATCACTTTATTGAAGATTTCATGTGGCATTCATCATATGTTCTTTCACAGTTCCAATTTCACAATATCTAAGTTCAACTTTGAAGCACCAACTTCACTTCGTTATGAACCTAGTACGTTTATTGTTGGCACTGTATTCTTACATTGCTTCATACTTGCTTTTGTGATGATGGTATTATGGATCTTTACACAGTTCTATTATGCCATCAATGAGTATCAACGGGCTATCGATCACAACTCTATCTTGAAATATAGTTTCTTCATCACCTATCGTGACATTATTGTTGGGTTATAAAACTTTAAAATTGTTGAGCATATATGGTTAGTGATGTTAATGGTTCACAAGAAAAAATATATATCGATAACATTAGAACAAGATTTTCAGGTCCCGCTAATATAGCATGTTTTCCAAGTGTTTAAGAAGCTCTGGTTACGTTGCACTTTGCCTTTACCAAATCATGAAGGTGTGTACCTCATCAGAATCCTCACTAACACACATCTTTCTTCATAAGCAAAACATTGAACTATATGTATGCTCAAAACCAATTCTGGGCACAGGCACGAGATTTAACACAATAGCATGATTGCTTCTTAGATACCAGGTTCTTAACAGTCTGTAGCGAAAAACCTCACAAACTTCTATTGATTTCCAAATTGCTCAATGAATATGAATATCAAATGCAACTGCAAAATTTAGCCCCTTACCAACAGTTTGGGAGTTCTGATCTTTTTGGTATATATCAAACCCATGTTCATTTCAAGCATCAACAGCTTCAATTTCAATGTTCTATTTATTTGAAGGAGATCATCAGGTTCTCACTCATTCTTCTGGGATCAGAAGCTAACTGGTTCAATGATTGAGACACCACATCAGACCCATGTTTCTTTCAAGCATAGACAAGTTACAACTGAAAAATTCTCCATGGTTCAAACTTCAACTATGCAAAAGGAATCATCAGGTTTAAACACATTTTGGTTGAGATACACATCAAATCATTCTCTCAATCATAAACAGCTTCAAAAATCTCCACCTTTTCCAAGAAGATAATCAGGTCTACACAGATTAGTCTGGGAATAGAAGCTAACAGGCTCAATGACTTAGACATACATCAAATCCACGTTTCTTTCAAGCATAAACAACTTAAAAAATATCCAGAGCCACCTATTCACAGAAAATCATGAGATTTACACATACTTTTGAAAACGGAATCTAAAAGGCTCAATTGTTGACACATGCATCAAACCCACATTTCTTTTCAAGCACAAACAACGTGAAACATAAGTACTAAGTATACATACATACATTTTTCCAAGGGTGGACGCTAACAGGCTTAATGGTTGAGATATCCATAAAACCCATGTTTTGTTCAAGATTAAACAACTGAAATGTTGTAAACTGTCAAATTTACACAGACATTTTGGAGGATAGAAGCTAACTGGCTTAATGTTGGAGACATGCATCAAACCCCAGTTTCTATCAAACACAACAAACCTTCATATCTTCATGGTCCACCTATGCCAAGAAAACCATCACGTTTGTGGGTAGACTCAAGTCAATGGTTGAGAAAATAGTCTGAGAATGCAAACCTCAATATAAGGACCAACTCCATTGCCATTGATTGTAACAGCTTTTACGAGATTTCCATAGGATCACCAGAATGTGGCACCAGTGCAACAGCAAGAAATGGATGTCAATGCAAGTTCAGATACCAATTATGGCTTCATCTCAAAAGCTCTAGCTAAGATGAATCAGCTCAATGCACCAAAAAACACACAGACTGTTTCACTGAAGGATAAACCAACCTCCAGGATCCATAACCCTAACCCTTAAGATGCTTTCACGTAAATACATACTACTGCTAACTAACAGCCTTGGTATACTTTTTCCAGTCATAATACAGGTTGCATCTTGCCCAGCCCAATGCTGCTCGTGCAGCTTTCACTCCAGGCAGACCTTCGCTGTCTAAAGCTGTTCTCATCTTGCCAAAGGGCTCAGCAGGCAGTTGCCCTGAATAATTAAGCACGAAGCTGCGAAAAATCTGTCCACTAACACGATCATGTTTAGCAAATTCAAGAAGTATTCTACATATATTAGACACAAATAAAGCTTTGAAACCGTCAAAAGGCTCTACCAAGACGGAATAGTTGCAATACTTGTGTGCTTGTGTGTGTTACCTTCGTACAAACATCTGCCATCTTCCCCCTTGAATCATGAGAACTCTCCACTGGCTCCAACAATTTGATGAGCCCCTCTCGGAATTTCAAAGCTTCCTGAAAACATAAAAAATAGTATCAGATGCAAAGCACAAAACCGGAACAATGCAATCGGGCGCTGGCATTAATGCCCTGCTTCACCTGGTCAGCGAAGTCCGTGAGCTCTGAAACCGGCACGGCCGTCCCCACACACGATGACTTCCTCGCAGCAGAATTGAAATATGCTCCCTGGGCAGCGGAGCTACGACTACTACTCCACAGAAGCGCCTCCTTCTCCCTGGAATTGAATAGCGGCAATGAAGCACTACTCAGCTTCCTGAAGCGCTCGGCATGTTGTAGAGGATCGGAGTGGATCGGGATGGAGTTGGAGACAGCAGCACAATGAGGAATCCTATCCAAGCTCATCGCCATATTGATCGCGTCTCCCTCTCTCCTCTCCTCTCCTCTCTTATATCTCCTCTTTTGAGCGTTCTCGTCTCTCTTCAACGTGTACGTAGGTAGGGCAGTATCCTTTGTTGGCCTTGCCTTGGAAAAAAGGCAATTGTATTTGTTAAGTCATTAAAATGAAGTTTTTGCTTGTCCAAAACTTAGGCTCAAGGATTCTAAGAGTATTACACTTCACCCACACTCTTGGGCTCCCATGCTCCCCAACCCCGAGCCATCTCACATAAACATACATTATAGCATCATCTCTTTTTATGCTTATGATATGTTCTTCTTCCTTAGATGGGTGTGAGCTTACCACCATTGTAGTGTGGTGTAATATTCCACTAATTTAATTCATAGTTGCAGCGCGATTCGCGAATCGCGATCCCGATTTGCGATTTAGGATTTTCCCAGAATCGTGTAGAATCGAATTTTTTTTTTGTTTTGAAATTTTTTTGTGCAGTATGGGAATCAGATGAAAGCTCTGATCGAGGGGAGTATGATTGTGTAGTTTGCCGACTGTTTCAGGTGCAGGATGGTCCCTTTACGCTAAAGCTGCATCCCATATAAAAAAAAAAGAACACATTGGGGCATTCCCAGTGAACATAGCAGGAATCTCCCTTTCTCTGATTCTCCCTCTCTCTATCTCTCTCTGATCATGATTCACAACAAACAGAAATAAAACCATGCTGAACAAAAACCTAGCTGAATCATTCTGAACTTTAGCCTTAAATGAAACAATTTTTGACAAAACAACCATACTCTCTCTCTCTCTCTCTCTCTCTCTCTCTCTCTCTCTCTCTCTCTCTCTCTCTCTCTCTCTCTCTCTCTCTCTCTCTCTCTCTCTCTCTCTCTCTCTCTCTATAACCATAAATCATAAACCATAAAACCGAAGTTACTGAACTAAAACCACAAAGAACAATACTGAATCACGACAATGTTGTGAATAGGATCATCATAATATATAATATCGGGCCACATGGCACCAAAAAGGGGTACAATGATGTTCCATGAACGTAATGAAAACTATATAGCTAAGGCTCGTCAGAGTCATGGTAGGATAAATCATCCGAATCTATGGACTGCAGATCCCATGGGTCCGCAGATGAATCGGAACTGGAGGGAGCCATATGTCGTGGTGTGGCCCTGGTTCTGCTGCGTGCTCTAGATCCCTGCTGCGTGCCCTGGCTCTGGACCACCCCCCTCTCCCTGCCTCTACCTCTGCCTCTGCCTCTGCCTCTCTCCCCCCTTTGGCCCCCATTTGGCTGCCCCCAGCCCTGTGTCTACTCTGTCGTGCCTGTGTGTCAGGTGGCCGTAACCCTACGCCCTGGGATGGCCCTACCCACTGTGATGATGTCTGGCCGACGACTGCCTGTGATGCTCCACTCCTGTCTACAAAAAGAGTACTCAGCCCCCCCTTCCTAGAACCTCTAGGTCTCCCCCGAGGCCTACGTGCAGAAATGGCTGGCTCCTCCTCTGTCTCTGCATCAGGGTCCACCAGCAGGTCAGCTAGGTCATCCCCTTGTGCCTCCACCCACATCTCCTCGTCCTCCTCTGTATCTCCCTCAACCCACTCCTCCTCCTCCACATAGTCTGCCCCGAGCATCTCTCCACCCTCTGAGACCTCGTCATCTCCCTCCTCAGCCCTCTCCCTCTGCCTCTCTGTCCTCCTCTGCCGCCGTAAAGCCCGTGCGTCAGCCTGTGCCTGTCTGTAGAGCTCTCTATGGATCTCATCATCCATCTCCTCCTGTGTGGGTGGTGCCCGAGGAGCAGCAGCTATCGAATCCACCAAGCAAGTGTCGGGGTCCACCTGCAACAAAAAACAATACATTGTTGTTAGGCAGGTATTGTGCAACTCACTGCATATTTTGAAAACAAATCAATTCATCAAAGCATACCAAGAAAAAAGGGGTGATGATGTGACCCACCTCGAGCATCTGACCCTCTCCTCGTGTGCGCCTCAGCATACGGTCGTTGGTGTTCACAAACACCAACCGCCTACACTGCTCAATGGACAACCTGTTCCTCTTCTGTGTGTGATACAAGGCCCAGGTGCTCCAATTCCACACACAAGCTCCTGCAGAACAGTCCTGTGCAAGGACTCTCTCAGCCAATCGCCTTAGGTCACCTGTGCTGCGCCCGTGGATGCACCACCATGTAACGGGCCTCAACAGATCCTCCCTCCGCCGACTCTGCTCTCCATCGAAAGGAAACTGGAAGCGCTCAAATGCGAGCAGCTGGCTTGCAATGTTGGCCAACATCGGACCTATTGGCAAAAGGAAAAACATGGCACATGTAGGACCCCTCAAATTTAGACACTACCAATGAGTACAATATTGCAGTAACATTGCTACCAAACGATTTCTCACACATACCTGGTCCGGGCCATACGCGCTCCGTGTACTCCACCCATCCCCGGTGCAGCTCCGGATCGTCCCTCTCTCGCGTAGAGCGCCACAAGGGGTGCAACATGTGGGCTACGGCGTGGATGGGTCGGTGGAAGTAGTCCCATCTGGCCTCCTAGATGCATGAGATCTCGCGCCTCCTGCAGCAGACAAATTACAACAATCACTAAACCATAGCATAAAAGAAACGCATCAGACTCGAGTGAGAAACAACAAACTAGACACTGAAGAGTCGTACCTATGCTCGTCCAAGGTTGACAACAGAATCCCCTCGCCGATGCGCTCCATGAACTCGTAAATGAGACCGAGGGTGCACCCCTCACGGTCTACCAGACGCAACACTCTGTAAATGGGTAGTAGGATCCCACTAATCTCCTCAGTAGCTCTCCAGAACTCGTCGTCGTACACAGTGGACTGGAAAAATGCCGAATGGGGGAGGTCTGTAAAGTCCTGGAAGGCCACGCTGGAAACCATCTGCCGCAATGCATCCTTCACCACCACCAATCGCTCTAGCACCAAGAAGTAAAACGCAAAGCGTGCGGGTGCGGGCTTCTTCAGGTTTAGGGTGGAGAAGGTGCGGAACAGGGCCAACACACGCCTCTTCTTGGTGACAAAAGTGACCAGGCGCATGGCCGTAGAAGTGATCTGCAACACAAACACCCAGTAAAAAAGTCTAGACAGTAGTTGAGATGTGATTAGCAGCATCTAAGGAAGAAAGCATAGCAAATAGAACAAACTATACCTCTCTGATCCATGGAAGCGCACACAGGTCATGGATGAGCAAGTCTATGCAATGTGCAGCACAGGGTGTCCACACAATGCTGGGGTGCTCCCTCATCATAATCTCACCCATCTGCTTGCAGTTCGAGGCATTGTCGGTGACAACCTAAACCACGTGCTCATCTCCGATGTCAGCAATAACATCTCTAATGACCTCCCATATGAAATCGGCTGTGATGGCGTCACCACCTCGAGTGGCATCCACGCCACGTAGGAATATTGTGCCAAGCGGACAAGAAACCAAGACATTGATGACGGATCGCCGACGAATGTCGGTCCATCCATCGCTCAATATCGTGCATCCATACCTGTCGCAAAACACCCATTAGCTACATGCAAAAATTACGGCACCAGTAAATTCTAAACACATGCAAAGAGATTACAAAGACAAGTTACTTACTACTACCAAGCTGAGCGAATAGAACTCAACTCCTGCGTGATGGTCTCCTCCTCCTGACGAAGCAACCTCCCTCGTAGTGCCTCTCACCTGGGAGGTGTCCATGTAGCATCCACAGCCGCCATCTGTGCACAGAACTCCTTGAACACCCAAGTGTCGGCAACAGCAAAGGCAATGCCGCACTCATAAAAGAACTGGCCACACAGTCGAGTGCCACCGGCCTGCTGCTCTCTCTGCCAGCCGCATCGATCAAGGGTCTGCTGCCCGGGCCTAAACCCTCTCTGCTGTGTATATGGTGCTCGTGGTCTAGCATGCCCAACGGATGGCTGATCTGTGGGTGTGTCACTCTCTCTGGCAACATCTGCCGAAACATGTGGTGCATCTGCTGCCGAGGAGGAGGGTCGAGAAGCACCCGCTGCTGCTAAACCAACATGCTCATCTGATGGTCCTGCTGTTGCTGCGGATGGAACTGAAGGTGCTGTACTAGGCCTTGCACCTGAACCATGCTCTTCCCGTGCTGTACTGGGCCCTGCAGCTGTACCATGATATACTGGGCCCTGCACCTATACCATGCCCAACCCATGATGTACTACGTCCTGCAGCTATACCATGCCCTGCCCGTGATGTACTGGGCCCAATATCCATGGTAGGCCCTACCTGTCTGCCTGTGAGCCCTCCTGCATGCCTACCTGTAGCTGCTCCTGCTGCCTATCCCTCTCTAGAACCCTGTGATGCAGTACCGAGCCCGTACATGGTAGACAACCTCTGCAGATCCTCATCAAAAATCCTGGGGCAATCAGATATGCCCAATGTCTGCCCATCTGGCCCTCTGACCTGCAGCAAGTGAGCCCTAACCCTGGTGAGTGATCCCGTGAAGTGACCACCGCAATGCAAGCATCTCCATCTGCGGGTGCCTGAGCCATGGTGTGTGCCCACATCCCCGTCGGTAAGCTCAACCTTGGCCCAAAGGCCTCGGTCCCGCACTGGCATCGTATCAACACGACCCTAAATCTGCAAATAACAAATAATCAGGCAAACGTTCAGTAGAAAAAAAAATACATTGCATTGAACAACATTATCGAGCTCAAATAGAGCTCAAAATACCAGAGCATACATCAGAACGATTCCAGTTCACACATTATATCAAGTGCCAAAGAAGAACATGAGATTAGGACGTGGGATAGAATAATTTCTGTATGAGGGATAACAGGCGACTGACGTTAGTGTCGGAGTCCGTGCAGGCATAAAGGAGTGCAGTGTGGGCCTAAACTGCGCCCCTAGCAGATGTTTGCACGATGGTCCACGCTTAAACCCTAAAAAGTATGGAATCAAGACATGAAAATTGAAATTTGTGATACGGACATAGACAGGCGGAACGGAGGTCATAGGAGTTTGTGCAAGCATGTGGAAATGCATTCTTGGCAACACTCGGTTTCCAACAAGCCATTCTGTGGAAATGGCCAAAATACACGAGCATTTGGAATGTGGTGTTCAAATCTCGCTAGGCGTGTCGTGATGGCTGAAACTGATGCTGTAAAAATCATTGTGGGCGTGAAGAAAGGTGGTCTAGAGCCAAACTACGCTCGATTTGGTTGCCTACAGCTCAATGTCAACAATTGCAAAAAATCAAGCCTACACTTACCAAATATCAAAATTTGGTCGTTTCGCTCTCCACGAAGCTCAGACCCACCCGGCACCGTGCACACCAACTCCGTATTGTCGAGTAGATGCCTGCCAAGTGTTCACTTGCGAAGATTGGACGCCCACAGCTCTCAGAAAAGAAATTTGCCTCCTCCACTGTTGGCGCGGTTCTGTGCGCGAGGAGGAGGCCGAAAATCGGGTTTCTGTTTTTTTTTTGACGATTCTGTCCACGATTCGCTGTAGCGAATCGCGATTCCCGAATCGCGAAGCTGGTGAATCGCGATTCGCTGCAACTATGATTTGATTTTAAGTGTTTTGAATTTGGTTAATTACTCAACTAATAATTGTCCCCATGAATGAGTTATCTATCTTATGTCCGCTACTATTGTTAGCCTTGGCGCGGTAGGTGATAAGCGATTGTGGTGATTATCATCTTTGCCGGGATAACGATAAACTATTGTGACGATTCTAAAAGTTGAGGTGACACTTTGAAACGAGTTTGAGCATTAACATGAGTTTTTTAAAAAAAAAATAATTCTTCTAAAATGCAATCTATATTTTTATTTATTCAGTTACTTTATTCTAACAATTCTAATGCCCCCTACGTAAGGCAAAGCTTTTCGTTATGCATATAGATCGCCTTGTATTACTACTACTATTATGTGATTTTGATGATTTTGTACTAAGGTTTTCGAATGATTGTTGAGACCAAGATCTTTTGACACATGTAAAAGTTAGTTTTCCAAAATACATGAATCTCTTCCTACTTCCTCAGGTGGTGTTATTGGTTTTATAACTATACTCTTGAGAGTTGCTCTTATAGGTCACATACAATTCATTGTCTACAAAGGCCAATGCATAGTAGTCCAAATTTCTTCTCAGAAGATTTTCCTTAAATTATAGGGACGCCCTTCGTTTTGTAAGGTACTTTATCAGAGACTGCCCGTAGTCTAGTGATGAGGTTCATTAATCTTATTGGATTTCTTACAATGCTCAGGGTGTCATGTGCCAAACCTTAGCATTAAAACATCTAATCCACTCATGAACACCAATTTACAATGGAAATGCAAGAAATCAAGAAAACTAGTAAAAAATCAAGAAGATAGATAAATGTAACAAACCTTTACCAAACTAGGCAAAGTATGTTGGATTTGAATGCTCAAATCCATGTATTAATGAGCATCCTAAAAGGTGTACAGAAGGACGGATTTTTTTTACCCTTGTTCGGATCGAATCGGTTCTAACTTTTCCGAACGTGTTCGGTTCGAATCGGTTCTAAATTTTCCGAACCTGGTTCACTTTTTATAAAAATCTGAACCCGTGTAAATTTTGATACCGTCAGTCTAAAAATTGACCTGACGACTATACATTGATGTCCGCCCACTTTGTACATATAGTCAATACAATGAGATGGTTGTAATAAATGTAGGAAATTTAGTTATAGATATTTTTGGTATATCTAAACTAGAATCTTTGTCAAAAAACTTCTTCTAAAAAATTCCATTTCAATAATCAGTACCAGCGTTATCATGCTCAACAAGCTAAAGTAATAACTTCAAGCCATTGTACTCATCTGTTGATAATACTCAGAGTGCGATTTGTTCTACAATTGTTATTGGCAATTGCGCATTTGTTTGATCTGTCGTTTGAACTATCCTGCTGCTAACTGTTGCGTTTCCGATCCATTCATCTAGCTCGCTTCGAGCTTCCGCACAACCCATTGATTTACGACATGGTATCAAAGTGGGCATCCAAGTAATCTGCTTCTCATTACGGATTACTAGTCTTGTTTCTATCAAGACAATAAACTAGCAAACGCGTAGCCAACAGTATTCCGAAATCGTTCTCAAGTTTAACGATCTCGCTCAGCCAAAATGGACCAGTCTACTCTAATCGAAAGAATCAATGGAGGGAACTATCATCTCTGGAAGTTCAAGATGAAGGTGATGCTATTAGCCAAGGAGCTATGGGACGTTGTTGACGGCACTGAACTTAAGCCAGAAGGTGTCATGTACTTTTAGTACATGCATGCTTATACATGCAAGATACTATCCAATGTAAGCTTTGTAGGCCCAAAAGGGGCTATTAGCCTTAAGAACAAGGCGGTTTCCTCTTTAGGCCCTTCAAGCATTTAGAGGATAATAGGCCGCTAAGGGCCCAATGTAGGCTAAATAATACTTAACAAGGGCTAACTATCCTTCAAGGTAGTTATGTTTAGTTAGGTAAGGGCATTGTCTATAACTAGGCAAGAGACATCAATTTTTGAATCTTTTGTCTCATTTGCAATTGAGAGCTTCTAGCTTCCTTGTGAGTGTGAGCCACAGGGATCTCCATTGCTAGGTCTCAGGTGCCATATCCACATGAATCAATGCTTATGTTCATATCTTGTACTATTTTTTTCATTACTAATGTAATTCCACTGTGATCTGATTGTTTCTAGTTTTCTATTGATATTCTATCATGATTATCCTGTTATCTTATTGCTTTTAGCTTTACTTCATTGTTATTGCTAATAGTTTGAGATTTGGCACATGACAGAAGGTGACGCAGCTACTATCACAAGGTGGAGACCGAAAGATGGCAAAGCCTTTGCCATGATCATTCTCAACATAAAAGATATCCAAATCAATCATATAAGAACATCTCAGACTGCCAAGGATGCATGGGACATCCAAGCAACTCTATATGACATCAGGGATCTCACCTCTAAACAGTTAAGAAAACACAGTTTAAACACCCGACCGAATCAATCACCACAGCACAACGTCAAGTGCAACAAGACAAGACAACAAAATTGCTCTCAACAAACTGTATATTCAACTGATAAGTAAGTGCAAAGATCAGTTGCTTAAAAGCTCTCAAAGGGATCGTAAAAGAAAGATGGCCCGATAACTCTAGAACTAAGCACACGTGGTGCCGTCGAAATAAGAAAGCACTGCATAAGTCGATCATTGCTATTTTAACTCTCTCCCTCAATGATCAATGTCTCTCTTTATTTTAGAGTTTACTCTATTCATGGAACATACCTCCATGATAGTATTACAAGTAAAGGCCTTTTACATAACCAGATCTAAGCCAAGTTTGGCTCTAAAAGTCTCAAACTTTTCTTTACTTAAAGCTTTCGTAAATATATCAGCAACTTGTAATAACGTAGAACAATGTACAATACTTATATCTTCAGATTGTAACTTCTCACGCACAAAGTGATATTTCACCTCAATATGTTTTGTCCTTGCATGAAAGATAGGATTCTTAGCCAATTGTATTCCACTTTGACTATTACAGAAAATAACAGTAGGATTTACCTGCTTCATGCCAATCTCACATAATAACTTACGTAGCCAAACAGCTTCCTGGGTAGCAGAACTTAATGCTTTATATTCGACTTCTGTAGAAGAAAGAGAAATAGTATCTTGCTTCTTGCAAGACCATGAAAAACAACCGCTACCAAAATTGAAGGCATAACCTGTTGTTGACTTTCTATCATCTATACTTCCTACCCAATCAGCGTCAACGTAACCCTACAACTTAGGTAAAACACTCCGTCTTTTGTAGATTAAGCCAAGGTTAGGTGTACGTTTCACATACCACAAAATCTTTTTTGCAGCTTTCCAATGGTCCATAGTGGGTGATGACATGAATTGGCTAATCAAACTTACAACATAGCAGATATTAGGACGTGTAGTCGTAAGATATATCAAACTCCCAACTAGTTGACAAAATAGAGTAGCATCAACATGTGCAAATCATCAATACGAGATAATTTCTTACCAGCTTCACAAGGGGTGATGGAAGGTTTGCACTCTGTCATGTGAAATCTCTCCAATATCTCACCCACATACTTGTTTTGACATAACCTGATATCACTGCCAGTTTGCCATACTTTGACACCCAAGCAATAGTGCTTAAGATCTAAATCTGTCATCTCAAACTGCTTGCTTAAGTTAGCTTTGATAGAACGAGTGAGGTTCTCTTCATTGCCCGTGATAATGATATCATCAACGTAAAGTACAATCAAGACAATGTTGTCATCATTTATAAGAACATAAAGCTTTGGATCTGAATTTGTTCTTACAAACCCATGAGAAAGAAATTACTTGTGAATGCATCCATACCATGCGCGTGGTGCTTGCTTAAGGCCATAAAGTGCTTTGTGTAGTTTATATACCTTCTGTACTTGCCCTTTTGCCATGAAGCCCTACGGTTGGACCATGTAAACTTCTTCCTCTAAGTCACCATTCAAAATGCGGACTTCACATCCATTTGATGGATTTTCCACCCAAAATGAGATGCTAAGGCAATGATAAGACGTAGCATAGTCCACTTAGCCACTGGAGCAAATGTCTCTTCATAGTCAATTCCTTTGCTTTGCTCATAACCCTTCACTACTAGGCGTGATTTATGCTTTGCTATTGTGCCATCTGCATGAAACTTTGTTCTAAACACCCATTTGTTGTCAATGGGTTTCTTTCCAAGTGGTAGATCAACCAACTCCCATGTATCATGCCTATGGATAGATTCTATTTCCTCTTCCATTGCCCTTTGCCATTCTTTGTGATCTTCTGCCTCATCAAAGGTTGATAGTTCTCGACACTTCAAAATGTCACTCATTAGTTCATAGTTCACATGATAACGATCGGGAGATTTCCTTTCCCGCATTGATCTTCTCACTTCTCCTTGTGTGCTAGATCCTGGTTGATTTAGCTTTGCGTCCTTCAGGATATTTTCATACCATTTTGGTATCTTAGATTGAGGTAATACACTACGTGGAGAGTATGTATCCCAAGGAGTGTCTAAGTAATGTCTCTTACTTCCAACCGGTTTCTCCTTTATTGCTCCTATTGGCAAGTACCTCCCCCTAGGCTCTTGAATAGGTGGTGTCCTTTCATACTCGCCCTCTCGACTCTTGTCTTCATGTGCATCATCTTGTGGAGCATCTTCTTCCTCCAAATTTATGGGAAGTCTTTTGATGCTTTCACCACTTGCATGGTCTTCATCATCATACCTATGCGTTTCATCAAAGATAACATCTTTGCTAATGTGAATCTTGTTCATTACAGGATCAAAACACCTGTATGCCTTCGTTCTCTCATCATAACCGACGAAGATACACTTGATTTCTTTGGCATCAAGTTTCTTTCGCTCCTCCTTTGGCACATGTACATATGCCTTACATCCAATGACACGAAACTTGTCAATTTTTGGTTTTATTCCTATAAATGCTTTTTTGGGAGTCGCATTTGGAACCGCAGCTGTAGGGCTCCTGTTTTGCAAGAACGTTGCCGCACTGCATGCTTCCGATCAAAGTGAATCGGTCAAGCCCAATTGCTTCATCATGGAGCGTGCACTCTCCATAATAGTCATGTTTTTCCTTTCAGCTACACCATTACTATGCGATGTGTGTGTCTGTGTGAATTGTCTTTTGATGCCATGTTCTTTGCAAAAGTCCTCAAAATCATCCAATTTGTATTCGCCCCCTCTATCAGATCTTAGCACTTTGATGCGTGCATCCAGTTGGTTCTCTACCAAAGTCTTGAACTCCTTGAAGTGAGCAAAAGCGCCAGATTTCTTCTTCAAGAAATAAATCCATGTCCTCCTAGAGTAATCATCTATGAAAGTCATAAAATAATATGCTTTCCCCAACAACATGGTCTTCATTGGGCCGTACAGGTCGCTGTGAATGAGTTCTAGCGGTTTCTTAGCTCTTGCAGCTCCACCTTTCTTGAATGTCTCCCTGTGATGCTTTCCCATGATGCATCCGTCACATATTGCATGATGATCATCCTGCAATGCCGGTAACCCTATTACCATCTTCAGCTTCGCCATCAATCTCAAGCTCCCATAGTTCAAATGACCAAGTCTTCTGTGCCACAACTTAGATTGAGATGTTGTTGAGATAGCCAAACCATATTCTCTTGGTTTTGCAGCATTTAATTTATAGAGGCCACAGTTACTATCTCTATAAACCTTCGCCACCACTTTATAGTTGTGGTTCATATCCCTCATAAGACATCCATCCTTGACAAATTCAACCTTAAGATGTTGATTTGCCATTACACCAACAGAAAGCAAACTCTTTATGAGTCCAGAAACATAAAGCACATTAGGGATGTTCTTGATTTTACCATCAGGAAACTGTACAGGTACATTGCCCACACCCTGTATTTGGCATTCCTCCCCATTGGCTTGAGTGACCTTATCCCCATCATGGATTGGTGAGAATTTCTCAAACCAATCACGTTTTTCAGTCATATGCCTTGTGGCACCTGAATCTATGAACCATCTGACACCATCATCAACTTGGGATGCCAATGCCGATGAGAAGACACTTGTCTCGTCATCTTCTCCATCATCTTCGACAATATTTCCTTGTTGAGTCACTTTTCCCGCCTTTATGTCCGCTTTCTTCTTGTAACATTCGCGTGCCCAATGACCTAGTTTGTAGCAATAGTAACATTTGTCTTTCTTCTTCTTTTTCTCTTTTGATGACGACTCTCCCTCGTCATCATCATCCTTGGAATTTTTGAGAACCCTTTTCCATCCTTTCTGCTTGTCTTTAGCAAGCAAGGCTTGATCCTCCTGTGGGGTTTGTCTTGACTTCACCACTTCGCGACGCTGCTCTTCCTGCAATATGATTCCGTGGAAGTCTTCAAAATTAGGCAATCTCTTCCTCGAAGCAATGCCGCTCACAAACATCTGTAGCCCTTCTGAGACACCGCTCATTGTGGTATGCACCAATTCAACATCCCTGATTGGTTCTCCAATCGCCACAAGTTGATCTCTCAGCTCCTTTATCGTTGTGAAGAAAGATCCCACTGATTCACTTTCTTCCATCCTTACTGTGTTCAATCTCGACTTCAAGAACATGGCCCGAGCTGGATTGCAAGTTTGAAATTGCATTCTAAGAGCTTCCCAAGCTCCCCTAGCCGTCGTGGCATCACTTATATGAGTGATTACATGGTCTTTCACTGAAAGATTGATTAAGGACAATGCTCTCTGCGCCTTTTTATCAAAGGCCCTCATATCACCTGGAGTGGTATTTGGTCGGATTTCAATACCTGCCACAATCTCCCATAACTCTTTCTCCATCAAAATGTTCTTCATTTTGAATTTCCAAATGTTGTAGTTAGAAGCCCCATCAAGTTTGTTTGCATCACTCAAAATTGCCTCATTGATGTTTGCCATCTCCAAACTACTTGAAACTCCACCTGTAGGCGATAAAACGTATGCCGAAGCCAATCGTGATGTCAGAAATCACAAATAATGACTTGCAATTTTTGGCTTTCTAGGCCACCCACCACTCTTTCGCCAAATTGAAAGCCAAATTGGCGTCGCTTTCCGAAATGCTTCTCGTCACCAACTACCAACTACGCCCCATGGAATGGTGAAATCACTTCTGGCGTGTTTCAAACACTTTCTCCACTGCAATCACTTTGTTTTGGTGTACCGTACTTGCAGGTACAGTCAGGTGCCCTTCGGTTGGAGGCTATAGCCTTTCGTTTGGCCAAAATAGACTAAAGGAGGTGAAAATAAGGGCAATTTGGGTTTTTGAACTGTTTCTTCAGTGTGAAGAAACTTCACCCTTCAAAAACTTGGGACCCAACAATTTTTTCAGATTGAAGATTTTTAATGAAGTTGCAATGCACTTTGCACTTCAGACCCCTTCAGGCTTTTTCACATGCATCCCAACGGTGGCCCTTGATCCTGCGGCCTATATTCCTCCATTTTCCAACATAGATCTTCAATAGACATGATCCGATGGTCGAGGTTCCTTCAACATGCTGAAATGGATTCCTTGCAAGCGCTAGACCCCTCCAAACGCTATGGTAGTTGTGCAACTGGGCACGCGCGAGGTCTGCCGGCCTCCTTCGCTCTCCAAGCTCCCCTGGCTATGGCTTCCTCACAAGTTTTCTGGCTGCTAATTGCGATCCAGCTCTCTATCTGATCCACGACCTTCCACGGCCTCTTACAGACTAATTCTCCTTACTAGGATGCCCTTCCTCAACAACTTACAGCTCTGAAAAAGTCCTCCTACATGGAGATATCCACGATTTTGCACTTTGAAACCCTAGCAGCTTTGAAGAGAAGGATATATTGGGCTTTACTCAGGCTTTCCCTGAGCTTTCACTAGCAGCTCCTATCTGGCTGAGGTCGCCCTACAGCTAGCATTGTTTTGCTCCAAACCACTCTTCAAACGATGTTCGATTGGATTCAAACCAATCACACATGCCAAGCAACCCTTCAGAAGATTTTCAGCTTCACTTTTTGCTTGTCCTCTGATTCAGCTGACAATCCCCTGCCTCTGGATCTTCTTACAGTTTTGAGCTATTCCACGAATCTCCACAGACTCGGTTTTGTGCTTCCTAGCCAACAAACCGTCGTGAATTCACAGCTCTCTATTCTTGTCCGGTGATTCAAGCCACCAAGAGGCTCTGATACCAAGTTAAGAAAACACAGTTTAAACACCTGACCGGATCAATCACTACAGCACAACGTCAAGTGCAACAAGACAAGACAACATAATTGCTCTCAACAAAATGTATATTCAACTGATAAGTAAGTACAAAGATCAATTGCTTAAAAGCAGTCAAAGGGCTCGTAAAAGAAAAATGGCTCGATAACTCTAGAACTAAGCACACGTGGTGTCGTCGAAATAAGAAAGCACTATATAAGTCGATCATTGCTATTTTAACTTAAACTTCATTTGATAAAAAGATTTTTCTCACTGAGAATGACTGAGGCAACAAGTGTTTCGAGTCATCTCAACACTTTCCAAAATCTCATGGAGCAAATGAATTCAGTTGGCTCACAAATACAAGATTTAAATGCTATGATGACTCTATTATCGAGTCTGTCTGAAGCCTATGAAAATTGGATAGTGGCAATTTCGATCTAGGAGCACCTAACTCTATCAAGAGCAATTTCGCTTCTTCTACAAGAAGAAATCAGGAGATCAGCCTCCTCTTCAAGCTCAGAATCAGATCCACAGACATTATATTCAAGGAATCAAGAGTTCAGATCCAAAAAGAAGAGCAATTTGCAACCAGGGTCAAATTCTGACTCATGTTCGAATTCTAACTCAGGGTCAAATTTTGACTCAGGGTCGAATTTAAACACTTCAGCCTACCAACCAAAGCAAAAATTGTTCTGCAAATACTACAAGAAAACTGGTCATGAAATCAAGCACTGTAGGACTTTAAAATACAATAATGAAAAGAAGAAGCAGTACCAACAACAAGCACATAGTGCTTCAATCAATTTTTTGAACCAGTAGCAAGAGGAAGATGAAGCAGCCTTTATGACAAAGGTCTAAGAATAGCAAGATATCAATTCTTGGTATCTTGACTTTGGAGCAATTCAACACATGACTCACCATCATGACTGGTTCGAGGATTACAAATCTTTTACCCATTCTAGAGTTGTACAACTTGGAGACAACTCATCACATTCGATCCAGGGTGAAGAAACAATCAGGATCAAATTTCAAAATGGTGAAGTCAAGCTGCTATCCAACATTCTCCATATACCAAATCTGACCAAGAATCTGCTCTCAGTTAGCAAAATCACTGATTCAGATTGGAGGGTCAAATTTGACACAAATGGCTGCACAATCTTTCACAAATCTCGGAAAGCTCTAGCTTTCGGGAGAAGAAGTGACAATTTATACAAGCTCAACCACTGCTACTCTTTGAACAATCAAGCTCTTCACACATCCACGACTGAATCAATTGACATGATATGGCATCTCAGATTAGGCCATCTCAACTTCAACAGTATCCAGCAAATGTTGAATCAAAGACTAGTGCAAGATTTGCCTTCTGTCAGCAAGCCAACTTCTCCATGTGAAAGCTGTATAATCAGCAAGCATGCAAGAAGTCCTTTTATTTTCGACTCAGTTCATGCTTCCAAAGGCTTGGTCGATCTTATACATAGTGACATTTGCGGCCCGATGCAGACTGCTACTTTAGGGGGAGCAAGTCTGCAAAAAAACACCAGTGAGCTGCCCGAAAGCGAAGACCAAAGCTTCGAGGAGTGAAGACCCGAAGACAATGGTCAAATGTTTGTTGACTAAAGGATACCCGAACACGAAGAAGAAATATTCGTGGACCCAAAAAAGTTCAATGGCGAGAACGAAAGATGAAGAAGACACGAAGACCAAAAGGCGACTGATCCTCATGCCTCAAAGTACAAAGGAAATCAGGAACATACAAGGAAGATGTCACTTCTCCACGGGCCACCTGGATACCGTTATGACGTGCTTAATCAGTCATTCTTGTAATCCCTGATCAGCTTAAACATGTTCTCTCTACCCATCTATATAAACAAATTGAGAATGAGAGGATTAGTTGAACATCACATAGATGTGCTGAACATATATAGATGTATTAGACATCATATAGATGTCCAAGAAGTTCGCCAATAAGCGAGACGACCATATACAGTTCGTGAGAGAAATAGTGCTTCTCAGGCCGACACGCTGCATGGACATGTCACACAGTGCTCAAGAAATTCACTGATAATACTATGGATGCTATGTAGATGACTTTTTTATCTTGGATGTTATTGAATGCCTTATTGTCAGATTGTTATATGTTCGTTAGCAGCCGTTAATTCTTATTCCGCATACTGGTTTTTACCTTGTTGAATGCTACAACACAATATAAAGTAGTTCAACAGTGTTTGTCCATGCTCTGGAGGACTGTAGCTCACATCCGAGAGTTGATATAGCTTAAAGACTATCAGATCCAGGAGACAAGCATTCAGAACAAGAAACCAGAAAATAGACTGAAGAACAGTTCACAAATAATTACATCAATAAGCAGCATGCAGTCAAAGATCTGCACAATTCTCGACTCATCAAGGTCCAACTTCCTCATAGAAGGTGAAGACCTCTGTCATACTAAAGGGAGAAGGGCTATTTCCTTGGGTATATGGCACTGAAGAGATGCCTACAACCACTGGCAAAGAGCTACAAGAATGGAGAGAAAAGAATGACAAGGCAACAGCCCAGTTGTCATCATCCACAGAAGATAGCCTAATGCTTGACCTCGCGACACTCTCTAATACAAGAAAAATGTGGGTAACATTGCTCACCAGATTTCAGACCAAATCACGTAGCCAGATCATGCTTCTGGAAGACCAGTTGACAAATCTGCGATGGGATGGTAGAGACCTCACCTCCTTTATCAAAAAGATGAAGGATCTATTCCTTTTGTTACACAACATTAGAACAAAAAATGCAGTAGCAGCTCGCCTACCTGTTACGAGCTTTATCAAGATCTTTTCAGACAACCCAAACGTTGCTAGCAAAGGATCCAGTCATGACACTCGAAAAGGTAGTGATCGAGATTCGAGAAGACGTTGAAGCTCGTGAGCACATTGATCACAAGGATGCTTCTCACCAAGCTCTCTACAACAACAAAGAGAAGCCAAAGTAGCAGTTCAAGCCTAAGAGGGAGTCAAATCAAAGGCATGATCAAGACTAGTAAACAGAGGATGAATCGTAGAAAGATGACAATGTGCGACATTGTAGCGATCATGGACTATCCTGGGAATATCCGTCAACACAATGGAACAAGCATGAGCCTGTTATGCGTCGAAAATCCCATTTCACATCACGTTGCACCTCATCCTTGCTGACCAGCCAGAAAACCCTTCTTGTATTGTAGTTGTGACCTCCTCCTTTTGGCCTAAATGTTTCTTTCAAATATGCAACCACATCTGCTACACATTTCAAGAGCCAACTGTCTGGTTTCAACTCCTCATGAGTGAGGGTTCTCTTGATGATCGTGCCTGCTCTGTCGTGCTCACCTTTTCCATGGTCTGAGGCAGAAAAATTATGCATCATTTGCAGACCTGTCAATAGTGAGAACCCCCAACAAATATGCCTAGCCACGAAGAAGAAAGGCCTTCGATCTTTGAATTGGGACGCCGCACCGTCGACAACACCCAATGACACTTCAGATTATATCCGTTCTCTTTCAACAAATTGTCATGCAGTAGTAGACAGTGCTGTACGAATAGGGTATCATGCAGCTTATCGTCTGATATGTAAAAATGAAGAGTCTTTTCAGCCGCACTTGCAGAGTTTCTAACATACGTTATGTGCACAAGATTAGACCACCAGTGCATGGACTGTATCTCATTTTGCATCTTGAACGAATAATTCTTCGCAAAGTCAATGACTGAAACAACAACATTTGAAGGAAATTTCAGCAAGCAGTCTTCAAATTGTTGTGACTGCCACCGAAACACAAAGTTATGCTTGATGAAGTTTATCAGATGTGCTGAAACCAGGTCAACAAAAGCATTGCTCCGCATTCTTTGCACTACCTTTCTCTTCTTGATAGAACCGCCCTCGTCAACAAACCTTGACACAACGTGTGTTAAGATATTCACAGACAACTCCTTGCTGTCCATTGATGTCTCAGAGGGACATAATGGCAACGTGCAAATGTCGCATTTACTACAGTCCCTGAACAAGCATTTTTTTGCATGGTATTTTGAATTAGGAGGCTTTGTACATAAAAGCGATTTCCACATATTGCTGATGTTGGGACAAACAGATTGGTTTGTTTTGCAAATATCCGATTCCTGAATTTTGTGTGCAGGCATGATCATTTCCATGATGACCAAACATGTTTTGTCTCATATGATTAAACGCCTCCTTAAAATATATCATTTGCATATGGTACACACAGCATCAAGTGTAGCGCTCCTTTAGTTTCTGGAAAAAATAAGGTTTCAACGCCTCAAAGCATCTAAGATATCTGCACTTCTAGGTGAGCCCTTCTGAATCTTTGGAATAGCTCAACCTGTGGCCTAAAAACCTTACAGCTTACTAAAAGAAAATAATAATATGCCTAAGAATTACCATGTAAGTTGATCCAAGCCAAATTCTTTTAAATTTTAGAAATCTTTGTGACTTTTAGAAGTGCATTCATTCTACAATGTCATCCATGGTGGATATTTGTTGGAATCAAGTGAGAGACTCACTTCCACAAATTATTCCATTTGGAAAGTGAGAATGGAATCACTCCTAGTGATCCATGATCTCTTTGACATAGTTCTAGGAGTTGAGGAAGAGCCTCAATCTCCCCAAGAACAAACCAAATACAAGAAGAGAGTAAGATTACCTCTACATTGCATAAAGTTGAATGTATGCAATGACCTCTTGAAGGAGGTGTCTTCTTGTGCCTCATCCAAAGAGGCTTGAGATTTATTAAATAGCATCTATGAATCCAATAATACTTTAAGAGTCCTCATGCTAAGAAATCAAGTTTTCCAAAGCATGAAAGGAAGTGGAGAGAGTGGACAAGAGTATGTCCTTAGGATCAAATCTCTTAACAAGGAATTAAGTGCAATAGGAGAGAAGATCCAAGATCAAGAGCTAATACAAATCATTTTGAATGGCCTAGATGATGAGTTCACCAACTTGGTCCAATCATTTCGAGGATTAATTCAATACATCCTTAATGGTTGCATCTACACCAACTTCAGGTCAAGACACATGGTGGATAAATAGTGGGGCTATTTCCCACATGTCTTTTAAAAAGCATTATTTTTCTACTCTTCTATCTTGTAATGACTCTAAACAGTCAATATACACTGCTAGTGATCAAGCATGCAAGATAGATGGCATAGGATCTATTCCTCTTTGCTTAGGCACATCTAAAAGGATAGATATAGATAATCTACCATTTCAAGAAATTTGCTTAGTGTAGGACAATTAATGGACAATGGACTAGATGTACATTTCAAGAATGGAGTTTGTTCCATCTTGAAAAATGATAAGTGCATAGCTAGTGGCATTAAGCAAGGTAGACTTTTCAAGTTGGATGCTAATTTTGCAAATGAAAGTGTGAACTTGGCTAGGGAGGAGCTATCTCTAGTGGAGCTTTGGCATCAGAGATTAGGCCATCCTAATCTTCAATCTATGGAGTCAATGGCAAGCAAGGAACTAGATCTTGGCCTACCAAGAGCTTTCAAGAAGTGTGGAAAGATGTGTGAGGCATGTGGCCTTGCAAAGTCACACAAATCTTCTTACAAGATATCTTCATCAAGATCTCCCTCTTCCTTGGATCTCATACATTCTGATGTACATAGTTTTTTCACATGCAAGTAATGAAGGTGCCTTGATGTATGCAACTTTTATAGATGATTGTACTAGATTCACATTGATTGAGTTACTATCAAAGAAAAGTCTTGTTTATGAAGCTTTCATTAAGTTCAAGTCTCTAGTAGAGAAGCAACTTAATACTTCCATCAAAGCACTAAGATGTGATAATGGAGGCGAGTACACCTCCAATAAAATGAAAGACTTTTGTGAGATCAATGGCATTAAATTGCAATACACTTGTTCCTACACCCCCCAACAAAATGGGGTGGCCGAGAGGAAAAATAGGAGTCTATGTGAGTGTGCAAAGTCTTTAAGACTTGATGCATCACTTCCCATCTCATTTTGGGGAGAAGCTATAACATGTGCTAATTACTTGTGTAATAGACTTCCTAGTAGTGCTATAGATGGGATCTCACCTTATTAAGCTTTGTTTGGTAAGAAACCCACTGTAAAAGATTTTAAGATCTTTGGATGTATTTGTTATGTCCACATCCCTTTGGAGACAAGAAGGAAGGAAGATGCTACCTCTTTCAAAGGGATGTTGTTGGCTATGGAGAAAATAGCAAGGGCTATAGGATATATGATCCTATATCCAAGAGAGTAAAGGTAAGCAAGGATGTACTTTTTGATGAGTCACAATTTGCTAAGAGCTTGTTCAATGGATCTAACCCATTGTGCATTGAAGATCTTGACAAACCTGAGGAGGATCTTGACAAACCCGAGGAGGATCTTGACAAACTCGAGGATGGAGACAAGGATCCGAGTCAAAGGGGGCCAAGAAGATCATCAAGAAGCAAGGCTGAGCCCTCAAGGCTCACCTATGTGGACAAGAGAAAGAAAAAGGAAGACTCTACATCTTCTACCTCTTACTCTTTCTTAGCTACATTGCTTGAAGGACCATCATCTTTTGAAGAAGCATATAGATCTAAAGTTTGGAGAGATGCAACGCAAGGAGAGTATGATGCATTAGAAGAAAATCATACTTGGAATCTTGTAAATCTTCCAAGAGGGAATAAACCACTTGCATGTAAGTGGATTTATAGAGTAAAGTACAATCAAGATGGATCTATTAGTAAGTACAAAGATAGGCTTGTTGCTAAGGGATTTCTTCAAATAAAAGGATTGGATTATGAAGAAAAATTTGCACCTGTAGCTAAGCTTGTAGCTATTAGATTAATCATTTGCATTGCTACTTTGTTCAAGTGGGATCTATACCAAATGGATGTGACAAATGATTTCTTGAATGGATTCTTAGAAGAGGAAATCTACACGATGCAACCCGAGGGCTTCATCAAGGTTGGTGAGGAGCAAAAAGTGTGCTACTTAAGGAAGAGCCTATATGGCTTGAAGCAAGCACCTAGAGCTTGGTACTCCAGGTTGCATGATTTTCTCTATCCCCTTGGCTTTGTACTAAGTGCTTATGAACCTTCTTTATATTTCAAATGTATTGAAGGAATGATCATCATTTTGGTGATTTATGTTGATGACATCATTATGACAGGAAATGATGATGAAGGCATAAGCAAAGTAAAAGTTGATTTATCTAGTGAGTTCAAGATGGTAGGTCTAGGCTTCCTAAAGTTTATACTTGGGATAGAAGTGTCTAGAAGTAGCAATTGTACTTTCATAAGTCAATCTAAGTATGCTACTTCCATTCTTGAAAGATTTGGTATGAAATATTGTAAGGGGATTGACACCCCTATGGAGCATGTTGTTGTGAAAGCAACTAATGAAGGTGATGAAGCATCCTTTGAGGACATCACACTCTTTAGGAAGCTTATAGGCTCTTTAATCTATTTAACCATCACTAGACCTGACTTAAGTTTTTGTGTAAGCAAGTTGAGTCAAAGTATGCAAGCTCCTTTAGTTCATCATTGGAAAAGTACCAAGAGAGTACTTAGATATGTTTCTAGTACTAGATTTTTTGGCATACTTTATGAAGGATCTAACTTGCACTTGAGAGCCTACTCGGATTCAGATTTTGTAGGTGACAAGATGGATAGGAAGTCCATTAGTGCATTTGCAACATTTCTTTGTGGAGGAGTAATATCTTGGCTTTCCAAAAAGCGAGATACTATCTCACTATTTTATGAAGCCGAGTATAAGGCATTGACTTCAACAACCAAAGAGCTCCTATGGCTAAGAAGACTCTTGATGGAGCTACATGTGCTAGAGGTCGAGGAGATCCCTTACATATTTTGTGACAATCAAGCTTCTCAACAAATTGCTTTAAATCCTATCTTCCATGCTAGAACAAAGCATATTGAGATAGCTCACCACTTTGTGAGGGAAAAGGTACAATCCAAGGAAGTGCAACTACATCATGTACCATCATCCAAATGCATAGCTGATATCTTAACCAAGCCATTGTCCAAAGATCCATTTTTCAAGTTAAGATATGCTCTTGGAATTGTAGATAGATGTACATTAGATTTGCCAAGTTAGAAGTGAGGAGGAGTGTTGAAATTTGTCACTTCTCACTTGACATTAATTATTGTAAATAATGATCAAACATTAGAACAATGTTGATGATCTAATTTCACACGTGTGGAGCCTGTTCCCATGTGTGAAAGGAAGTACTTTTCATACTTGTATATATCTAAATTGATTTTGTATCAATCTAGTTAGTGTGAACATGATATGACTAGTTTTTAGTCAAGTTGACTAGCCACCTAGAAATTAGCTTTTCCTTGCATGTGCATGAGTAAATGCTCCCACATGGCAAGTGGATGTTCACACGTGTGTATAGAGTTCTATAAGATAATACTTGACCATTTTCCTTAGATCCTATTTTGTAGGGAATATTCCTGTATTCTAGGAGACTAGCTTTTTGGATTTTAGCCATATTCTAGAAGGTCAACTTTGGATAAGGATCAAGGATGGATCAAATGGATAAATCTGAGTGATGTGGCACTCTTCACATGTGTGAATACCTGGTGGACTGTATCAAACTCATGGATGTACTTGATCCATAAAAAGATCATCATTTTGCTAAGAAGATTGATAAAACTTTTGCATTCTACACTTTTGTGAGATTTCTAGTCATTTGTCTTGTGATTTCTATGTATGATTGCTATCTAGAACTATTGTACTTGTTGTTTCAGGTGCAGGCCGTACTGTGGACAATACTCCACACGTGTGAGGCCGCCTTCACTAATTTATGATGTGTTGATCCATTGCTCTTGCTTAAATCCAAGTGTAGTGAATCTAGATCAAGATCTAATGTGTAGAACTTGATAGATCCATTGATTAAGCAACCAATAACTCTCTATGATTGTTAAGTACAATCATTATTGTCCTAAAAACTGAAAATTTATCATCTCTCTCTCTCTCTCTCTCTCTCTCTCTCTCTCTCTCTCTCTCTCTCTCTCTCTCTCTCTCTCTCTCTCTCTCTCTCTCTCTCTCTCTCTCTCTCTCTCTCTCTCTCTCTCTCTCTCACACACACACACACACACACACACACACACACACACATTGACAAATTGGCGACTGTCGTAACTGATGTTATACCACTGTAAATAAAGTTAGTCACCTATACAAGATAACTTGAACACTATGCAATTGTTTTGACAATGACAATAGCCACGATCACCACATGTCTAGATAGCGACACCATGACTATTGCCTACTTGGAATAGTGACAGCCATGATTCTTGCCAAGATCCATATTATACGACATAGCTCAACGTGTCTATACAATTGTATATATGTCTGATTACATGTATAACTTAACATAGATCAAGAAATATATTTGGAATTGGATGATCAAGCATTGTAATCAATCAACAGACACGGTAGATGTTATTACATCGATTATGTTTAGACAGAGATTCAGAATAAGTTATCGAATGAACTTCAAATCATCGAAACTATTATAGAATCAGAGCTAGTTTCGAGTATGTGGTTATCACCGCAATTGTCTTGTCATCATAATCTCACTTGACTTGTATTCATTACTTTCTAAATCAATTTGTTGGCAAATTCCAAGGAATCTCCAAGATGTCGAGGTGAGCTATTCTAAAAGAGCACCTCTCACCCTAGACCGAGGAGGTCCCTGAAGGAAGAGAGAAGGATGAAGATGAGAGCCGAGAAGTACTAGCTAGGATACAGTTTTAAATCATGTGAGCCTCATGGTGAATCCCAAGAGAAGGAATGACCATGTAGGAACTAGTATGTATAGGCATTTGTAATTAATGTAGTAGACCCCTCTTAGGTAAATTAGGGAGGTAATTCCACTTGGAGTTTGTAAATTGGTGGAATTGCCACTTAGGCTCCACATGGGCAGCCTCTTGGTTTATTTAGGAGCCCCCCTCTCTTGTGAGGGAGCTTTACATGTAATGTCATTTTGCTCTTGAATTGAATAAGAAGATCTTCCACGAGTTGTGGCATTCTTGAAGCTCTTTGTTCATGATGGCTTTCTTGAGTGATTCTATTATGAGCATGCCCTTCCATTCCTTTGAGTGTGGTTGTGGAATTTGAGATTAATTTCTTGCTTTATTTCATTATGCATTGTGGAGTAGAGTGGATTAGATCTCTTGTTCTATGTCTTTAATGTAGATTTCAACATTCAAGTAAACTAAATAGACTGGATTTGTGGCGTAGATCTTGCATATTCTTGACATTCCAGTTCTTGATGTTTTTGGACTGTCCAAGAATCAAGAAATGAGTGTTTCTTGATCCTTGGACTTTCAAAATGTTGTTTAGTCTTTAGTTTCTTGTTTCTTGTTTCTTGTTTTTTATTCCTGTTGATTTGTAGTAAATCTGAGAATCTTGTTGTTCTTTAATGTTTTGACGCCAATAAGTATGCCATAGGAGGCATCCTAGCACAACCGGACGAATATGAAAAAGATTTTCCGATACGTTTCTTGAGCAGACAACTGGTGTCTACTGAAGTAAACTATACAACAATAGAACGAGTAGCACTGGCCATGTTCTACGCCGTACAGCAACTCAGACACTATTTACTAAGCCAAACCTTTGCTTTCTACACAGACCATCAAGCATTGTTATATATTGTTAATAAATCCTGTAAAATTGGACGCATAGTGTTATGTCCATGACCAGTAAGTAGCAGTGTACTCCTAGTCTTGGATACATGGTAAGCTGTTAGTTATGCCACGTCATACTGGATGTGACCCGAAAGTAACTAATATCCTTGTGAGGCCCAAAACACACTAAATGGAGTTTAGCCAAGGTATGAGACAGTGTATGCATGTGTAGAGTTATCAATAGCAATTCTATAAATAGAGTTTAGACAAGGTATGAGACAGTGTATGCATGTGTAGAGTTATCAATAGCAATTCTATAAATAGGTGGTCCATGCATCAGACTCTATTCCAGGTGAATCTATGTATAGGGAACTTAGGGCTATGCATGGCTATGTGCCCAGGATGCTTATGGCTCTATAAAAAGAGGCCAAACTCGCCCTACTCCCCATTGGTGATTATGGATTCATTACCAGGGTTTCACTCTACATTCATGCTTCTTGTTCCTTGGCTTGGGGGTGAAGCTACTAGAGTTGATTGGTTGCTTCTACTTGGTTGGGTGGTTGCTCCATAGTGTGTTTTCCATTGTGTGTTATCTTGAAAGCAGGATCTTAGGGAGCTTCCTTTATAGTGGTATCAGAGCAAGGCTTACGAAGATTGGAGAACATAGAGAAGGGCTACCTTTCGTCGAAATTTAGGATTGGATCCATGGGAATTCTCTTCCAAGGTGGATAGATAGGATGCAAGTGGGTGTACTATCCCAGTTTCAATTTGCATGTTGCTAAGATCCATTACTCTTGGGATTATTTGTGGTTTTATGGAGAATTGTCCTTAAAGGCCAATTTGTGATGCTTTTTTGGAGCTTTTTCATGTGTAGATCAAATCTTTGGTAGATCTGAATTTTCCAGCAAGTGTACTTTCGTTTTAGGGTTCATTAATGATGAAATTAATGATGCATGCCAGTTCTCTCCAATGATTTTTGATTCTAGGCTATGTTTTGGTCAAAATTGCTTGGTTTTTCATGCTTTTTGGCACAAAATAGATAGTAAGAACCAAAATCCAGCAAAATCAGATCATTTAGATGGTTTTAATTCTGTAAATTGGTTTGCATGTGTTAGAGAAAGAGTTGTATGTCATGAATTTCCACTTTATGGTGATGAAAAAACTGGAAAATAGTCAAAAATCATCATTTTTGTTTGTTTTTTCATAAAAGGTGGCTGTAAAACACCATGTAGAGCTTGTAAAGAGGTGAACCAAAGTCTTTTGAAGCTTTCCATGAAGTTCGAACCAAGAATTACAACAATTGAACTTGTAGGAAGTCAAAAAAAGGTTTAAAAAATGACTATTTTGGTGATTTTTGGGGGATGGATCTCTCCAAATCCATAAGGATATCATTTTGGAACTAATTACAGCATGATTAGCATTCCTTTTTACCTTCCCAGCAAGCTATCAGACCTGTGAATTGATGGCCGGTGGCTTATGCACCATCTCCATCAAGTTTGAAGCTATTTTGACTTCTACAAATCAAGAAATCTTCGTTCTCAGCCTATACTGCATCTTAGGATCAGTATGAATGCCTCATGGAAGTCTAATTGATGGTTTAAGACTGTTGGTAGCATCAATTTTGAGCTTGGGGAGGTGTTTGCACATTTTTGCATGATTCTTTCTTGTGGAAGTGCGCCCTACTACAGTTTTTCAGACATTCTGACCTCGCACATGTGAATCCTAGCTGGAAGGCTGATGTGGCAAGCATCTTGTTCACTTGGTCTCCCTCTGTACTGAGCTTTATAGCACCCAATTTGGTGTCCTATAGCCAAAGTTATGATCATCTAAAGTTTTGCAGTTTTGTTTGCAAATTTGGCAAAATTTTGAATTGTTCTGATTACATGCCAGTCATTTCTCTAATTTGTAGTATTGTGCTTGCATGGATTAGTTGCATGCTGATTCTCAAAGTGGTTATGACATGCATGAGGGATTTACAATCGATTTGAGTGGTCATATGCATGTGCTTTGACGGTTGGGTCACAAATCAGTGTTAATGGTTGACAAATTCTATAAAACTGAAGTTTACGTAAAAAATTTAGTAATGACGTTTATGAATGATGTAGTGTGCTTTGCATGCCAGTTTGACATTGGGTTAGTAACATTAAAAATCGGACAATGTTTCGATTTTTTCGACTCCGATTGCCTTTTATACTAACAATATTTTTGTCAAAATTTTCGAATTACGTAGAATATAGCAAATTTTGAGTTTTTCAAAAAAAATTGAAATTTCGATCATTCTTTCGTTATCTATGGAATCAGTAGACTTAGTGAATTGATTAAACTAAGTTTATCAATCAGAAATTGATCAAAGTGTTTTCACTAAGTCTAAATTATTTCTCGATGATAGATAAGTTAAAATTGACAGAAAGAACCGCAATGAATTGCCAACAGTTTTTATTGTGCTGTCATTTATTAACTTTGGAGTTGAACTCCCAGATTGAAATTTAAAATTTGATTTTTTTTTCTTTTTTGTTGAATTTCCATTTGATAATTGAAAATCAGTTACTTGTCTGATAAGTTTTCTAATCGATGTTGATTGATAGTAATCATTGAAGTGAACGTTTGTGCAAAAGACTTTTTAAATTTGAATTAAAATCGTCAGACAATATGAAATGACCAGATTGGATGAGTGGTAATAGTAATTTTTATCTAGTCAGTAAATCTGACAAGATACGGTTCAAGAATTACTGAAATTCTATTGGTGGGATTTCCATTCATGTAATTTCATATTGTATGTTTGGATAGGTTTTGTCAATATTAGTGGAGTAATGCCAAACCAGTCAATAAAAAGAAAAAATAGTCCAACTTTATTGGAAATTTGTAATAATAGGAATTACATAACGGATTTCATTTCCAGTGAAATCCTATGGTGAATTATGTTCAGCCCAGGTATAGGACATAAATGAAATTGCTTTAAACTACAGTAATTAGTTTTAAAACATTTACTAATGTCATTACGTCTTCTTGGTACCTTAGTTGAAAGATTTTCAGGGAACTGAAAATTCTGAGGGAAGAAGAGTGGACATCAGAAGTAGTAAGTGTGATCGGGGAAAGTATTTCACAGTTAGGATTTTGGTAATTCCTATAAATAATTGCTTAATATTGGTTATTAATTTCCTGGTTAAAATTCATTCAGATGAATTCATAACTAATATCTTTGTAACCATTGAGTTATCCGTAGTTTTGGATGTCAATTGTGATGTTAGAAGAAGAATCTAATATATGAATTACATTGGATCTGTTAGTTGACAGAAGCTTGTTCCTAGATTAGATGCATCAGTAGGGGTTTGAAGCTTATCATTAACCAGAAAGGATCAGGATGTAATATTGAACCATGTTAATTCTTCTGTCTAAGTCACATAATCAGATGTGGATTTTGGGTATCCATGTGATAGGCATGCCAGTCATCCAAATAAAAAGGACTCTCCAGTGTTTTGGAAACAAGAGATAATATCCTATATGGATTATAGGACAGCTAGATGATCAGTGGATCTCTAGAATATCAGATAAGGTGGTTAAGGATTTTCTGGAAGGAAAAGCTGATGGTATGGGACATCAATAATTTTGGAAAGGAAAATCAAGGACTGTAAAGATCTAATGATCAATGGTGTGTTTAGTACCTAGTCGCGATATGGGAAAGAAGAAAACCATTCGATCAAATGTGGGGTATTTTGAGAAATTTTGAGGTTTAATCTAGATCCCAATGTGGTATCTCATTATTTACAAGATCACAGGCCCTCAAATCTATTTCTCACTTTCTTAATTAATCCTTTACTTCTTAGTAATTTTTTGAATATATGATATCAGACTTATTTATATGATTCTTTCTAGCATGAAGTTATTCTTCTGAAAGACTGTTATGTCATATAAATCACTACTTGGGTGAATAGACTTGGAATTCAGATAAACTCTAAGGTTAAAATGTTTCAATTTTTTAAACCATGGAATATCTCTGTTGCATAAATGGATTTCGATGGAATAGTAGTTTCTATCACTCAGAGTGAAAATGTTTGAAGGAAAAGTCTTGTGCCTAGTCGGTGAACATAAGCATATGATCGAGTATTGTTTTGACAGATACTTGCAGAGTTAACAAATCTTTGTATAGAAGATTTATGGATTAACTTATAAATGATTTGAGTATAATTGAATTCTTCACCTAGACATTTGAGATTTCTGAATCATTGGCAATTAACTTGAGTAGTTGTTTACTCCAGGATGAAGTTAATTGGTAAAACGATCAGTGTGATGTGGATTCACCAGAAACTGATGGTTTTTTAATTATATTGCTTGTAAGACGCATGATTAGTGAATCATTTTGGTTCATCAGTTATAAATTGTGTGCATTGGATATACAATATTCTTGGAATAGAGTATTCCTTAGTTAAAAAAGGGACTCAGCTCATTAGTGATTGTATCCCAGAGAGCTCAAATGGATAACGAATCATAATGAATCCAAGAATAACAACTGAATTGATATTCAGCAGGACTTTGGGTATCTAGATGTGATTCTGGATTGTAATCTAAAGTTTTTGTAGTTGAAAATGATTGTCATTTTTATATGCATTCAGTCTTTAATTACTAGTGTTTTTTAGATCTTGAATCTTGCACTTCAGTTTAAGAATCCTGGTAGAAAGTATTCCTAAATCTAATATTTTCGTAATGGAAAGATTTTTGGAATGACTCTTAATTTTCCTGAGTTATGTTAGACATATACTCCTAGAAAATTAAGATTGACGAATCATATGAATCTAAATATTTATGGTTGACGAATCATAAATAGATACTTAATTATTTTCAAAGGATTATAAGGAATTGTAATGATTCTTAAGTGTGATTAATTCTTGATCTATTACTTGAGTAAGAATTTGAATCAGTGTTTTTGAATCTCTCTACTCCAGTGTTATATTTGAGGACCTATGGATCTCATATATATTCTCACAAAATAAGTATTTTATTTGTGGAGAATTGAATTTATCTAGTGGATGTTATTCTACTACAGTTTATGGTCTGTAGATGCTTGAGTACAGTTCTTCGTTTGAACTAGATCTCCAGTTTTATTAGGAGACAGACAAGTCTATTAAGATGAATGAAGGCTATTTTTTCTTGTATTTGGTGCTAGAAACAGGAGCATTTAACTCAAAAGAGTATCTGGGATACTCAGAGTTGAGTTTTAATCATTCTATATCTTAATGATTCTCCTAGAGATTCTAGTTAAATGAACTATCATATCTTGGAATTGGATTCTAAGTATATTTGTACTTGAAAGCTTATGAATTATCTGCCAGAGTTTGTGGATGATTTCAGATTGTATTTATAATTATTTTATTATTTCTTTAACTTTAATCTCTTAAGCTAGGTTATCTCACCCAGTGTTTCATGTAAATGCTTTACATAAAGGTGATGTTACTAACTTATGGTGAATATACAGTTGGGAAATTTATCGCTTAGTGTACTTTTTCAAACCTTAGTTGTACTCCAGTGTAGAGTTTATCATTTGAAAAATAGGATTACCTCTGAGTACTTGTTTGATGTGAAAGTTTGACTAAGGATAATGATTTTCTAGGTTGATATTTAAAGTTAAAAGAACTATTCCTGTTATTATTTCCTGTTTAGAGAGTTTCTAAGGATAGAAACAGTTTAAGGAGGAAAGAATGTTATGTCCATGACCAGCAAGTAGGATTCAGTGTACTCCTAGTCTTGGATACACGGTACTCCAGTAAATCAAGCTGTTAGTTATGCCACGTCATACTGGATGTGACCCGAAACTAACTAATATCCTTGTGATGCCCAAAACACACTAAATGGAGTTTAGACAAGGTATGAGACAATGTATGCATGTGTAGAGTTATCAATAACAATTCTATGAATAGGTGGTCCATGCATAGGACTCTATTCTAGGTGAATCTATGTATGGGGAACTTAGGGCTATGCATGGCTATGTGCCCAAGATGCTTATGGCTCTATAAGAAGAGGCCAAACTCGCCCTACTCCCCATTGGTGATTATGGATTCATTGCCAGGGTTTCACTCTACATTCATGCTTCTTGTTCCTTGGCTTGGGGGTGAAGCTACTAGAGTTGATTGGTTGCTTCTACTTGGTTGGGTGGTTGCTCCATAGTGTGTTATCTTGTAAGCATGATCTTAGGGAACTTCCCTTACGCATAGCTCGATGGTTCTTAATACTTGAGAAATTCAATTTTCGTGTCGTTGTTAGGAAAGGAACACAACACTTCATGGCTGACCACCTTTCCAAACTCCCCAATGCTGAAAAGACTGATGTACTAGTCAACGACGATCTACTTGATGCATGCCTTTTCCAGATTGATGCCACTCCCCTATGGGCTGAGGAAATCACTCAGTTCCTTACAACTGACAGACTCGAAGAAGGGCTAAATACAATGGCCAAATTTTTTTTTTGCTGAAAGCAACACCCTTTCAACTTATCGCAGGACAATTATATGAAAGGGGTGTTGACGATATTATATGCAGATGCACTTATGAATATGAGATACGACCTATCATATCTTAGGCACATGAGGGCATTGGTGGCGGTCACTTCTCTGCCAAAGTGACTGCTAAGATCATACTCAGAGCAGACTTATGGTGGCCATCACTGTTTAAGGATACGTTTGCTATAATCAAAACATGTGATGTCTGTCAACGAGCCAAAAAGACCACAAAAGCAGACTTCGCTTACCCCCATTATAGAAGGCGAAGCCTTCCATAAGTGGGGTATAGACTTTGTTGGGCCCATCAGCCCAGCAGCCAAAAATACTCAACCACGCTATATCTTGATCACAGCCGATTACGCCACCAAGTGGTTAGAAGCACGCGCAACAAAGGACGCTAATGCGAAGACTGTAGAGCGTATTTTTTATGAAAACATTATTACGCGTTTTGGTTGTCCAATCGAACTTGTTATTGACAGAGACACACACTTCTTAAATGAAGTGATCGATAATCTCTTACGCCATTATCTTGTTATCCACCACAAAAGTACTCCGTACTATACCAGATGTAATGGCCAGGCAAAATCGACAAACAAGACCATCTGTAAGATCCTAACCAAGATAGTTGAAACTAGTCGATTAGACCGGGAAACCAAACTGCTCTCTACAATCTGGGCGTACCGCACAAGTCCCAAGAAGGCCACTGGATGGGTTACTCCCTTCCATCTCGTATACAGTCAAGAGACAGTAATGCTTGTCAAGTTCCTAGTTCCTTCCTTGCAAGTCATGCAAGCTTTCTCTACTGATCTATGTAAGAAAGAAACAATTGAACAAGAATTCCTAAACAGGCTACTTACGTTAACCCAATTGTGTGAGACTCGACTCATCTCGTATCACGCACAATTATTTAACAAACGTTGACAAAAAGCTTGGCATGATCATCACCTATGCAATAAAGACTTACACTTAGACGATTAGGTACTCCTCTACACATCTAAGAAGCACCCATGATCAACAAATAAAATTTTAGATCCCTACTCTGTCTAACTACCAAAGTCCCTACTTGCTGCACATGGCTTATGATTCCTACAACACCACAACCAAATCCTGTCAGTTTATTGTTCTTCCAAACCGGAATTATGTGTATAACATCTCTCTGTCTGGAGCAGACTTACATACCTTCGGCTTCTCTTGAGGACCAAATGCAGTTACAAGAACATTGCAAGAAATTGAGACAACAACATACTTCAAATTTATTGATCCCTCTGTTGCAAAATGGAAGAACAAGGATGGGTATCGGTTTGATGTTATCAATGATTAGGCTCTAGCTGCTACTTGTGCTTACTTGGACAAGTACACCCAGCGTTACAGAACCAAGATCCTCAAGATATCGATGTCCCTGTTCCACATGATGGCAGATTCACGACTGCATGGCCAAAATCTCTATGGTTGGGCCCAGTTTGTTTCGCCTTCATGAATGCATAAAGAACAAGCAACCCTCCACTCTGCTAGGTTACCAGATGACGGGCCTCACACTACAACAAGTGAACAATGGACCGAAACTCCGGGAGTTGTTGCAGGTTGTAGATAAAGCTTGGGACATACCAATTACTTCACAAAAGTCCAAGCATTCGGGTTGAGGAAATGAACATTATCCTCACATGGGCCACCACCTAAGAGGCCAAACATGAGCATTATGAAGTTCACTGTTGTTTTGTCCATGACCAGTACATAGGATACAATATACTCCTAGTCTTGGATACACGGTACTCTAGTGAAACAAGCTGTTAGTTATGCCACATCATACTAAACGTGACCCAAAAGTAACTAATATCCTTGTGAGGCCCAGAACACACTAAATGGAGTTTAGACAAGGTATGAGACAATGTATGCATGTGTAGAGTTATGAATCGCAGTTTCATGAATAGTTGGTCCATGCTTAGGACTCTATTCTTGATGAATCTATGTATAGGGAACTAAGGGCTATGCATGGCTATGTGTCCAGGATGCTTTTGGCTCTATATATTGGGTCCAAACTCACCCTACTCCTCATTATGGTTGTGGATTCAGTGCTAGGCTCTCACTCTACGTTCATGCTTCTTGTTTCTTGGCTTGGGGGTGAAGCTTCTAGATTTGATTGGATGCTTCTACTTGGTTGAGTGGTTTCTCCATAGTGTGTTATCCCTTGTGTTTGTGATTTGTAAGCAGGATCTAAGGAGCTTCCTTATAGTGGTATCAGAGCAAGGCTTACAAGTTTGGAGAGGTGGTGCTTTTCATTGGAGCTTGGTGGTAATCAACTAGTATTCTCATCCAAGGAGAGAAGCAAGGTTTCAAGTTGGTGGATCTTCCCAATTTGCATGATCCATATCTCTCTCAAATTCATTGTTGTTTATGGAGATTTGTGCTAGGAAATCAATTTTGGTTGTCTTTTTGGAGTTTTAGCATGTGTAACTCAAAACTAGTTATGGATCTGAAATTTCCAACAAGTTAATTCACTTTGAAGTAGTTGAAATTCAGGTTGCATGTTGGATCTTCCCATGTATTTGGATTCTAGGCTCTTTTGTGGCCAAATTTGGCTTGTTTTCCATGATTTTGGCACAAAATTGAGGGTAGAAATTAAAATCTAGCAAATTCACATCAATAGGATGGCTATAATTCTATAAATAGGATTGCATGTGGTTTAGAAAAAATGTTCTTGCCATTAAATTCCAATATGTCATGGTTAAAAAAACCAAGAAAGGGCCAAAATCCTTGATTTTTGCTTGTTTTTTCATGAAATTGGATGGTAGGAGGCTGTTGAACATCAATTAAATCTGGGAAAAGATGTATCATAGTCTTTTGAAGTTGTCCTAGAAGTTAGAGCCAAGAATTCCAGCAATTAATTGCAAAAAATGACCAATTTTGGTGAATTTTGGGGGGTGGATTTCTCTAAATCCATAAGGGGATCATTCTGGATTTTTTATAGCATGATTTGTATCCTTCCCAGCAAGCTATCAGACCTGTGAATTGATGGGTATGTTAAGATATTGAAAAATCTATCTAATGTTGTGAGTAGGGGTCCTAAAACTGCCAAAGATGAATTGAGCTCTTTTGGCTTAGTAAAGACCCATCTTAGAAGGTTTGAATCTCTTTGATACTACTCACATGGGAATTATGATCTCAAATTGATTGTATGGAGCATGAAAGCCATGAATGTGGTGTAAATGCCACAATAGACAACTTTGTACCTAGAAATGGAATTGAACCAGACAGATCATGAATGCTAGTGAAGAGGTCAATAATGAAGTACACAAATAAACTTAAAGCTAGTTGTCTACATCAAGAGCTATTTTGTAGTCTGTTCAAGAGCTTAAATATCTCTGCAAAGCATTCTATGTCTGTTCAAGAAACATTAAGAAAGATGCAAACTATCACCCTACACGAAAAATTATAAAAAATTGGGAATGCTTAGGTTAATGCTAATTATGTCTGTACAATTTGGGAGTTAGAAAATTTTGGAGTGGAAATTGATGTACTTCCAAAATCTTTTGCATCTTGAATTTCTCAATCGTACAAATGAGTTCTCTTCTCAATCGTACAAATGAGTTCTCCATAAAACAAGAAGGTGCAAATCTTTTAACGAGTCGTGTTATTAAAAGCTTCCATTTGTTGTGCTCTTAACACTCGAGGTTGAAATACCATTCACTAGAATTGTCAATTAAGGCCATGCTAACTAGCCTTGACTTCTTTTTTCATACAAACTCTTTGTAGGTCTCACATACCCTTCATGAGCATGGAGAATGTGGATGGGTTTGCTAAGTTTGTCATTCTTACAAAGACCTAGATGACAACTCCTATTGAAAATGTGAATGAAAATTGGGCATTGCAAATGGATAGGAAATTTTACCCAAGCAACCATCAAAATTGCTTGTGGTTGGGTCATTGTTGTGGGAGAAGATAGAAAACAAATGGGTGGTGACTCTTAAGGTCTCAACCATACAATCCAAAGAAATATGTTAGATGCCAGTTGATAAGAAGTTCTATGTATGTAAAGTATATTTGAGGATCAACAAAGTAAATGACTCATAAACAAACAGAATAGTGTAATGAAAAAAATCAGAGAACTAAGCAACATAGATGGAAAAACTCAACAGTAGAGCATAATGGCATTGATGATTAATGTGGATTGTGCACATGGGTATAGATTTACCGACAACAAGACTTTCTATGCTACTTCTGAGTATGATATGATGGGCCTTAAGGTCGGTGGATAAAGCACGAGCGTTAAATAAGTACATACGAAAGTGTTCTTGTGATGTAGATCACACATCTGGTGAGTGTGATTCAACACTTTCCAAGATAAATATAGACTTGTTGTAAATTATGGTGAGTAAAGCATGAGGGTAAGTGAGTAATGTATTGACTTCAATAGCTATTTCAATATGAAGTTTCTGATTGTATCTTATGAGATAGCAGATTTATGAGTGGTTTTGGAAAATATTCTATCTTGGCATATAGTCAACAATCAAAGAGCATATAAACGCCACCAAAATATGTAGCATAAACCTCAATGATGTGGTTAAAATGTTCTAATTTTTCTTCCCTAGTCTAATCAATCTACTCCATCCAAAACATAAACTTAAACACATTCACTTGTTTTTTGATCCATGAAACAAAGCTTGACCAATCTCCTAAGCACCCAGACTATGGAAGCAATGTCCTAAAAAGAGAGCACAATAACATGAAAGTGTTAATTCAACATTCAACCACAAAGTTGCGAGGGGGGTGGAGGAGAGAGAGAGAGAGAGAGAGAGAGAGAGAGAGAGAGAGAGAGAGAGAGAGAGAGAGAGAGAGAGAGAGAGAGAGAGAGAGAGAGATGTGAAAAGTATGCAAAATTTAGCTTGATTGATTTACATTTTGATGTACATATGTAAATCACACGTGTGTGGAGCATGTTCCCATGTGTGAGTAGTAGGTCTATTTGCATTAGCCAATCCATGGTTTAGAATAGCTTGTTTTTAAAAGCAATGTGAAACTAGACAAAACCTACTCATGTAGAAGCATGCCAAGTGTCATCATGAGGTTGGGCCTCAATCCACCCATGACTTGTACAAATCAAAATGCATGTTTAGGATAGGCAAATAGACATCCATCTCAAGTCCTATGAGGTGTTGACACATCATAAAGTGTAGAAGTGCAAAATTGCAAGTGGTGCACCATTGGTCAAAAATTGATCACATTGACTTTTGAGGCCCAATCAAAATATGAGGTGCAAATAGAAATGGCTCCAAAATGCTTAGATTTTTAGAAGGACAAAAAGTCAACAAAAGAAAAGTTAAAAAGTCTATGGGGCAAGCACAAACCTAAGGCATGGATGGGGCAACTATTGGAATAACACATGGAAGGGCCAAAACTATTTAAGTAGTATAAGTATCTCTTTCATTGTATTTCTTTTCACATTGATGGATCCAATCATGTTTAGAGGTGACTACATGCCTTATTGAGTAGGAGATCGAGCTACCACTATATAGATGTGGAGTTTCATTGTACTTGATGAATTTTAAGAGTTAATCAAGTTTTTGCCTTGCAAACTTTTGGCCTATTCTCTCTCTACCCGAGAGCTTGGTTGCTTTCTCTCTCTACCCAAGAGCTAGGTGCTTGTTTGGCTCTTCCATAATGAGATTTAACTAGTTCTTTCAAGGATATTCATGAAACTTGCTTGAATTTGGATGATGATTGCTTTTTGTGTACAAGATCTCTTGCCGAGATCCAAATTGTGTTTGTTAGCTCATCAAGATCCGAGTTGATCAAGAGTAATTTGGTAGTGTGCAACCTCTCATGCGTGTAGGTCTTGGATTATCTATTCAAGGTCCTCAAAACTCGCTTTTTTGACATGGTATCAGAGCTAGATCCATGCGTTCTTGAAGGTAGATCATCATGAAGCAAGACTTTGTGTGAAAAATCTAGGTTTGGGAGTGCTCTTGGATAATGATTGTCTTCCAACTTCAAATTGGAAAATGATAGCTAGATCTGATTAATTTCTTGGATCAATAGTAAGCATTTGTTGTGTGTAAAGTGCAGGACACATGTGAGTTGCATCCACTTTGGAATTTTGTAGCAATCTCATTTTATCCATTGAGTCCAAGTAGACATTTGAGGGAAAGAGCTTGAAGTGCAGACTGAGAAGACTTAGGCACCAAGGGTCGTTGATGCATCATTTTGATGATTGGATCCAATCTTTGAGGGTATTTAGGTGTGCCGACCTGGTGTTTTTTAGATCATTATGATTCAAATTTGTGGTGCTTTCATCTTGGTGATCAAAGCAAGGTCCAATTTCCAATTGACTAGATTTTGGTGTGGTGTGATTAATCTAGAGTTTGTGATCTAGATCTTGTGAGATCTGGCAATTACTTTTAATCTTGTTCAAATCTAGTTGTTTGGAGGTCACAAAGTCATTATTAGAGTCCTTTCGCACGTGTGTACTTTGTGTACAAGAAAATTTGAAGTGTAGAATTGGCATATGATTGTGTAAAGCTCAAATTGGTTCTAGTCAAGCTTTCTTTGTGAGAGTGTGAGTCAAGTTGTGATCCCACTGGGTGTCTAGAATAGGGAGGACTCCATATTTGACTGTAAATTCTTTGTTGAGATCTTGTTGAATCTCTAGATGTCAATTTCTTCAAATTGTCCAACCTAGTCAAGATTGGTGAAAATTTTATGACATAGTTTGTTGTCAAACCAATTCAAATTCAATCCAACTATAAAGGTTAGAGTCTTTGGGTCAAGAGTGAGTCCAAAATGGGTGATTGAGTTTGATTTTTATGTTTCTGAAGCAAATATTACATGTCAAGTTTGTGTGATCTAGATGATGTCTATGTATGTAAATATGACACACAAAAACACTCTATAATTTCATTGCATGAATGCATTTACGCACAAAATACACGTCATATTTGTTTCTCCAAACTACTCAAAAAATTTATCAAGTTAAATTAAAAAATTGGGTTTCTAAGCCATTTCCTCCCCGATCTAGATAGAATTTCTTTCACCATCTTTAGTTTTTATGCATAAGCAAGTCTACTTCTACATCCAGCCAATAGAATTGAATGTTGACATGTCTATCTCTAGTTATTTCCAAACAAGTGAACATGGATTTTCAGCACACTTTTCTGTGCAATGCACACAAAAGTGTGCTAAAACAACTCTAGTGTTAAGGAGACTAATGTATGAGTGAGCCAAACAAAACAAAAAACAAAAACAAAAACAAAAAAAAAAAAAAAAAGCAAAAAAAACAAAAACAAAAAAAAATAAAACACAAAACAAAAACAAAAATCCAAAACAAAACAAAATAAAACAAAAGTTTTGTAAAATTCTATTGTAGATATACATTGTATATGGTATCTTGTTTAAAAAATTAGTAAATTTTGACATGTCTATCTCTAGTTATTTCCAAACAAGTGAACATGGATTTTGAACACACTTTTCTGTGCAATGCGCGCAAAAGTGTGCTGAAAACAACTCTAGTATTAAAGAGAGTAATGTATGAATGCGCTAGAAAAAAAAAAAAACAAAAGTTTTCTAATATTCTATTGTAGATATACATTGTATATGGTATCTTGTTTGAAAAATTAGTAAGCTGCTATAAAAACATTTCAATAAGACCATCAACTACAAATTGTGGACTATTTGAAAAAAACATAATGTAAGGACATAAACATTAAACAATTTTATTGAGAACTTTTCGATTTCTTCAAAGTAGTAAGAGTTCATGTTACAAACAAGAATAAATACAGAGCAATAAAATAAAATTATCGAAACCATTTATCCTCTTTTTAGATAACGAAAAATCAAGTTTAAAAATTCTAGTATGGAATTGTAGATTTAGGAATCAAATTAGTACATTAGACAATCAGAAGCGGTAGATATGATTTTAACATTACATCTATCATCTAAATACCTATTACAACAGGCATATGAGTATTATACACATGTTAATAAGGTGAAAAACATAACACACCCATAATTATCCATTTGATTATAATAATTTGCAAGTGTGAATACAATTGGAAGAAAATGATAACTAAAAGTAGAAGAAGATGATTAATTATCCATGTAATTATGCCACATGTTAATGATTTGAAGGTGTGAATGTAATTGGAAGAAAAAGAATGACAGATGATCTTAGACTAGAGTTTGATTTGTTTTCAACTCCACAACACAAAATAAAAAACTCATGAGTCCAAGACAATCTATGTTCCACACTACATGATAAAAACTTAAATTAAGTCTCCAAATTTCATTTCAGTCATAGGCTCACCTCACCATATTGTCTATTTAGATGTTGCTCTTTTTATTCATATATTGGCCACGGGTACTAGTCTATGAAATTGTCATCTATCTCAAGGTTTGAAGATCCTCTTTCAAAACCACTCAATAAGTGATTAGGCCAATTTTAGAAGTGGATTAGCTCGTTGTAGTGTAGGTTGGTTACACTTGGCTTGATGCTAAATTATTAGTGATATAGCACCTCTTGATTCATTTCTCAATTTGGGCTAATCATATTGTGACGTGCACCAAAATGGTCCAATCATTGTAAGAGGTGGTGTTTTAGAGGTCCAATCATTTTGCTTCATTTCCACACTCTTGAATCTCGAGCTACTATGAGTGTGAGTGAGGGTGAGTCCATACTTAGCTTTTTGAAGAGAGATCTTGATGTAGCAAGCTCCAACACTTGATTTTTATTTTACATTATTCTCTACCCGAGAGTTCTATGTAGCATTCTATCTCTACCCGAGAGTAAGCCAAATATATACTTAGTTTTTTTCATCCAAAGTATATTTTCATTATGTGTGATGAATGGTTTGTGATAGATGTGAAAATTGTCAAAAATCTATCTTGGTTATTTTATGATTTTATGTTTGTGAGTACATTTCACATGTGTGGATCATGTTCCCACATGTGTAAAATAGTTAGAAATAGTTTATAATATTGACTTTAGGCATATCATAAAGATTTCTAGTCAAGCATCTTGGTGTCACTAGGTGATAGGGCCAATTTTGGCTTTAGAGGTCAAATGGTCAAGCACACATGTTTTGTCAATTCAATTGTGATGTAACTCAAGCTAGTTAGGTTGCTTACACATGTCAAGTTTAGGTTTGATGAGTGACGCACCCTATGTGGTGGCAAAAGTCAAAGGGTCCATTCATAAGAGAGAGATGTGTTGTAAGCAATCAAAAGTGAGGGATGTTGCATCACACATCCAATAGGATTAGAGAGGCTATGTTTAAGGGGTCCAATAAGAATCAAGCATGGATCTCCATAAGTTTCAATATGTACTCTCATTCCCTTCATTAATGTATGAGAGATCTATGAGTTTTTTGAGTCAATTTGGAGATTTGCCAATTTTGCTTGTATTGCCTGCTCTCTCTAGATGAGCCCAAGAGTGGTATTTTCTCTCTCTACCCAAGGATAGGAGCTTTTTGGGACTTAGTTTATTTCATGAAGTCTTCCACATGGGTGAAACACCTTTTGGTAATGAATGAATGCATGTACAATGGTCTTTTTGTCTTAGATCTTGTCATTGATCTTGGATTTCAATCAATAGGTGATCTATAGTGCATGAGCCAAGCTTAGGAGATCAATTTCACACATTAGGACATTCCCACATGTGTGAATTTTCACAATAGATGCATGTGTAGATTGCTTTTGCCTTAGTTTTTTGAGCTAGTATGCTTGTATCTCAATCTAGATTGATCTATAGGAGATCATTCACATTGTTTGAGAAGTCCTCGCACATGTGAAAAGTACACATGGTATCAAAGCCTTCCTAAGATTGATTTGCATCTATCAAGTGTGATGAGATTTTGGCTTCAAATCTAGTTTTGGAGGGTGTAGTTGCATCTCTATTTCTATCATAGGCATTTTTGGACCAAGGGGGATCTAAATCACGTTGATTAGATCCATGTTGGGTACTATATCGAATTCAGTGCTTAGACATGTGTGAGATCAGTCCACTTTGACTTAATGGTGCATCTCCAAGGTTGATCCAATATTGGTATATGATAGCTTGCTAGAAAGTAGTGAAGTCTAGTTTGTGTTGCAATTTGTTTCAACTCAATTGGATGTGTCTTGTGGAAGTTATAGCCATTTGAATCAAGGTAGGTAGGGCACCTAACCCGGTTGGACACTTCAAGTTTGACTCATGTTTGATCACAATTAGCTTGCCAATCTTGTCTAGTTGAGATCTAGGTGTGATTTTGAGTTCAAGGTCACATAGTTTCATACAAATCAAGTAGATTTGTGTCTTTTGTGACATCTTTGAGTGCTCTATGTGTGCTTAGAAGAAGGTGGATCAAAATCTTGTTGTGTTTTATTTTTGAAGTGAAGCTAGATCTAGATTGAGTGAGATTGCCATAGCTATTGAGATTGTACTCTCAAGGTAGTTGCAAGATCTCAATTTGCTTTTGGTTGGATACCATTATCAAATCTTTTTTTGAGAAAGAAGAAACATTTGTACTTGTTTATTAGATCCATTGCAAGTCAATTTCTCAAGTGATTATGGCATCCATGGTTCCTTCCTCTTGGATCAAGCAAAGAGATTGAACACCTCCAATTATTCTATTTGGAAGGTGATGATGGAATCAATTTTGATTCTCCAAAATGTGAGGGATATCGTACTTGGAATTGAGAAGGAGCCTCAAGTACTTCAAGAAGTCCAAATGTACAAGAAAATGGTAAGAATGGCCCATCACTACATCAAAATGAATGTCTCCAATGAAGTATTGAGAGAGATTAGTAGTTGCACCTTGGCCAAGGAGGCTTGGGACACCCTCAAAGCCATTTATGAGGCCAAGAACACTTCTAGATTGCTTACTCTTATGAACCAAATATTCCAAAGCTATCAAAAGAGTGATGAGAGTGCCTCAAATTTTGTCATGAGAGTAAAGGATCTTCATAGAGAGCTTGCATGCATAGGTGATCATCTTAATCAAAGTGAATTAGTTCAAGTCATCCTTAATGGATTGAAAGATGTTTAAAAACATTGTTCAATCTTATGCAATCAGGAAGGAGCTTCCAATTTTGGAGGCACTTCAAGGAGTCCTCATTTTTTAAGAATGTAGGCAAGAGAACAAGCTCTTGAGATTCAACAAGCTTTCATTGAAGGATGGTGGAGAGGACAAAGCCTTATTCACCAAGGACAAGCCAAAGCGGAGGAGCAAAGGACAACAACAACATTTCAAGAAGGAGAAAGACAAAGACAAAGCCAAGGATGGAGTTGAAGACCATTCATCTCAAGAATCAACATCTAATGTAAGGAAAAGAAGATCAAGTGCTTCTTTTGTGGCAAGAAAGGCCACTATGTCTCTAATTGCTTCAAAAAGAAGAATCAGTTCAAGAAAGCTAACCTCACTAATGAAAAAGAGAGTGATAGGGAGGATTCACTAATGATGTCTAGTTTTTCTTCCTCTTCTTCCAAAATGATGATTTGTGGTGGATTGATAGTGGGGCTAGTTCCCATATGTCTAGTTCCAAAAATTCATTTTCTATTCTCAAGCCTTATGAGGGTGTCAAAAAGTCTATCTATATTGCAAATGATGTTAAGTGTAGAATTGAAGGAATAGGAAGTATAACTTTGGATGTAGCATCTTCAAAAGTTTTGTGTCTCAATGATGTGCATTATGTGCCAAAACTAACAAATAATTTCATCAGTTGTTTGACAATGGTCTTGATGTCAAATTTGATGTTGACACATGTATAATCAAGAGTGAGGATGAGGTAGGGGATCTAGATTTGGTAGACTCTACAAACTAGATTCTAGTGAGTGTGCTAACATTTGTGATGTTGCCTACAAGACCAAGATCTCTCAAGAAGATTTGTGGCATAAGAGATTGGGTCATCCCAATTTCAAAGGCATGACATCCATGGTCAAATATGGGAAAGATATTGGATTGCCAAAGACTATTTCAAAGGAGCTTCTACCTTGTGAAGCTTGTGCTATTGCAAAATCTCATAAGAGGCCTTTTCCAAGATCCAACATCAAGTCTCAACTTCCTTTTTTTCATATCTTAATGTCCAAGATGCACTCCAATCAAAAGAGTGGTATGAAGCTATGTCAAAGGAGTATGAAGCCTTGATTTCCAATCGTACTTGGGAGCTCATGGTTTCACTCATCAACAAGCATGTTATTGGATGCAAATGGGTGTTTAGAGTGAGATATAACAATGATGGATCTATTAACAAGTTCAAGGCAAGACTATGTGCCAAAGGATATGCTCAAATCCATGGTCTTGATTATAAAGACACCTTTGCACCCGTGGCCAAGATGGTCACTATAAGAATTATCATCTCTATTGCATGCTATTTCAAGTGAAGGATGTTCCAACTTGATGTCTCTAATGCCTTCCTCAGTGGCTACCTTGAGGAAGAGATCTATATGGAGCAACCCGAAGGCTTTATTCAAGATGGTGATGAATCCAAATCTTATTCAAAAGCCTTTATGGGCTCAAGCAAGCCCCAAGGTCTTGGTATGCAAGGCTCAATTCATATCTCTTATCACTTGGATTCAATCTAAGTGCCTATGATCTATCTTTGTATATAAAGTTTGTAAATAGCAATCTTGTTATTCTCATCATATATGTTGATGATATTATATTGTGTGGAAATTGCATGAAACTTGTTGATGAGACAAAAAGTGCTTTAGGTAGTGAATTCAAAATGCAAGATCTAGGTGAGCTTCACTACATATTTGAGGCCTAGAAGCTGATCTTTATCGAGATCATGCATTTATTGGTCAATTTAGATATGCTCTCTCTATGCTTGAAAAATTTCATATGGAAAATAGTAAGAGCATTGATACTCCCATGGAGCATGTTGTGAAAGATCCTATCAAAGGGGATAAAAGATCCTTTGAGGACATCACCCTTTATAGGAGTCTTATTGGCTCTCTTATATGGTTGACAATTACTAGGCCCGATTTGAGCTTTAGAGTGCATAAATTGAGCTGATTCGTGCAAGATCCAAAGATTTGTCATTGGAAATCAGCCAAAAGGATCTTGAGATATGTACCTTCTACACTTGATTATGGATTATTTTACAAAAGTGAAGATCTATCAACGGTTGCCTACTCGGATTTGGACTTTGCAGGAGACAATCTTGTGTCTTAGTTATCCAAGAAACGAGAAACTATATCATTATCCTTCATGTGAGTACAAGGTCCTTACAATCACTACTAAAGAGATTTTGTGGATCAAAAGATTACTTATGGAGCTCAAGTGCATCAAGGATAGAGATTTTGTAAGGGAAAAAGTCATTGGAGAAGAGTTCACCTTGGAGCATATTGGATCATCGTCAAGTATTGTCGATCTCCTCACCAAACCATTGCTCAGGAGTGCTTTCGTAAATTTTAGATCTAATCTTGGCTTGAATCCAAGATCCATGTTAAAGTAGATAGATATCTTTTAAGGAGGAGTGTGAAATTGTAAAAGCCATCTATCTTGAGGTTTGGGGGTCCTCTTTCAAAACCACTCAATAAGTGATTAGGCCAATTTTAGAAGTGGCTTAGCTCGTTGTAGTGTAGGCTAGTTACACTTGGCTTGATGCTAAAGGATTAGTGACATAGCACCTCTTGATCTCATTTCTCAATTAGGGCCAATCATATTATGAGGAGCACCAAAATGGTCCAATCATTATAAGAGGTGGTGTTTTAGAGATCCGTTCATTTTGCTTCATTTCCACACTCTTTCATCTCGAGCTACTATGAGTGTGAGGGTGAGTCCATACTTAGTATTTTGAAAAGAGATCTTGATGTAGCAAGCTCCAACACTTAGTTTTTATTTCACATTCTCTCTCTACCCGAGAGCAAGCCAAATCTATACTTAATTTTTTTCACCCAAAGTGTCCTTTCATTATGTGTGATGAATGGTTTGTAATAGATGCATGTGTAGTTTTTTGAGCTATTATGCTTGTATCTCAATCTAGATTGATCTATGTGCAATCACACACATCTTATGAGATCATTCACATTGTTTGAGAAGTCCTCACACATGTGAAAAGTACACATGGTCAAGGGCCAATTATTTGGGAGTTGCAGTGGGGATCCTACTAAAGGGTGTAGACCCGGCAAGAGGAAGCACTATTTTCCCTCCAAAGCCCCAAGTTGTGCATAAAGTTGGCTAAGTCTCTAGAAGCTTCCATTTCTAGGTATCGATTGGGTACAAAGGAGTAGAGACACTCACTGTTCAACTATGGATATTGGTATTGCTTGAGCTTTTCATGGGCAGTTCTCTTTGTAGGGGAATACTATTGTTGCTTCATTTATGGTCTTCTATGCTTCATTGATCTTAAAATCCGTGAATTATATTCATAACTATTTCTCCACATATTTTTATTCGATCCCCAAAAAAAAATTGTTATCAAGTAACAAAAGGCTTTAAAAGCATATTCCATCAAAAACTGTAGGAACTTCCACAAAAGTTACAATGGCCTCAACAACCATCCAAATGTCACTAGTGCACTCTGCCCACAAGTGATAATTATTGGAAATCCATTTTGCAGATTCTGAAAACATAGGATTAGTAACTCAGACGCTGAGGAGCCACAGTTGATGATCTGACGTTTGCAGTCAAACAAATTGATCTTACATATATAGTAAACTGCATTATTGTTTGTGTACAGATTTATTCTTCAGGAGATAACCACTAAAAGTTAAGGTTCTCAAGCTGCTTAAATTACTTAGTGTCTTGATTGGAAAAATTCAAGTTAAACATTCTTCCAGGAGTTGGCTTCAATCCAATCTGATGCAATAGGACCAAGGAATGAGGAGGGAAAACCAAACGAATCGACCAGAGCCAATGAATAAGGCCTGATTTCGGAGCATAACTTTGATATTTCTTCCTGAATGGCACGAGATTGCTGCGGTGACAGGTACTCGTACCTGTGCAAAGTTCCAACAAAATCTTTAGAATGATGCCCAACCAGAGAGGAAGCAGGAGGCAAGCATAGGACTAAACAAGCATGCTTACAAGATTGTGAATGAACAAATAGATCTGACATCAGTGATGTAAAGGCATTATTAGGGTCCAATAACAGTTCTATAATTATGCAGAGAGCTAATAAGTTCTATGGGCAACGATAACTAGGCCATGTGCTCAACATCAGAGAGGAAATGTATTGCATCATTGATATACCTTAGAAAAACTGGCTCTTCGTCAAGTAGGACAAGTACAAAAAGGGACCTTAAGAGAGCCAGTATGTCCTGCATAAAAATCAGAAGTAGATGATTGAAACATACTATGCAAAAAGAGAGACGTGAATTATGACCATTACAAGAATCACAAGCTTGTGGTAAAACTTGCTATGGCACTCGCCCAAGAAATCTTAAGAGCCTGTAAGAAGACATCAACATCATAGCAACAGAGAGATAGAGATACAATATACACATTGCAACTCTGCTTGGAGGAAGCTTACTGCTGATATAAGAGGAAAGCACATTCTACATGATGCAATCACATATAATCTGATATCAACAGAAATATGAAAACAGGGACCTTATTTGGGCCTGCGGCTTCCTTTTCCACAGAAAGGAAGATCTCCAATATTGCACGCTCAGTGAAAGCCCAACCGAGATCCTCAGCTAGCTGATGGCTCTGCTTGCCAGAATACCAATATGATGTTGGTATGATGGTTGGAAAAAGATCTGTTAGTCCTGCTTCTTTCTTTAAAAAAAAATTAAAATAAAGGTAGGGGCAATTTTCACACAACCAATAATTTACACACAATAAGAATTATGCTTCTGACTATAGAAGTATATCTACATTCCTTCTATATTGGCAAGCACATATGACTTTTGTAAGACTCAGTCTCCTACAATGGTGAAGAAAGACATTGAGGAAGTCCATTCATTATCATACCAAAACCAAAGCATCAGTTGTGGAGGAGCCCTTGGAAGTAAGCTGGGTCACTCGCTGTGCAAGACGCTGCAAGAGATCACGCTCTCTGAGATGAAAAAGGGCAATCTGCACATGAGTGTACAAAACAGAGCTCCTTAGTCTTATAAACAATGTCTGCTTAAATGAAGGTCATCAACAAATTAGAAAGAGGAATGATACATGATGCTTGAAGATGAAGCTGCAGATGTGTGAGAGCTTTAAGCTTGTAAGGGATCATTGCATTACCAAATTGAAAACACCACACTTACTGAGTTGAGGCTCAAGAATCTACTATTTTATCCCCTAAATAGAGATTATCAGAACCAGCTTATACAGCCATGACATTTATACAAGAATGGAGCTTCAGATACACACCACAGTTTATTCTATCAGCAGACACATATGGACTGGTGGTTGCAAATTGTAAACAAATCTCTGTGCGCAAATGGAATGTATCCATATTCTCAAATCCACATAAATGTCTACTAATAACCCCAACGAAGTTACAAGATCGAGAAATCTGTGAAAAGATTATTGACCCAAGCAGTCTTAAACTGTTGGTAACAGCTATATGTAGACAAGAATATTCAATTTGTAGGTTCCACGCTTTCAGTGCCGATACCTTTAAAAAAAATGAAAGGCTGTACAATAGCCTAAAATTTGACAAGCAGCAGCTCAGCAACTAACGACTTTGATGGGATACTACAACTGCAGCTGCCTCCAAGAAAGAGTCAAGTGAACACAAACAATGGCCCTAATAATTATGACAGGAGAACTTCCTGGAATAGTCTCTCAGCACAAAGAGGACATTTAAAACTTTGACTGTGCTTGAAACTGGAAAATTCAGATGGCCATTTTCCCACTAGCCTTCATGACATATAATTCTGTACTCACCTGACCTAAAAACAACCAAAACCACTCCCAGTAAGTGAGATTCTTAAAAACTGCCAATACTAGACCACCTACATTAACAGCTATGCATATCTGGGAACCTTAAATTCAAGCAAATATCTCTCGGTTCACTCTACATATAAAATCCTTGCTACTTGGGTGCTTGCAAAAGTAAGGGGTGCAACCTAGTAAACCATCACTTGACATATTCACAGCACAAAGGAAGATTGAAATATAATATACTCATGCAACCTCATACTGCATAAGCAGCTTGTTAAAATTGATGAATAATCGACTTTAAAAAGAGAGAAATATGCATACTGAGTGAAAATTTGAAATTTTGATTTGAGTCAACTAAGAGATTAAAGAGAGCTTTCAGTCCTAAGAAAGTATGTTGGCTTTAAATTCAATATTACAAAGCTAATCCCAGGTTAATGCTATTCCATAGAAATGCGGCTCTCGGAAATTTTTGAAGGTTGAAAAACCTGTCGATCTAACATAAGTATGTGCATGCAGCTTTTGATTAGCATATGGTTTATGGTAGTGATCAGGACAACATCTTGCTCAAAAGTAGGCTGATCGATTTTTGCATGCAAAATAACATAGCAAGTTATCTACCTGAAAATTCTTGTCTCGTAGCGAGAAGCCAGCATCTGATGAAAGAACAGGAGGCGGCCCATTGATATGCTCTAAGCCCAAACCTTTCAGAGGCTTCCCTTTCTTCTTAGACGTTAAGTACTCAGCAATTAAGGCTTTACTGACCTGGGAGAGAAAATCCAATAGCCATATTAGAATGAATCATGAGGCATTTACAGCCTGACCACGAACAGCTGTTTACCAGTAAAATATAAGAGTAAATTCCCACCTGCTGCATCAAAACGTTATTATCACCCTCAAAGGTCAGCTGCACATCAAATTCGGCTTTGAGCTGTCCAATTTTATTATCTGTCTTCAGGCCTTGTCCTCCACATGCCTCACGACACTCCTGTAGAATTGAACCACCAATTAAGAACAAAGAGCAGGTACGTACACATTACACAGATTTTGATATCAATGAAGGATAGAAGACCATACATAAGCTGTCTGAAATTTTCCTGGTATAAGACACAATGGATATGCAGTAAAGGAAAAATTTCAGGTTTCAAAACAAAATTGCCTCTGAGAACATCTGCTAGATGAACCATTATTTTGGCTTTCAAAAGGAAATGTACGTACTACGTAATGGTAATAACTCATAACCTTATCATCCTAAACTATATGACCAAAGTTGCACGTTCCAATCCTCGTTCTGGAACGTGATCTGGGAAATCCCATTAGGGTTTCCCGGGACGTGCACTAAATATATATATTTTTTGATTTTTTTTTCCAAAAAAACAGATTTATTGGTGTCCGAAATTGTTCAGACAATGTAAATTTTTTTCTTCTCCTACCAACGTTTTTTTCAGCCATTTAGTGGTTTCTTTTTACTTTTATGGAGAAAAATTAATTAAAAAAAAAAAAGCGATCCGGACCGCTATCCGGAACGGTGACGATCCGGAGCGCTTTTTCCGGATTGCTGTTGCAGCACAACGCAATCCGCTGCAACACTGTAATATGCCACACAGGTGTTCTTTAAGGCCCAGCTGGCCAAGTAAACTCCTAGAAAGTCTGCTTGACTGTTTTCCCAGGTACATAGCCCCACGATAACCTGTCGTGCACATATAAGTTGCTTGAAAAGCTTGGTCTTTTCAACTTGATTATTTGATAGTGTGCGAAGAAACATTTATTTGTAGATGCACGAATAGACAAGCATATCAATAGTATCTTCATGCTTGAAATATATTGTTGGTCATGTGCAGATGCACATAATCTTCATGCTTTGAAAGCTGCTTCTCTTTTGCATAATTTGTTCTGGCTGCAACATTATACCCACTCCCATGCTTGAGCAGAACAAAAGCCACCTTTTGAAGTTCCAGTCGCCAAAATTTTGTGCTTATTTTGTACTTTGTCTACACCAAATAAGATGAATCTCTCTCTTTGAGGATATTTCCAAATTCATAAATTCAAGATAAGATTGTCTAGAAACATCATAAATAAGAATGCTGCACTCATGGTAACATATTTTAACATATTTGGGTTGAAATATCTATTTTTGCATATCTGATAAAGAATTCCTTGGTGACACCATTTTTGTGGAAAGCATAAACAAAATTGAATGTAAACAATAACTCATGGCTATTTTTGTAGACATTGCAGCCCACAGAATTTGGCAACTATCCTTTCTATCATCCACAAAATGCACGGTAGCCCTCTGTGGAGTTCCATCAACATACCTTTCTTTGATATGTAACCTCCATTTGTGCATACATCAAATTAAGGGTCTACTACATGCACAAATGCATAGATTGATTCGAGCGAATTTAAAGCTAAAATTACATCATCATGGCAATCTTAACTATACTGCCCTTCCACGCGGCAACTTTTCTAGTATTATATATTGGGGCCGAGCATATCCTCTTTGTAAATGTTAGCAAGGGTCTGCTCCACTATAAACCCTCTTCATTCAGTCTTAAAATTGATGAAGAATGAGGATACAAAAAATTCACTTTTAGTCTTAAAAAACTCTCAACCCAACAAACAAAGTCTGAACCCTCTATCACTAACTCAATGCTGCAGAGAATGGAACTCGTCCATAACCAAAAGCCTGTGCAAGCAACATGAATAAAGCTTTATACACAAGGAAATTCCAAGCAATTCCAAGAAAAATGAGAGTTGTGAAGCTATTTTGAACCCTTGTAGACAAAAATGTTCATTGCAGGACATCTGCAATAAAGTAGGTGGTGTTGTACAAATTTTCCTTCACGGCCCACTGAAATCAACTATACTGACCATAAATGCGTGTTCCAATCCAGAACGAGTTCCATGAAATCCCATTACAGTTTTCTTTAACATGCTTGTTTCTTTTTATTTTGGTTTTTGTGTTTGTAAATTTTTCTTGGGCTAAAAAAAGAACCTATTAGAACTCAGGTCTTAGTGAGTTTTTTTCATTTCTTATTTGAAAATAATTATTAAAAAAGGCATTCCGGAACGCAGATGCAGCGGAATGCATTCCACTGCATCTATGATATTACTAACAATGAACAAAGACCTCAGTGCAACTACTCAAGACTGCAACATAATAACTACCATCTATCATTTTAGAGTGCAAGCCTATTTCTACACCATGTGATAGTGGATATAAGCTTAAGCCTATTTCTACACCATATGAAAGTGGATGTAAGCATACTAAAGCTGAGGAGGATCAAGATGTAGATGAGGCGTTATATAGAAAGCTTGTTGGAAGCTTAATCTATCTAACTACTACGAAACCAGATATTGCTTATGTTGTGAGTATGGTTAGTCAGTTTATGGCTAAGCCTAAGCAAATTCATTGGAGAGCTGCTAAGCGGATAATCAGATATATCTAGGGTACATTGAGGTTTGGTATTCTCTATGGGAGACAAGATGATTTGAAGTTATAGGGATATAAAGATGCTGATTGGGCTGGAGATGTGGAAGACCGAAGATCTACTACAAGTTATGTTTTTAGTCTTGGTTCTAGTGCTATCTCTTGGAGTTCAAAGAAGCAGCATATTGTTGCATTATCATCTGCGAAGGCAGAATATCGGGCTACTACAAGAGCGGCAAGTGAAGCACTATGGTTACAAAGGATTCTACATGATCTACATATGGTACAGGATACACCTATGGTACTTCAGTGCGACAATCAGAGTTGTACTAAATTGGTGAAAAAATCCAGTTTTTCACAGCAGAAGAGCTAGGATCAACTTACGAGAAGAGAAACAGAAGCTGATCATACATCTCTAGACTGAATTCTTCCTTGAAAGTGCTGCAGATTAATGGACTTATTGCCATGGCTTAGCTCAACCTAACCAAATAAGGAACAAACCTGCAGAGTTCTTATGTTGTGCCATGTAAACATCGCTTTGTAGCTGCTTGATAAGACATGAATTATCTTGGAATCAGATGGCGTCCGCTTCACATAGATTTTTTTCAGGTCATTTGCAGCGCAGCTCATGACATAGCTGGCAAAAAGCATACAAAGAGTATTGTTGAATGTTTTTTGTGTTATCTAAAACCTCTTCAAATTCAATTGAGCAATTTAATTTTTTGCAACATAAAATACCATTGGAGCAATGTGCAGAATAGAATATTTCTTTTCTCTCTCTGGGTTCTGGATCTATGATGGTCATACTTGTTATCGTTGTTTTCTTACTGTAAGCTCACAAACCTACCATAGCTCCTGACAGCCAAGATGTTTCTAAAATATGTTAGCAGTTATTAACTCACCATACAATGCATATGTTATCTTGCAATGACAATGGCACCTAAATCTTACAAAAGTACTATCTACCTTGATGTGTTTCTTAGCTGAGGAGATTATTCTAATAATTGTTTATGTACAGGACCTGAGTTATGAGAAAAAAAACACAAAAAATGCTTGCTTAGCAGAAAATTGTTGCACATAAGATGATATAGTCAATGAACAACAATAGCAGACTGATGTCCATCCAAGAAGAGTGATAAAAACAAGCTGGAACTCGCTAAAAACTGATATATGCTAAAAAAGCTGATCTAAAATCTAAACCAAGCCTCTCATTGATCAACCCACCCAAATGAGGCCAAGCTACAAAAGTTGAGTCCAATAACTTATAATTTTTAGTTATCTGCTACTACAAGATAGAGCACGTGATGTTTTCAATATAGAGTACATAATTCCTTCTATACAGCCATCCTACTCTTAGCTATTTGGAGACGTAAATTTTGAGCCATTTACTACAGCTTCCACACGTTCTCAGTTAAAACAAACAGGTTTGGGATTACATTGTCTTTTTTTAGACCAATTTTGATGCTTCTTGTTAGCATTCTTAATCTCTAAAACTGGCCTGATTTTTATTTTCGTCTCCTGATACATACTATTACTGCTTCGACACAGTATCCATGCTCTGTACAGGTCGTTTGCCATCTAGATACGTGTTCCATGCCATTTGTTATTGCCATTACCAAACATTCTTGTTCTTGCTCAGAGTTTATTTGGATGTCTCAAGTCATCTCCTATTCATCGTATGCGGATGCCTTGGTCCATAACCTAGGTTGGCCATTATTTATACATTCAGAGCCTATTTTAACACCACGTTCTACCCTACACGACTACATTCAGCCTTTTTGCTACTATTATTTATATGGCATTCATGATTCTTACCAAGCATGACTTACTTTGGAGTCATCAATAGACAAGTATTGATTTTGAGTATGGTGAATGCTTTGTTGAATTTTCTCATATGTTTCCTGATCTTCAAGTCAAAGAAGTGATCTCTTGTTATATTGATAATTTACGTGGCGCCCTTTGATATGAAGTCCTGAGAACGTGATGCTGAAAACAGTTCTTGAAAATGCGAGGTTGAAAATGGTGGAAACAATGTACCTGAGGAACCATTCCTGAGGTACTCTAGGAACAACACGGAACTGTAACTAGGAACGTGTTCCTGGATATGGTTCCATACCGTTCCTAGGAACTATGATTGGTGGTTGATTGATTGAAGAATACCTCTTTCTCATTCGGATCAGTTTAGCTTAGTTATTTAGCTCAAGCTTAGATCTACCTTAGATACAATAAATTGCTAGTGGGTCACGTTAGATAGAGCAGATTGCTAGGGGTGATCATTGCTCATCATTGTATTTCAATGCTTAATCTATATGAGTGCAATCTTTTCTCTCTTCTGCTCAGAACTTTAACATCTAACATTTTACACAATGTGAACACAGAAAACCCTTTATCTCGAACAGATTGTTCTAGCAAGCGTGGCACTCATGTCTACCCCAGCCCAGAGAAAAGATCACAAATAAACTCAACATAGCTATAGTGCCAATTACAGCTATGGGAGGCTACAAATAGCTGACATGATCACACATCACCTGGTAACTTTTTTTCTCTTGGATTGCAAACAACATTCACTGCTAACCTTTTATTTTCAAAGGATTCAAACTTCCAGATTATTAAGCTGCCTCCTTGGTTATAAACTTCTTCAGTACATAATATGCTAGATCATTCACACATGGGAAATTTTGATGATTTCTGTTGGAAAGCATTATAAACAGGAACTGAAAGAACACAAACAGTACAAACTAAAACAAAGAAAGCATGAAACTTCGTGCAAGGCCATGAAATATCCTTACAGGCACATAAAATGCACTAGCTTTTTCCTAAACCTTAGCATTAGACTCACTTGACTTACGTTTTTGCTAAAAGAGGAAGTAAACGACGCTGATGACTTGGATAGTCAAGAAGTAGCACTTCAGGCTCATTCGGAGAAAGAGAAAAGGCCCGTCTAGTTAGTGCATAGCGGATAGCAGTTGCAAGTCCAAGCTGACACACACAAAATCATCACAAGCATCTAAAGACACGGTTCACTATGAACAATTGAAAAGAATCTAGAAACACAAAGAAAGTCGAAATATAATGATAAATACTTGATACTATCCAAACATGACAAAAAACTTTCAGCTAGAAAACTTGACTACAGCTTGCTAGCTAACTTCATCAAAGCAACACAATAGGAGAAGATATGCGATAACTTACCTTTGATTGATATATCCCACTCACAGAAATTGTTACACGGCCGGCTGTCAGAGGTGCCAAAAAAGCTCCAAATCTCTGTATGGTCAATGTTCACCAGCAAGAATACAAGACAATTACTGGGAGTAATGTTGAAGTAATATCTTAACAAATTTCCCAGAAGGGTTGTATACAGGTAAATGATTGAATGACTACAAATAACACAACTGACGAATTGATAGGTTAGATGAATGATCAATGTGAAGGTGAATCTGACATGATCAGGATCGCTGATAGAGCTGACATAGTGTCCTTCAGGGGTAACATCGGAAACTGAGTTCAGAAGGTTCTCCTGAGGAACGCGAACATTGTCAAACCTGCAAGAATGAATGTTAAGAAAGTGAACAGCCCTCATTCACTGGGAAAAGTGTAGAAAGAATAATCAATGTCATTATTAGCTAAGACTCTTGAAGACAATTCCACCCTGCCCCAATCTCTACTAGCAAGCATGAGTGTCTGCACCATTTAAAGCAAAATGGAGGCACCATTTAAAGCAAAATTGAGGCAAGGACAGAAATTTTAGACCAGATGCGTCCATTGTCAACTCCATTTAGACCAATTTTGTGGCCACAGTCAACGATCCTAACTCCAGAACAATTTCTGCCTTGCTCATCCCTAATTTGAGCAATGAAAGCATGCACCCCTTCATTTTTCCCGTTTATGTGAAGTTGAGAGAAGACCACCACATGTGTTGCATGCTGCAAGAATGGAAATCAAAAACAATTTATGATTTGAAAAGCTGAAGGATGGAAGGTCTATGGCATATGTGTGTGTGTGTGTGTGTGTGTGTGTGTGTGTGTGTGTGTGTGAGAGAGAGAGAGAGAGAGAGAGAGAGAGAGAGAGAGAGAGAGAGAGAGAAGCTTTATTTAACATCTTTTCCATGACATAAGGCATATAAGACCGAACAGTACATGAAAGAAATGGAAACGAGACGGATTGAGGCCAGATCTAACTAAGAAGAGATTAATGGCCAGGATTATATGGTACGTAGACCATTTACAGGTTCAACTGGACATGTCTTCAATTCTCTAACTCTGACTCTTAACTTTGATCAATCTCAAATATCATTATGACACATATCTATTTAGTTTCAATTAAAGGTTTAGTGTCAACAAAATGGCTATTGCCATCTCTATATATTAAGCGTACCCCTGTATCCTTTGCATTTTGCAAGGCCTATTTCTTTCCATAACTTGGACAAATGTGAGATCTTCATCTAGGAAGATCTTGGTATCCTTTAGCTTATGTCTCTGACATAGTACCTCACACCTAGACTCCAACAGGGTGAAGTACAAGACAAAAGTGCTAGCATCTTTCTTGGTATGCCAAGCTGAGTCCAAACCATTGTCGTGGTGCTAGAGATTAGTTTCCAAAAATTCCTTGGCTTCCTTAAGGGCATCCTGGGAATCTAGGATGCCTCTGACACGAACACTAAGAGACTTTTGCTCTCGCAACTGGCTCTCAGTAAGTGTAGCAAAGATGAAGGAAACTGGAGCGTCCGCTTTACCTGGTCCTTTGAGAATGTATGCCCAAGATTGGACAGCCGTATGGTGCTGCTCCACTTTGTTTTTGAGTTGTTGGATCGTAGTTGAAGTAGCTACTTGGAAGGATGCTACAAATTTGATGGTCATAATTTCTCGTCTGAGTTCTTCAATTGATGCATCTGTCCGTTCAATGTTGAAGGTGTGATTGCACTGATAGAATCATTTCTCGATGGGAGTCCATCTCTTTTCGGTGGCTGGCAAGAAGCTAGAATAGCCAGGCTGGTGATCCATATACACTATAAACTTATTACCATACAAGTAGCATCTCCAAGTTTGAAGTGCATGACTCACAACAAATAATTCTTTTTCATGATGCTAAGTTGATAGCCCCTAATGAGACCGTCATATTGATATATAATAAGTATAATTATTTACTTTTAAGTTTTATGTTATATTCATGACTACAAATTTGGTTCTTGAACAATGGTAGATAGTTCTAAGTAACCCCAAGGGTATAACCTTTGCTCCTATATCAATTTTGTACCAGTCTTCATTTTCATTATGAGGAGAGCGGAAAATTGTAAAGGATATGGAATGTGTCTCCTCTCTCACGACCTCTTCTCTCTAAGAACTAATCTAATGTGAATGATAATTGGTTGCAATATGTCCAGTAGTTAAAGCTTAGTTTGGTAAATGTCAATTCTCTAGCATGATAATTTGCCCTTGAGACATATAAGCCATTTACAAATTGAGGTTGAACCCTATTTTCATTTTGATATCATTAGCTCGTCTTTCTAAAATGTGACACTATCAAACTAGACTTCAAAAACAACATGCATGTTCTAAGCCACCCTGTTAGCACTAGGAAAAGAAATTCAAGCTACAACAAGTTCAACTAGAAGTGTGCGCCAACTAAAAGCGCTTTTAAAAATAAAAGATTAGCATTCTATTTTCAACGATATTCTACTTTCAAAAGTGCTTCGAGGATATAAAATTTCTGTCTATGACTTCTTGCTTGACCACCATCTACTATTTTGTCATGCAATTTGGTTTATCTTTCTAGAATACCTTGTGACAGTAAGTCAAGTTGCCATTACAAGAAACAACAGTTAAACATTGATTGAAAAACCAAAAGCCAAGATAGGAAACAAAGTTTTGAAAGAGATTGATAAGTACCTCCGCAGCACCTCCAATCCAGTACTTTTGAGCTGATTCACAAGGTGTGCAAATAATGAACTCCTTTGTAGATGGATCATATGTTGCAACAGTCTCAATGCCACGTACCTAGAAACTGATAACATTAGGATTTGACATAAATTCATGGCCCGCTATACAAGAAACATGCATTAGAAAAAGAACTTCGTGGATGTATCACGTTTCGAAGATGCTAAAGTTCATAATTGGAATAAGATGTTCTAATCAACTGCACCAAACAAGGTCGTTTACAGATCTTACATTACTTCCATGTCCAAGTTCCGTCATAGCAAAACAGCCTTTAACAACATAATCCTCCGTATCTTGCAACCATCTGTCATGGTGCCTTTGTGTACCTAGATATTTTACAGCTCCACCCCTAGTGAAAATCAGCAAGCTACTAGTCAAATGCTTATTCTTCAGCATGACATAGCAATGTAACATAATATGCGATATAATTTTTGGTGATTCAAAACTATCATCCAAGAACAAGCACATTGATTGTGCTGATCGATGATGAGAAATATGTTGCATGAGGGAGAAATTCATGAATTCAAGCTGAAGTACCTTCATAAGTTGACATGCAGTCAGCAACAAGTTTGACAATGTCCCTTTGTGCAAATTTAGCCAATTGGCAAGTCTGGGGCATTTTAATTTTAGCAAGTTTTATGAGCTTCAGTACATAAGGCAAGGAAGAAAGGGCTAGATCACAGCAGTTAAGTACAAGACAGTTTCAAAAGCTAGAAGCAAATGAGGAAACATGCATGACTACAAATTGTGATACGGCCTTGATTCTAAGGGCAGTTAAAAGTAGCTCCAACTGAACAATCCAATACATAGAATACTGTTCCATATCTTTTGGTGCGGAGCATATTGTTCCATATTTGTAACAGTTACGTTTCACAGAAAACATTAATGTATTTGGGGTGCAGGATCTAGCTTTGGAAAAACATGTCAGTTCTTCACTTAGCTCAATCAAAAGATCCAATATGATGAAACACTATTCAAGGCACATATTTTCATGATGTTTTAGACCTCATTTCGGTAGAGTAGAAGTAGGAACAAAGACATGCATTATGATCTTGATTACTTTTAGCTCTTTGTAAGAAACTCATTGCTCCTCCTTATAGGGGGCCATGTATTGACTATAATTGATCTTCCTATAATATTCCTGATAGGAGGATGCTTTTTGCTTCATTTTATATGCTCTATTGTTCTTATTTTAGCTTCATTCTTGTTAGTCATCGTTTCACAAATTGGCTCATTTATTAAACTGCTTCCGATCCATTCAAAATAAGCTTTGATAGTTTCGCACATGTTATTTTTTCAGAATCATTCCATATATGTGGAACAGGAATACCTTGAAAACCTAAAATGGGTACCGAAGGATTAGATACAAGATTTAAAATCAGGTGAACATGATAATCATTCTTATGTAATTGTTTCCTTCACATGCATTTAACTGTATTTATTTAATGCTCAACAAGAAAACTGCAAAACCGTATCAGCTGATGACTAAATTTGGAGCATCCACATTGCACTTTATTCATCGTCCTCTAACATTCTCATTGCACTAGTTTGGTGGCTGGTTTGAACCAAATTCACTTTGCTAGCCTTCCATTCCACTTTGACAATCATTACAAGACTTACATTGGTCCATTTTCCAAAAAAATCATATTCATGTACTTTGCTAACTATTATGCCAGTACTCTAGCCACTATTCCGAGAGGAAACCCCGTTTTATAGACAAAATTGTTGAGAGGATGGACATGTTGTATGTAGGCACCTACTGATGCGTGGTTTCAGTAAGTTGATGCCAAGATTGAGTACTTCACGTCTATGCTATAGGCACGACCTCAGCTTCCTACCTCTAGTTTTACTGCAGATATAGATGAGACAATCTTGGGACAAGCACATCTAGACTAAAGCACAAATCTCTACATAAAGCACAACTCTCTATATAAGGCATAACTTACGTACAGATCCTTCACAAGTACATCTATGCAGTCTCCAATTCTTAATCATCTCCTCACATCCTACTTCACTTTTACCATAGCTCTTCTTTTCTCTTCATTGATACATCTGTTATTCCTACGCTAAATATTGTTCAGCTTCCTCATGTTCTTGCATGTTTACCATTTCTGGCACAACTTTTGTTGATACACTTTCTAGTGTTTAGGTCACAAATTATTTTTCACATCTTTCCTGTTCTTCTACCTTTGAGGACGAAGATCATTTGACCACAATTACCTTTGTCACTAGTTTTATCTCACTCTGTGTTACCACTTCTAAGTGTCTCTTTTCCATTCTTGTTATGATTATCTACTAGTACTTACATAATGCCAATACAGTGCACACTCTTATGCATTGCTACCATTTTTCTCACCTTCTATTGTTCCAACTTCTATGTTTGAGCCATCATTGTCTGCTCTTATAATGGTTGCCCCAACAACAATGCAAAACTTCTACTTAGACAGCTCCATTCGAAGTTGCTCCCTTACTCATGGTCCAAGCGACTATGAATTCTTTTTCACTTCCATTGACGATTCTACTTTCGTGCTTGTACGGTGGCATTGCATTGGGCTCTAGTCTTGTATAATGAGTAATGTACTACAACTTATACATTACAGGTTTGGTTCACATTGGCCTCAATTCTACTGATACATTTTCAGCTAACTATTGATATCATATTTGTGGGCCAGTTGGCTGAGGCTTTTGGCCTCTTTTGTATTTCCTCAAGTCATTTGTTGAGCTAAGTTGTCTTTCATGGTCTATACATGTAGCTTAGCATCTATTTTCATTACTGCTTAATTTCATGTGGCAATCCAAATCTATTTGAACGTCATAGGATGTGTTTGCATACTTGTAACTATATCAATGCCTTTGTGCGGCATCCTTGGTTGATGCATATGGCATGGTATCTATCTATACCAAGAAAACATTGTTATAACATTACTTAGCCATGATCAATGTGTAGAAGAATAGCTGCGGGCACAATTAAGTCCCATCATACCATCATGGTGTCATTGTGCAGTGATGCAAAGGCTCTTCCACAGCAATTCCCCTTTGAGTTGCTTTAGATTGTCAACAAAAATTTGCACGCTTGTCTCATCAATGTTGGTATCATTTTTTTGTCTTAACATTCAATCCACTCATGAACATCAAGAAACCATGGTAAGTAAGAAATCAAAAAACTAGTCAAGACTTCAAGAAAACCACCATAGGGAAAGGCTCTAATGCTTTAATACCAAGAAGAAACATTTACTTGTAGAAAGCTTCACCAAATTAGGCAAAGGTAGGTAGAAATCTCCACTAAATGATCATCCACTACAATAGGGCCTTAAGCTAGAGCGGGATCAAGCTCTACCGACATTCAGGTATAATGTGTCCTAAGAAGCCTTTTGTAGTTGCCAATTTCAAACCCTTATGCTACATATGGCATCACTTCTATCCTAGACTCAACAAACACAACACAGTGCTTATAGATTATTCACAAAGCATGCATAAACATCCATTGAAATGTATTTTCCCATGTGAAGGTAGGCACATGAACCACCAAATGGCAAAAGCCACAACTCTCAAGAAGAAAAGGTCCCAAGTCTCATAAGAGAAAGTTCAAAGTTAGCGAATCTAAAATAGCCTCCAAATTTACCATGACCTCAGCTATTTATAAAAGCCTTTGTGCCTCTAACATGAGTTTGGGCCTTATTAGGCTAAATTGGGTCTTTCAACCATTAATACAAGTCCCACCATTAACAAAGATAGCACAAATGCCTGACTATCCTATTGAACTGGTCCCAATCTTATTTAAAGGATGTTGGCCTTGCCAACGTTGTGCAAATGGTTACAAACATCCAATTGTGTTAAGATGGGGTGTATGGTGAGGGCCCAATACTCTCACATTGTTTGAACTCCTTGCACAACACGTTCCATAAACCTTATTTTCCACAAGATATCATGCCTAATTGGGTCCATTCTGGCCTCCTTCACCAAAAAACAAACATCGAGCCCTTGCCATGTTCAAGAATCTACATATATAGTCGGCTAGACCTTAGGAAGCCCGCCGCTACCCACTTTTCCTACATACGATGATTGTCAGTTCAGACTTTCATAAGTGAGACTAGAAAAACAGCCACAGGGTCTACATTCTCGACCATTGTTGCCGACGGAGGAGCTAGTCACAATTCTATGACTTATGTATGCAGTTCCTAGACAGGTAAATCGAGAGGTCAATGCCAAGGCCTAATCTATGAATTTATGGACAACACTGGGGAGGTCCCACATCAACTAATCCCCTTTGAGGACTTGTAGCTCTTTTCCACACTTTTTCTTGTGAGAATGTGCACTAGTGTTCTAGAATTCTTCAATTGACATAGAAAAATATATGTATATTTGATACGCTTTCCCAAAAAAAGTAACTTCCATTTGAAACCAACATCTAGAAGAATTTTAACAATTATTACAATATGCATTTGTTGTACAAACCTAGAACCAATTGATATTTTCTAAAGTACACTTTGATTGTATTAGATGAATGAGCTTACCATAATTGAAAGTGTACGCCGAGTTTGATGCCAAGAGAATGGTCAAAAATAGCTAGACAATCGTGTATTGCAAGCTTTCTAAAAGCCCTCTCAAAACTATCATCGGTCAATTCACCTTTGAATAGTCCTTTGTCCCTTAGAAAATATATCCTTTGCATGGTGTGATATCTTTGTAATTGGAATGGTTCATTGTAATCTGGCCCCACATATACTTGTCCACCTACTTTCTTTAATTGAAAAAGCTTTTCGTTGGCCATCAAATTATAAACCTCATCCCGCAAATCAACATCATGGCCATCCATGAGTTGTCGCATGGCTACAACATCAATAAGGCCTTTCACTGCAATGAGACATGATAATCTAGATTAACAAAAATCACGACATGAAAGGACAACAAAGAATTTGCATAAACTAGTTGCTCATACAAAAAATAATGTTCCATTAACACTGGTATACACAGATGACAAATCTTTTGATCATAAGAATTGGGAAAACATTAGATAGTCTGATACCACACCAATCCTCTTTATAAAATGTCTATGAAGAGCACAAAAAGCTACTTGAGTCATGTGTAAAAGTTACGCTCTAAGACTCATTAGAAAAATCAAAGTACGTGAAGTGGGTCAAATCCACGATGGCCTTGCCCATTCAGTATGCTCACCATCTTCTTGAAGGCTTCAACAGAGCACTAAAATTTCAAGGCATGTCCTTTCACTGCGACTGGCCTCTGAAACTTTTATTGACCATTTTAGTACATAGTATTGGCTTTGCAAGACAAGTTAATAACTGGTGAAATTTGTAAAAGTAAAGGTAGCACTGGTTTCTATAGAGCAGGATTCTCTGAAAAGGGTATACCTTTTGAAGAAACTTATTTCAAAGTTCATTCAATTATCAAATGTCATTAAGACAATGTGAAGCCACCATAAAACAAGAGCCGTGAAACAAGGATATTTTACAAAAGGACAAAGCATAGCAAGTCCAAATCAGTAATAAATTGTCGAAGTTCTTCATCCAAAGCATAGATACATTTGCCATTTCCACAAAGTTTAGCTTTTAAATACCAAAATCTCACGATGTCACATTATAAGCGAAATGATTTTGTGTGAGAGACAGTAAACAAAGGCTACGAGATTAAAATTTTAAAAGAATTTATTGCACCCATTTGGGAAATAAATTTTCTTTTGAGCTTTCCACTGGGTTAAAAGGCCATAAATTTATGGCGAGGCATATCCTTTTCTTTCATGATTTTTTATGGGCCACACTTTTTAACTTTTATGAGCGACATTTTTTTCTGGACTTTGATTATGAACTTTTTGTGAGCCGCAATCTACTTGTGAAACTTCTTTATGGCCATGACCTGCTTGCAAAATCCATTTACAGTCAACTACTTTGATTTCTTTTCTTACAAAACTTCGTCAAAAAATTGAATATAAAAACAGGTGCAGCACAGGCTGATATGGACTCCGTCTGTGTGCTGGCTGCAAAACTTACAGACCCTCAGAAACAGATTCCTTTGCACCGTTAGAACCCCCCCAACAAAAAGAAAATGAAATAAAATGTCAACCAAATTTTTTTCAGATTTTATAAGAGTTATGTCAAAGAGCAAAAGTAAAAGAAAAATTGGATAGCCGAAAAATTGATTTCCAAACACAGGCTTGACACATTTTTTGGTTGAAAGTGGAATTGAGACAAGGAATTGGCCTCTACAGAGTCATTGATTTTTTTCCGAATACTGCGACATCAAAGAGCAAAAACAGGAACTATTGATGCTTTCGTCACAATCGCACGAATTAGTAATTTCGAATCTTGCCATAGATCGGCATCAAACCCAGATCCACATTTCAGCACTGGCTCAATATTCCTGCTAAAATAAACCCATTATTCTTCACTGAATTCAGCTTTTGCCTGCTAAATGATACTGTTTCAGCATTGGAGCTTAAAATTTGATCAGTCAATCATGAAAACTGACTCAATATCTTATGATTGATCAGAGTGGTGAATTACCAGATGCGGTCTCGGGAGGGTTATATGCCAAGCAAGGTATCCTCTCCAGACTAAGAGTAGCATCTTCATGCGTCTGAGCAGATAGATGATTTGCCAAAACTGAGGTCCTCCGCCAGGCAGCACTACCACCTCTCTTCCGAGTCGACTCCATTGCATCCATCGCTCTTTTTTCTCTTCTTCTTCTTATCCTTCTTCTCGCTCGCCCTCTCGCTCGCCCTCTCTCTCTCTCTCTCTCTCGTGTGATCACAATAGCGCTACTTTGCCCCCCTACGCACCTCCCAAACCCTAATGGTGGCAGAACCCTAACCCTAAATAGCCCTAGATCAATCCGGCTTGTATCTAATAGATCATATTCAGCGGTTAAATTATAATTTTATGCTTATGGGATAGACAAGGCCTTTTAATCATAGCCAGGTTGATTTCTAAATATTTATCCACGTGGACCAATGAAAACGCACCAACCGTTTTTTTTTGATAACTGCTGGGCATTATTCTGCGGCCTTCAAAGCTGAAAGGAGCAGTATGAGGACAAACCGTAGCGCGCAGTAAGTATCGAAGGGCCCACCCACAAAACCTATCCAATACAAACATTCGTTATGAAAGTTGCCACAACTTTGAACACGTCTCCAAACAGGAGTCGTGTAAAAAAAGATGATGTTGTACTCTTTTTTGTCTTCCTATAAACAAACGCCCCCCCACCCCACTATACAAAAGGTTAATAGATTTAAGTTCATAACAAGTATTTGATTTCATGTACAGTCAACCTTACATAAATGTTATCTCTATATATTTTTAACCTTCTCTATTAGTTAGTTTTTCTTAACTCCCATGGATTTTACACTAACAAAAATTTCGATTGTTATTTGTTAACATACGTTACTCCCACCTTAAAGAACATGTCTTGGATAAATGTTACTTATTTTACACAAAGATGGGGATTGCAATATTTAAGGATTTAGGAATTCATAGAAAATACTTTCAAACTTGTCAAGAGCTTTCAATACAGGTCACTTTTTTTTTTTAGGAGATTTTGCTAGCCCCCCAACCTCAAATCCAGCATAGAATCATCGATTTTCCAACAATTGTACAACTCAAGGATCATCAATTTTTTTATTGCAAATTGGTATCCTTTTTTATGTGTTAACCCTCTCTATTAGTTAGTTTTCTGCTACTCCCAAGACCTAGCATTAATCGAGGTGGGTCAACTTTTTAGCTCGGCATCCAATGTTTCTTTGTCCCCCAATTTCCATAATGTCAGAAGTCTCAAAAGTCACCCGCACAGTGAGGCTGCCATGTACACTCTTGTCTAGGGTACGCTTGGGTGTTTCCAGGTTGCAAGCCTTTCAGCTTTTGGCCTACATCTATGGTGAGATCATAAGTAAGCTTCTTGCAATGTTCCTTACTTTGTGTATGCAACTTTTCTATAGCCAAGATTATCGTGTCAATATTATTGGCTATAGAAGTTGAAGCATCATCATGAAGCTTATTCTTACGCTTAGAGCGTCATTCTTTCTGGCATTTTCTTTCATCGGCAGATCTAAGTCAAAGCTCGTGTTCTTGCTAACATCTACCACATGCAACTTGAAATGAGACACACTTGTCACAACATTTCATCTATTGCCTAATTCCCTTGGGTAATCCTACCATATACCAGGTCATGATGCTATGATCAAACACACTATCAGGGTTGTAACCACCACGCAACCTTTTGATCCATGAGTAGTCTTGAATCCAATAATGAACTCAGCTTGCAAGATATCCCAATTGTCATGCTCATTCTACTCCATATTGAAATCTTTCGTAGTGTCAGTGAAGCACAAATTAAAGTAGCGTAACAACTCTTGTGGATTGTCGTCTCCATAGGCTCTACACGCTTAGGTGTAGGCTCAAGAAATAAGCTTATCATTAATTACTGCTAAGAATGTGAGTACAACTACCATTTATCCCCGATTCAAAATTCTGTTTGTTCATAATCTATATTACTATTAATTTATATTATTAATAACCATATTACATGATTGTAAAATATCTTTTGTATGAATACATTTTTACATTATTCTAACAAATTGTCCATGTTAGAGATTCACTCAAAATTTTCAAATCTCGCAAATGACTCAACTAAAATTTTAAGTCAAATAAACAATATGATGTAGGATTTAGGAAATTCACCAAATTTCCATCCCATAGAATGAATTCCATTTCATGATCACTTTTCATTCTTTTCTAATCACTGAAAAGGATCTTAGCTCTCGACCTAATACCCTTAGGAATGACAAATTTAGGAAATGATCAAAGGCGATTATCCAATCAAGAACAAATTTGATAAGAAATTATTCTAATAGAATTCTCTTAAATGGATTGATTACCATTATTAGTTATGCAATATTTTTTATCATTATATTCGCAAATATATGTTTTTATTTAACCATAGGCTTCTATAAAAGATTCATTTTTACCAATCAAAATCTCTTGATTCCAAATGGATTCGTGATTTTAGACTACCCATGGCTACCTATTCTGACATCCACTGAATCTTTAATATCATTGAGCTTTGGTCCACTATGATTATATCCCTCAGGATTTGATATCCTAAAACTGGTCTAAGGCATATTGTTTAAGAAGCAATTTATGGCAATTGCATTTTTAAAGGCTTTTGACCATGCATTTTTACGGTCTCACAATTTTCTAGACGAAATGTCAAGAAAACATAGAACGCTAGAATAACCTCTGAAGGGTTCGAACACCTAGTCATCTCCAATTATACTTTTATGATGCTTATTTATGCTATCAACTCTCTCCCACGAATCATCATCCTCAGTCCGACCCTTCCACCAGATTAAGCACTCAAAGATAGAATGATTTCTCATTTGTTTATCTCTGGTTCTTAGCACTTTCTCAAGTTCCAAAAGTACACTAAGTGACAAATCTTCTAGGTGGAATAAATTCTCATCAGATCCAACTATATCACCTTCATGTAAACTTATTTTTAACCGGTTCACATGAAATATTGGATGTGCGCTAGATTTGCTTTGAAGATCTAGTTCATAAGCAAAAAAACCAATTTTTCGTACAACCTTGAACGGTCCACAAAATCTAGTAGACATTTTATAATGCTTCATGATACGTAACGTTCTAAAATCTTTTGGAATTCTAAGATATACCCAGTCATCAACTTTAAAATCTTTGACAGATCTTTTAAGATTGGCATAGTGCTTAGCTCTATTTTGAGTACTTCGGAGACGATCCTTAGCCACTTGCATATTTTTTGCATATCATGCAAGAAATCCACAACCTTCTGGATCTTTATAGATTTTGTTTCCACATTAACATGAGATCTAGGTTAAAAACCATACATAAGCATAAAAGGACTGTAACCTCTAGCAGAATGATTTCTACTATTGTGTGCAAACTCAATCAAAGTAATATAATCTTTCCAATGAGATTGCCTGAGAGAAACATATGTCCTCAACATATCTTCCATGGTCTAATTAGTTCTTTCTGTCTTGCCATCTGATTCAGGATGATTAAAAGAACAAAAATAAAGAGAAGTTTCCAATTTATGGAATATTGTTGTTAAAAAGTGATGTGTGAACTTAGAATTGTTATCACTAACAATGTTACTCGACAGTCCATACAACTAAAATAATCTTTCAACAAAGATCTAGGCTAAATCAAAAGCCTTGATAGTTGACTTAACAGTTATGTGTCGTAAATCAGTGCGAATGAGCGGAAGCTGATGAGCGAGCTTGATGTACGATTGGAAGCACAACAGACAACAACATAATATTCAAATTGAATGATTCAGACGAATGCATAATGAAACGATACAGTAGTGGGACTAAAATTTTGCATTCTGATTAATATCAAACAGTGAGTACAATCCTTGAAGTAATAACTTTAGCTTACAATCGTTGAGAGTGATAACTCTGGTTACAGAAACTCAAATAATTAGAAGAAGTTTTCTGATGAAGATTCTAGGATTGATATTCTACAAAATATCTACAACTACCTTTTGTTCTAGTTACTACAACCGTCTCATTATAGTTAATGCATGTACAAAGTGGGTGGTCTGTCAACGCAAAGTCGTTGGGTCGGATTTTAGACCGACAGTATCCAGATTTACAAGTATCAAAAAAATGTACAATGACTCAAAAATATACACTAACTCAAAAAATATACAATTTTTTGAGTCGATCTAGTATCGAAAAATTCTAGAAAATTCGATCCTAAATTATTCGATCCTCTATTCGAAAATTCGAGTCTTCTGTTTCTAGTTTTTCAGGACGCTCATTGCTGAATGGATTTGAGGCTGAGCATCGAATTCCAGCACTCCCCCTTAATGTAGATCCTGAAAACTTTTGATTTTCAGATTCAACATGTCGTTGAATCTAAGATGGTGCTCCTTTGACAGAGCCTTTGTGAATTAATCTGTTGCCATTGATTTTGTCCTGCAGTAGACTAAGGATACCTCCTTGCTTTGCACTTTATCTCTCAAATAGTGATATCTGATTTCGATATACTTGCTTCGAGAATCAATCTCGGATTAAGAGAGAGAGAGAGAGAGAGAGAGAGAGAGAGAGAGAGAGAGAGAGAGAGAGAGAGAGAGAGAGAGAGAGAGAGAGAGAGAGAGAGAGAGAGAGAGAGAGAGCTTTGGTTGTCACAAAAGATGGTCGTTGGATGTGATTGTGCAAGGTCGATTTCTACTAGCAGGTGCCTCATCCAAATTGCCTCCTTTGTAGCATTCATGGCAGCAATGTACTCTGATTCGGTTTATGATAATGCTACCGAGGTCTGCTTTCAGCTGCTCCAAGAGATTGGGCCTTGATTGTATGTAGTGGGTATATTTCCTATCCTATTCTATCCTCAACCCAAGATCCAAGCACTCAAGCATCAAGGAGATGAAACTAGTTGTCACGCGTATGTTCGATCCCATGAGAGCGATAACATATCTCAGAATTCAGCATGTATGAAAAATCCACATCTAACTCTAACATCCATTAACCCTAAGCGTTAACACTACACATTTAACACTACATCCATTAACCTTACGATCCACAATGAAATAGATACTTGCTTCTCTCTCTCTCTCTCTCTCTCTCTCTCTCTCTCTCTCTCTCTCTCTCTCTCTCTCTCAAAAAGCTTAAATAATAACATTCAGATCCAACAATTAGCAAAATACAACAAAAGCATGAGAGATGGAGAGAAGGAGGTGAGCAAGGACATTCATAAGTCCATTTCATAAGAGAGCCAATATGCTTGTATTGAAATGAAGATTTGAACATAAGGAGCAACTCGAGTTTGCCCCTATTTATAGTGGAGAGGAGGAGGGCCTTGGCCTCAAAATCCTATTGGCCCATTTCTACCTCCCTAACTATTCATATTTAAAAAAGAGTGGAAACCCATTCAACGGAAATGTCCCAATTGAATGCCTGATACGATTCAAACTTCCAACATGTATATCATCACGTTCTACATACTTCGTCAAAGGTACACTCTTGTTAACTCAAGTGGATATGAGATAACAAGTACGTGTTTCTAAATATCAAAGACCCATACAAGCTAGGACAGTGAGATTGTCGTTATCTTATTTCTTGTAATTAACAACCCTTCATGCATCACTTTACATCCCTTCATCCTTTACTCTAACCCGTTAGCAGTGCTTCATCATGCATAATCGAAATCATGCACACGTACCATCGTAAGCATTTCATTGAGATTACGTTCATCATACAGATAGCAATTTTGAGAAGCAAAATTACGTGAGGTGTGAATTTTGAGAAGCAAAATTACGTGAGGTGTGATTGAGATAAACATTGAGAAAAAACAGCTTATCCCAAGAGGTGTCTAGCCATGAATGTGGAGAGCCTCCTCTTGCATTGTCGTTCTGATCTTTTGGCTTACGTTGTCATAGCAGGATAGTTACCTCAGGTTTGAGATTAACGGTATATGAAGCATTGATCTCTCATAAATCATCCCATAGCAGTGCGAAATCTATCGATTGGAAGTGCAATTGAGCGCTACAAGAACAGTGCATTTGAAATTTGCTCCTTGAATCACCGATTGAAACTTCAAAAGACGTAAACGAGTCTGACAGGACAGCAGGTGAATTCCATTACGGAATCAGTGATTGAATGGCCATAAAAGTGTGCTCATATTAGGTACAGAAGTGCGAACTTCTCCAATTGACTAGCCGCTACAATGAACAGTCCACTGATGATAGAAATACGGTGAGAATTGGCCATAGACATGTGTTTTAATCTGCCCCGGGAATGTACTGCGGCCTCCTTGGAAGTGCGTTGTACTAACAGTATAAAAACCTTGGGAGGATGGCAACGGAAGTGTGCTTGAAGTCTACCACGGCACTGTGAGTCAGTGCTGCAGAAAACAACGCTTGAGGACTAAAGAATTGCGAGTGAAGGCTCCTCAAAAACGACGATTCATTTCCCACAGAGATCAGCGATTGAATGCTGCAAAACTAGTGCTTGAATTCTACCACAAGGAGTGCGCTTGATTGGGTCTGGGAGGGCACTCAATTCAGGTAGAGACAACAGATGTGTTTTGCCTCTAAAAATGCGATTGGCAGCGAAGATCTTTTGTCAAAAACATATTCATAGATAAAGTACTGTCAGAGGTGCGACTGTCAACCACTCCCTACTGCCTCGGAAGGTGCAATGGAGGTATAAACACATGTTTCTTTCAATGTGAACAATCGATAGCTGTTTGCAATATTTCCATATTTCTCTGGACAGAACAACAATGGACCAATAGCTTAGTAGATATGGTGAATTGAGAACTGGTAACTAATGGTACAATCAAAAGAGTCTTGAGTTGTGATGAACTGTCAGTCTGAAAACACTTCAAATGCCTCAGAAATTGCCGTCAGAACTCTGATTGGCAATAATTTTTGCCTGTCTCAGATGTGAATGTTTGTGAGGTTTCATCTATTGTAGAAAAAATCTATGATTTTTTCCTCAAAGATTCAACAAGCAACAAAGGCTATTTGATGAGTCCTTAATAGTAATGATTTTGAGGTCCAGAATGACAGTTATCACTAGAATGTAAGAGACTCAAAGAGTGCACTCAGAACTCATACAACCATGGCCCAAAAGTTAGCCCATAAAAATGCATGGCCGATTCCTAAGAAGAATACGAAGATATGGAGTAGACTTCAACCATTCATTTTCACTAATCATAGTTTTATGGCCAGCACTCAAATACTAGATAAGCCTCGTCTCAAATAAATTTTCAATCAAGGAAAAGTCTTCAGCCCTTGCAAGCTTTCTTAAGGTGGAACGGCATAAGATATGGTCATTCCATCCAAAACTATATCTTACTCATGACAAGAGAAAGTCACAAGCACACAAGGGAAAAGATCCAACCCTATTCTTTGAGATGATGAATGATAAGCACCCATAAGCAAATGATCTTTGTGAGTACACTTCAAGTAAGTATGAGATCTCGTAAAAATCAATCCATATTGAAAACATCTATCACTCCACTCTCTCTCACACAAGCAAACTCTCAAGGTTTAAGCAAACTCTCAAGGATTAGCTTGATTGATCCCCCTTTGAAAGAATTCGATGAAGCTATCAACATGGCATAGCAGGAGGGATACACATATCCCCATAATCAAAGAAAGATTTCTAATACTAGTAGACTTCTTCATTATGAACTTGGCAAAAATTCCAAAAATCCACCCATAACAAGATACTTCAACTATATCTCAAAAACTATATCTTCAACACACGGAGTGGACTCTCTTTTAGAGCCAAACTCCAAGGGTTGCCCTTCAATATGACATTTTGCCAATTGTCATGCATTTCATACCTTCCTTGCCACATGTCCCTCCCTTATTAGGGTTCACCTAATTTAGTAGATTCTCCAACTTGCTCCCCTCCTCCAAATAGGATGTTCTTTGGGGTTTTGGAACTCAACAACCTTGAAGCTTATCTTTTCACGCTTCTCCAAGTTAGCCTTTCCGTTGCTTTCCCCAAGTGGACCTTCTCTTAGATTGCCTTCTTTCCAAAATAGTATGAGCTTAGGGCAAGGAACCCTTTGGCCTTATCATTGTTAACCAACCTAGTAGCTACTAGTCAACCCCTTTGGGTGTAGCTGGCCCATCATTTTTCTTTGCGTCGATTTTTCAGATTTGCCGATTTTTCTTAAGATGTCGGCTTTTCCATATGTTCGTATTGCTTGGCCCATTGGTCTGTCCAGTGCTCAAAATTATCTTGACTTTGCCGTTAGGATTTCCACGGTATTTTGGCCTCGGTACAATATTCTTTTGGTGACGAATTTTCACTATTTTTTTTTTTTTTGGTTCTTTTCATGAAATGGCTTCTGCAACATTCATGACTAGAGCTCTTCCGACAAATTGGTTTTCTGCAAATACACTGGGTAAACATATATTAGCAAAACAACTCTGTGGTGAAATTTTAGCACGGCTATGCCGCCTATTTTTACAACTGGCTAAAAAGCCACAAAACATTTTTACAGGCCATTTCTAAGGCCACAAACTTTTCTCTAGCCTCATTAAGGGCGGGCTGGGACTCACTTCTAAGTGGACTGGCACTTTTCACTCAGCTTTACTTGAGACCGTCACAAAACTATTATAACTTGCTAGCCACTTTAGGGGTAGGTTGGGACCCTTTTATAGAGGCAACTATATGCCGATTTTGTTGCTAGTAACCGGGTTTTACATGCCGGTTTTTTACAATTTTGAAAAAGAAAGCCCAATATTAGGCTGATTTTCTGTGCAGAAATATCGGCTAACATGGCGATGTCCACTAGGTAGTATGGTCCCCATACGGCAGACCCAGAATCTCTGGTTCATAGAATGTTCTCCTTTTGCTGATCTTCGTTCAATTTGGTACTTTCATTCCTGCAACACAACACCCTGTGACCTAATTTGGGAAATATGCACCCTCTCCCTCAGAAAATTATGCCCTTTTCAGAACCCTTTAGTTTTGGCATGCAAAATGCATCTCTCAGAAGAATATGACATTATGGATGCATATGGTAGTATTGTGCCTATTGTGAGTGTGTTGTGTGTATGTAATGAGGCTTCAGTGCCTTAACTCTGAAAATTGTCCATACTGGAAAAAAAAAATTTCTTTTTTTTTTCTTTTCTTTTTATGAAGGATGGTGTCCAGTTAGTGGTGATGATGAAGAATCTTCTTGGCTTTTTGATGTCAGTAGGTGACACTGATTCAAATGTATACATTCGTTGCAGATCATCCATGGGTATCCATCAACCACTACTCTTTCTTTTCCTCTTCCAAAAACTATTACTCCAGCTGGGATATCAACTATACAGTTACTTAGTCTCAAAGCCAGGGACGTCCTAATAAGATAGAATATCCCCTACTACCGGGCTGCATCTTCATAATGTAGAAATCGATGTAGGTGGTCTTTCCAGCTATGGTAATTGGAGTATGTTTCAATTCTCCATCAGGTCTTATAACAGAGTCATTGGCCAGCTTCAATGTTGTTAATGTGATAGGTTCAAGTTCAAATCCCAAGCGATCAGCCAATTCTAAACTAAGAATATTGACTACGGATCCAGCATCTACTATAGCTCCTGCAATGACTAATCCATCAATGGTCACATCTACTTTTGGACAGGCTCGATCTAAGGTACCTACACTTATATGTCCAGCACTAGGATCCTCTATTGTCTGTAACACGGATGGTTTCATCATGTGCTTCACTTTTCTCCTTGCTATTGGGCACAGCTTGAGAGAGAGAGAGAGAGAGAGAGAGAGAGAGAGAGAGAGAGAGAGAGAGAGAGAGAGAGAGAGAGAGAGAGAGAGAGAGAGAGAGAGAGAGAGAGAGAGAGAGAGAGAGCATTTCATCTTCTTCCTACTTCCATTGTTGAAGGGCCTCCTATTTTCTTTGTATGTGATCTATTATGGATGTTAAATGCTTGTTATGTTTTTTTTTAATCATGCTATCAAATTCAAGCTCTATCATTAGCACAACCATTCTCCACCTCTAGTTCAAGAAACTAAACTAGGTGTTAGATCCTCATCCACCAAGAAGCGATCACTAAGATCCATAGGTAGGATGTTCTAATACAATGTTCAACTTCCTTGAAAAGATCAACCTCAAGAGGAGAAGATATAGAGCCATTGATGCCTAGATAACCAAAAGAAACCAACAAAAGAACAAGAAGACCAGAAGAAAAGCAAAAAGATGAACTACTCCCACAATCTAGGCTCCATTCCACGTTTAGATCACAATAAGGTTCGTGACACCCTTAGTAACCTAGATTCGGGCTTCTAAAACTACTTTTACCCTCTCCCCATTGAATCGACACATGACACTCACCCAGTTGTAGATCCAAAAACCTCGTTCTAGGCCTCCAAAGCTACACACTTAGGGAGGCACAAAAAGGGACTATAGCACACAAGATCAAACATGGCCTTGGCATTTTGCGAGTGAGTTAGCGAGTTTTTTCTTAACATCATTCAACAAGGAGATAGCACATGGTGTGCCACCCTTTTTTATGCTACTACTTCAATGTTTATTATTAAGAATGCATAGTTAAAAATCTCACAAAGTAAAAAAAAATTCCAAATTGCAGCCAAGGATAGGATGTCTACGTGTTAAGCATCTCGCCATAATTTCTTTTTTTAACAAGATTTAAAAAAAATTAAATGTTTTTTTTTTGGCACCGGCTTTCTATCTTTGGATGTTGCAAAAAAAAAAATTTGATATCATATAGCACGCCGGCGTACTATCCTTAGAGGCTGCAAATTTTTTTTCTCATTTCATATAGCACGTCGGCGTGCTATCTTTAAAGGCTGCAAAAAAAAAAAATTAGTTGTTTTACTTAGCACGTCGGCTTCCTATGTTTGGAGGTTGAAATAAATATTCCAAAATAGTGTTTTTACAAGAACGTGCTTTCTTTGAGCTTATTAAAAATATAGTCAATACATGACAATACTTACCCAATCTTCATTTGACTTTATATACTTTGATTATTTAATTAGTTTAAACAACTTCAATGTTAGAGATTCACCTAAAAGATGAAAGATGCTTACCTTTATAGAAGCATTGGCAGATAAGAGTGGAAACTGTGTCCAGAAAAGACCAGTCATGGAAAAGGAGTATATAAGAGCTTCCATGCTTCAAACTTTGCTATGGTTAAATTGCATGTCGATCATCTACATAATCATGCTAGTGCATATAGAAACCCTTGCAAAACAAAAGAGATGATTAATAACACCTTGGAGCATGATCATAGATCTACAATCATGCAAGTGCAAATACAGTCCCTTGCACGAAAAAATGAGATGATTAATGATAACTTGGAGCATGACCAAGAATAGGGCTAAGGTGGAGGTCACAACCATTTAGTAAGTCTTATTTTTTTAGATTCATTGCTTGGTAGGTGCAATGACAATAACATTCCATGCATATGAGTTTGAAGAAGAGGGCTTACCAAGCAATTGTGGTCTTAATATGTTAGGATGAGTCTCCCGCTATCTATTCTCCACCTTGCCATCAATTTCATTCACACCTCTTCCACTGGAATTGGTTAAATTCTAGAATGTGTCTGTTATGTCCATGACCAGTACATAGGATACAGTATACTCCTAGTCTTGGATACATGGTACTCTAGTGAAACAAGTTGTTGTCATACTGGATGTGACCCGAAAGTAACTAATATCCTTGGGAGGCCCAGAACACACTAAATGGAGTTTAGACAAGCTATGAGACAGTGTATGCATGTGTAGAGTTATCAATAGCAATTCTATGAATAGTTGGTCCATGCTTAGGACTCTATTCTAGGTGAATCTATGTATAGGGAACTTAGGGCTATGCACCCATGGCTATGTGCCCATGATGCTTTTGGCTCTATATATTGGGTCCAAACTCGCCCTACTCCTCATCAAGGTTGTGGATTCATTGCCAAGCTCTCACTCTACATTCATGCTTCTTGTTCTTTGGCTTGGGGGTGAAGCTTCTAGAGTTTGATTGGATGCTTCTACTTGGTTGGGTGGTTTCTCCATAGTGTGTTATCATTGTGTTTGTGATATGTAAGCATGATCTAAGGAGCTTCCCTTATAGTGTCTCTCAATTAATCCAATGGTGTTGTCAACTCAAATCACTAGACAATGCAGCCAAGTACCAACAAACTTGAGTTGCCCAATGTGGCAAAGGGGGAATACTACCTCATGTGCCACATGGTGGCAACTCATGTTGATTTTAGAATGGGAAGCCAAGACAAGTCCCTTATTGACAATGGAGAACTACTATTGGTCCAAAGGTGAAAGAAAGGTATTCCCAAATTAGTTATTTATACCTAGTCTTGTTACCAAACTAACAACTTCCATGGGCCAATCAGAATAGCCATTTTCAAACTAAAAAATCAAATGGAAGAACAAAATGTGGAGATAATCTTAGATAGACAAAGGAGATGAGTATGTGATTCGATCTTAAATGAGGATGTCATTATTCATTTATTAGTCTAATTTTTTTTTGGAGTGAGATGCATGGTGAGTAAGAGCATTTACCATGTTCTAGTCTGGAACATGAGTTGCTTGTATGTGGCAAAGGGGCCTTGCGACCTCACTTGCCACATGGTGGCAACCCAAGTTGAATTTAAAAAGGGCAAAACCCTTTCTCACCTATGGACCAATGGCAACCCACCCTCAGCTTACAATGAGAGACTTGCTCGACTCCCCAACGTGTTGGTGGTGGTGATGCCAAGTGCTATCTCAAAGCACAATTTATGATTGCGTGCCAAAAGCTTAAACCTTCCAACAAAATTTTCATGTGGACAACCAATGCAATGAAATCTAGCATTCAACCTTTTAGTAGAATGTGCATGTGGATAGTCATGGGAGTATTTCATTGGTCATCCAAGGAAGGCCTAAGGCCTTGGGCATTCTTTTCTGTTGCCGTTTTGGTCGAGGGGAGGGAGTTTTACAAAAACTTCCATTAAAAAAGCACAATTGCAAACAAAGTGATATATCACTAGAAGCTTTGCCTCACGTAGTGTATTTAAATTGTTGAAAAATAAAAAACAAAAATTACATTTTAGAAAAAAATCAAAACAAAAAAAGTATGTTAATGCCTCACCCCTTTGCTTGTAGCAAATCCTTTAAAAGAACTTATCATATCACAACAAAGCTAAAAACTAAACCTCATTTAAACATGTTTGATGTGGTGGTAGAGGATTCTTGGTACGGGATTCACCACCCAAGTTCACGCCACCGCCACATGGGAGATGCCCAAAGGCAAAAAAATCAAAGCTCACACTCAGGCATCACGGAAGGCAAAGGCCCTTGTGATGATGTGATGAGTGAAAGAGGGGCTTTGAGATGAGGCAAAAGCTCTCTCCCAAGGGGCGGCCCCTGGAGGTTTTGTCCTCAAAGATGGGACCCAAACCAAGCCAAAACCCTGGAGAGGAAAAAGGCCCAAATAGATAGCCGCTGGCCAAATACGCCCTTCATATATGAGCAGCGTACGCAACGCACGCCTCTCTCTCTCTCTCTCTCTCGCTCTTTTCTTTCCTCGACGAAGCAGCAGCAGCAGCAGCGAAGGGAAGACGCAGCGATGGCGATGGCGGTTGGGACTTTATCATAATTTTCCTCTTATTCCCGATGCTCGTCCCTTTGCTCCATGCTAGATTTATCACATCATCTTCTGCCGCATCTATTTCGATCTTTTGTCTGCTAGATCTGAAAAATAGGAACACTACTCTGTGCTTGATCTTATTATTGATTCTGATTACTCAAGTCCTTGTCTAGAATAGACGGATCTGCTCTCGAAGGCCTGTTTCAGAGCCAGAGCAAGCTGTTAAGCCACGTTTTTTATGCAGGCGAGCAAGATCCTTGACATTCAATGCTAGCCGAGTACGTTATTTAAGAGTCCTTATTCAGCCGGACATCTAAGGCCTTTAGGAAGATTTGTACTCTGTATCCGTCATAAAACGTTAAGGACATGGGACAGGAGTCTCTTATTTACAGTTTTGTGGCCCGAGGCACTGTTGTGCTTGCAGAGTACACAGCCTTTTCAGGGAACTTCAGCACCATAGCAGTGCAATGCCTGCAGAAGTTACCAGCTAGCAACAATAAGTTTACATATACCTGTGACAGACACACATTTAACTATCTGGTGGAGGATGGATTCAGTGAGTATTTCTTTCTTCGCGATTCTTTACTTGAATACTCTCCAACTTTTTGTATTACCTGAGGATGTCTCTTTTGGCTACCTCTTGTCTAGGGAATCCCATTTTTCGTGTTCAGTGGGAATTGTGGGAGTACAGTCTGTACATAATTTTTACATGACATTGGAGGAGAATTTAGGGTCAAGGATAATTGTTCATGCTGGGGTTTATTGATACTTTTTCCCATCGTAGGTTCTTGATTGAGATCTTGGATCAATAGTTAATATAATTGAATATTTTTATGATTCAATTATTAGTTGTCAGAGCTAATACTATATAGTTTTTCAAGACTTGTTAGGTTATGTAAATCGAACAATGAGTTCTCAGAAGCAGTAATTAATAGTAAATCGAGTAATTTTGGCTAACATACTAGTTCCTGCAAGTATCAATTCTAGCTAGGTGGCCTTGAATTTTTTTCTTGATTTCTTATGGGGCTATATGCTGAGGTGATATTGTCTTTTCTTGCAGAATCTTATTTGTAGTCTTTGTTGAATGAAGTAATTACCTGGTAGCATAGTTGCCTTGTTCCAGAAGGGAACGAGGCCCCAAAAGAAACGTTTCTTTAATATGCTGAAAAACCTTCCAACCTTCTTTGTATACCAATTCCTTTTCTAGCTTTTGGTATGTTAGAAAGATTGATCATAAAATTTGGGAAGGTGGGAAGCTAAGGAACCCTACATAATTTGATTTTGTTAAGTTCAAACCATATGAGAGAATATTCTGGAGTCCATGATTTGTTATGGATTCTTAAGGATTTTGCTGGTACTATAAAACTTCCAAGACTCTTTTCTACATCCTATGCTTTGTGAATCACCACATTGTAGACAAGTCACAAAGTTAAAAACTGTAGATTTGAATTTGTATGAGGAAGATTAGTTTGTGATATGTACATATCTGATCCATTAGCAAGATATAAAGGCAAAACTATGCAAATCTTTGAATGCTAACAAAGCACTTTGTAGGTTTAGTTTTGTTGGCTCATGAATAAAATCAAGATGTGGATTCAAAGAAGAAAAGGTTAACTAATATTTTTAGTTCCATCTTGAAGTCCATATTTCCAATGATGTTCTGAATGTGATTTCTTTGGTTGTATGGTACATTTTGTGCATTAGAGTCGGAATGCTATTTTTTGAAATTGTTTGCAGCTGACAAACTCTACATACTGCTGGACAGAAACAGTAGATTTTGAGATTGAAAAATGATGCACCAGACTTAGCATTCAGGTCATTGTAAATTGTAACCATTTATAACTTGAAACTTCTTCAAACGAATTTCGATCTTAAAAACCAATGCAGAGCACATATTTAGATAGATAAAAATTTGAATCAAAAGTAGAATACTTGAAAAACTCAATTTGAACCCTAAAAACCAGTACAGAACACATATTTAGATAGATAAGAAATTTGAATTTGACAAGCTTCTCAGCAGACAGTCCTTCATTTACTCTTTATCAAGCTGCTGAGCAAACAATCTTTAGTTTACTCTTTATCAAGCCACTGAGCAACGGTCCATGATCTGCTGGTGAATTACAAAAGTACTTACGTTTCAATAGAATACATTTCAAAATACAGTGCGTGTATGTAGTGGATGATGCCATCGTTTACAGACAAATGGTTAGTATCAAACAATAACATGCCTATTAACTGTTGAGTGTATCTGGAGCCTTACAGTGGTTACGAGTATGGTAGTCTCTTGGATATTTGGGCTTCTTTTCACAAACACAGATGAGATTTTTTTATCATAATCACTTATTTAGTGATGATGACTGTTGGTACTGATAGTAGAAAATTTTGGGAAATTTTGTTTGAAATTAACGAATTTTTCAATTTTTTAACTGGTAAAAGTTCAGATAATGAGTTGGACAAAGCCTAAAGATCTGGAGAAACTTAGATAAGAATTTCTCTAATCAAAATTAACCGGAATCTGGATGACCGTAAGGGTCCAAGTGAAATCCTTATGGTTTGTAGCTCTCAACATAGCTGAGAATCTCAACTGCAATTATTCAAGTGTGCCCATTATTTAGACACTTGGGAGTTGGAAGTGCAAATTTGTATGTACTCCCTTTGACAAGTTAAGGTTGTGAATGTGAAAGACCTTTTCAATATACTAGCCCATAGCAAACCTGATGACACTAACTACTATAATGAAGTTCCCACACATTTGGAAAGAAAAGTTTCTGAAATTATGTTCCATTAGTAAAGGTTAAGATTGCTTTGTAGCCCATAATATTCTTTGACGTTCCTTGACAATGCCTTCACTGATTCAGACTTTTGCTAAAAGAATTGTTTCACGCTGTTGGTTCATGCTATTTGAAGTGATGCATTAGATCTTGTTATTAAAGTCTCAAGTGCTCTTGTTATTAGAGTCACAAGTGCTCATTAGCTCCCATGCATGAAGCACTCTGCTATAGCTCTAGCTAGCAACAGGGAATCTTTAACTTATGAATAAAGCAGGTGCTGATTGTTTCTTGTCACTTGTAGCATATATGGTCGTGGCAGATGAGGACTTTGGGAGGCAGATTCCTTTTGCTTTTTTGGAGCGGGTGAAAGAAGATTTTAAGCGCCGATATGGTGGAGGGAAGGCTGCTACGGCAATTGCCCATAGCTTGGACAAGGAGTTTGGGTTGTGGCTATCTGCACTTTGATAGCTAGCACTATTTGTTTGATTATGTGAAATACAAGTGTCCTCTCCCATAACATTTCTGGTGCTTATGTTGAAGGGTTCTCTAAATGTTTTGTGTTACAGTTCCAAGCTTAAAGAGCACATGCAGTACTGTGTGGATCATCCAGAAGAAATGAATAAGATTGCTAAAATCAAAGCTCAAGTTTCGGAAGTGAAGGGTATCATGATGGATAATATTGAAAAGGTTGCAAAGCCCCTGACCCTTAAAGAAGCTTAACTGTTAGTGTAGATTTTGATGTCACATCTTTTAGGTATTTGCAATTAAGCTGTTTTTAAGTTCAAAGTAGGCCTTTTCAAGGGTTGATCTTTTCACGTTGATTATAAGGAAGTCTGAAGCTACTAGTCAGTCAGCAGGAAGAAATAAACCTTAAGTGTGAAGTTTGAGCCTTCTAACTGTGAGAGTTTTGCAGCTTTGACATTTTTTTATTCTTGTAGAATGTGATGATTTGCATCTTTTGTCATGTATTGGCAATTTTTTGGGATACCAAGCTACTGAGAGCAATAGTATTGAGTAGAAATCCATTTTAGAGCTCAATGGGCCCTACGGGATCTATTTGCCTTCATAGATAAATGGGATCGTCTGAAAGTTATAAGCAGTAGATGCCTGCTATGTTCGCTGCTTTGATTATATTATTTAGGACCAGAATCCATTGGATTTAGACATCTATTGAATTGTGTGGTTGTGGAGCTTCATCTTTTGTTGGATTTTGGGATCTTCTTGATTTGTTTATCTGCCTTCGCATGAGCATGCCTGCTCTAGATTCAGGCTTTATCTCTTGATTGGCTGTGTACTTCCAAAATATCTATGCACATTGCAGTGAAGGAGGGTTATATGATTTGACAAATGTATTGTGACTTTTCCAATTTGCAATTTTTTGATCTCAAGATATACTTGAAATTTGGATGTTAATGAGTTCTAATGAGTATTAGGTATATGATGTCTTGATCATCAGTTTTTTCGAAGGTTGAAAGGTAATGACGAGCTTATTCATACTGCGATCTATCCTCTATGTTCTCTTAGAGTTTTACTTTTGATTGCAATTTGAAACTTTGAAGCAAAGTTCCCCACGGCACAGGTGGGGTAGGGTGCCGTACCACGACACATGTGCCGTGGTACGGCACCTGTTTTCTTTTTTGGGTTTTTACCCGTCACATGTGCCGTGGTACGGCACCTGTTTTTTTATTTGAGTTTTTACCCGAAAAAAAAAAACAGGTGCCGTGGGTGCCGTGGAACTTCAGTTCCACAGCACCTACGGAACCCGTGCCGTACCAGGTGCCGTGGTACGGCACGTGGAACTTTGCTTAGAAGTTAGAACATGACTTGTACTGAGAATGGTTTTTAGTATATTTCATTCCAACTTTGTAACATATGACCACCGAAATAAACAATTTTTTGTAGTGCTAGGTTCCTGTTCATGAGCAGCTTTTACTCCCTTGTAAGACGTTGACTTAAATTGAATACCATCGTTTTTCTGCTACTTTTCAATATTGGTCTTCATCATCCATCATTCTTGTTAATGTGCTCTCACCTCCTTTTTGAGAGCTAATAGGTCACTCTTATACTAGGTTTCCCATTGCACTATCAAGTACACAAATGAGAAGTCAGTCATGTGAAGTTCAATGGGGATAAAGTCATTGTTGAGAAATTTGATCAAGAAGATTACGAACCACGTTGTGTAGCATCTGATATACTCATAGCGTCAGGTAATTAACTCGTTCAGTGTTCTCTTCCCTCACGTGCACAGAATAGCTTGCCCAAACTGTTATCACTGCATCTGTAAACCCAAGAAGAACAAACGTCTTGTTCTTCCCAGGTTAAATCTTCAAAGATTACTTTATTGATCCTGACGTATTTTTAGAGGTTTATTGCATAGGTGGCTACATCCCTCATAAGAAATGCGTTGAGCAAACCTCAACCAAAAGTATGATTTAGTTATCCGAGTCTTATCATCTCAGGAATGCCATTAAAATGTAACTACACAAAAGAGAATACACAGCTGTGTGGAGTCTTTTTAGAAATAAAAGTCGATCGTTGGGAAATGTGCGTAAGATGATCATGACCTTAGTTTGTCTAACATCTAGTATGATGATAGAATCAGTAACCAACAAAGTCCAGTTTAAAGTGGTCTTTTTGTTTCTTGTGTTTGCACAATAGCTTGCGCAAACTCTTATGTCTGCATCTTAAACCAAAGCAGATTAAACTCAATATTCCTTGTAAGTGAAAGGTTTGAGATAGTTGATGCTAAGAAAATTCCACATGATTATGACTGTGTCCCTTACCATATAAGGATTTGAACAAACCTCAAGCAAAAGTATGATTTTGCCAGCTTACTTCCATTCATCAGTCAAATTACCTGCACTTAAGGGAATAATTCTGACAAGTACTTCACTGTTCAGGGTTTAATACATGACTGGGGGAGGGAAAGTGCAAACTTTTGCAGACACTAGGGAATATATTTTGGGCAATCTCATAGTTGAGTAGATAAAATTTTGGGCAGAATGCATAATGAGAGCTTTACACATCGACTAATGTGCTGGATTAGTGTCATTTTGGTTAATTGAAAGTTGATGTTTGTGTTATTGTGATTGCAGGTCCTTGACCGAGGAGAGAAGATAGAGCTTTTGGTCGATAAAACAGAAAATCTCCGTTTTCAGGTTGGTTCTGTACTCATTATTTCTGATATTTCGCATTAATGAATCGGGAAAGTAATCTACTTAAGAGGTCCTGCAGCATATCGATTGTGCTGTGCTTGTAATGAAATTTTTTTAAGGCAGTTACATTTTCAAATTATGCAAGCAAGTTGTCATCAGATTTAAACCTATAGAAAAAACATTATCAGACAGGTCTATTTTGCATGTGGATGCCGTCACTAAACTCAATCCATGTGGATGTCATGCTTTTCAAAGGCGAATTTTAACATCACACAATCTGTTTATTAATCACTGAGCAGGCGGACAACTTCCAGCGCCAAGGCAGACAATTGCGTCGGAAGATGTGGATGCAGAACATGAAAGTGAAACTTATTGTTCTTGGAATCATCATTGTGCTGATCTTGATAATATGGCTTTCTGTTTGTCATGGCTTTAAATGCCATTGAGGATGCATGGAAGGGATTGCTCGTTCTCAGTGTTATCGATTCTTGGATGGAGATTTTGTCTGATGTCCTGAGGTTTCTCTTACTGTGCTGTCCACCTTGGAAATTGTAGCTGGTAACCTTGCAAAAATGACAGGCTCATTTTGCTTCCTAGGGGTTATGAAGCCATGTATAAGAACTCGTTTGAATGTTGTTTTTCTTCTTCACTTGTTTTAGCTGCAAGACTTAGGGATGATGGTATTGGCCTTTTCCCAAGCGGACAACTACAACTCAGTAGGAAAATTTTGGAAATCATGGAGATCTTCATTGTTGAAGAGCTATCATGTAGAGTGGTATATATGATAAGTACATATGCTTCCTGGTGTTTGAACATTCTTTGAGTAACTATTGGACTCACATTTGTTAATCGTCTAGGCTAGGATGACTAAACTCTTAGAAAACCTTGAAAGTGCTCGGATTTTGTTGCATGCGTGCTGAAAAATCTGATGGTGAACACAATTGCTTCATCTGTGTATGCCTAATAGCGTTGAATGCTTGCTAAGAGAGAGAACCTTTGGTCAGGCATGATAATCCTTTAGCATTAAGCATGAAGTTGTCCATAGCAATCTGGGCTCCACACTAGATAAGGTACGAACAAATAGATCTGCTTCTTGTTAGAATCATGCAATTGGTTATAACTTCTGCAAAAAGTATCATTCATAGTAGACTGAGGCTTAGAGAAATACCGATGTTGATGCTGCATAAATATTCTACAACCTATAATCAATGGAGCATTGGCTTTGGTTTCTATAAAAGCATTTGAGCATGCTTGAGTTGCATGAAATAATTGCAGGCACTGTTTGCTGTTCTTATCTTTATCTCTCTCCAGTTTGTTATAATGTTCTGAATTTCAGGAGCTTCTTCAAAGAACAGGCATTCTTTTGCCCATAAAGCTCATGTTATATATTTTCAGAGGAAAGCAACACGTGACTAATTTTGTCAGCGACTATGAGCATTAGTAGTTTCTTAGTTCTAGTTGCTTGTGCTTGTGTTGCTAGTATTGCAAAGCATGAACAAAGTAAATTTGGCTGATGGATGACAGGTGGATCAATGCTATCATGCTATCATCAATGATTGCCCACACCAGTTCCATCCCATTTACCATGACGATGCAATCATTAATTTACACACCCTTCATTTAAAATATTGAACTTCCTTATTACAACCTGTCCATATCCTCCTGAATGATCTTGTTGTGCCATGGTGGAATTACAAGAGATGCTAATATCATTGCTCATATGGACGCTGGAAACATGTTGAACCAAATATATGTCTCTAGAGATAGCTATGCAGTAAATTAATGCAAAGTTGTGGCATCACTCTTTGGCAACCTACAATTAGGAGTGTAACCTATAATTGATTGTGGATGTTATGTGTGGCTGCTCATGTGGTCTTAAATTTCAATCCCGGGTCTCTCCCTCATAGCTATGTTCCCTCCACTTTTGCTTGACTAAGTTACAATATGAGATTTATGAGCACCCTCTCATGGTGCCTTATGTTCCTCAATTTACGCTTGAATGCTTCTTGGTTTCCAAGGGGAGGCTCATACCTAGGATCAAAGAAACTTTGGATGTCCAACTTGAGCCATCCCTCTTGGGTAAAAATGCTTGAATGGCTAACATATGATGCATTTGAGTCCAGAATATGCATATTCAATAATTCAAGGTAAAAAGGGCAAAAAAATGCGATGGGTCAACTTTAGTAAGTTTGAAGCACTTGCATAAGTGACAAGTTGGATATGTGATTTTTGCTATTTCTATTCTTGCAAAATGTATCAAGAATCCAAGTGCAATCACTTATGGGATTAGCGTGTACTTTTCGACTCCAATAAAACGGCTTATCTACATTGGCATGCATATGACTATCTTGTGTTTGTGCCAAATGTGTAGTTTTCAACTTATAACATGACATGAGTTTTAGGGGCTATACATCTAAAAGCTATGAGTAAGGTTTGCACAAGATAAAAACAAACTACAATATTCATTAAAAGTAGATCATAGGATTTTAAATTTAATGTGTGTGTCAAAATTTACAACCAAAGTGTGATTGGAACTAGTTGCCCAGCTCAATTATGCCTAGCCTTTCCTAACATAAGCTTTATGGGATATGCGTTTCTTTTGTGCAACTACCACAAACCATGTATGGGTTTTCTAAACATGACATATTCCATCGAGTGAACTGCTTAAAACGTCTTGCTGTAAAAGTATGCAAACAAATTTTTTTCATGCATAGTGTAATTGACATTGAGATTACTATCTTTTTTTATCTAGAGTGTAATTGACATAGAAATAGTTTATAGAAAATAGAATGTAAGAAATCGATAGCTCCAATAAACAATGAAAGACAAGACATGAGTGCAATAGAAAAATGGCTTCTTAAATTCAAGCAAGAATATACATCATTGTAACATGTATGAAATAAACAAATTTATTGCTCTTGTTCTATTTCAAGCTTTGCACTTTGTTCCTATACTTTTCTTGGGCTATTGGAGTGAGGTTTTGACTTCAACGAGGAAAGTGGGTCTTCACAGACATGTCACTCATTGGGGGTGGGCCATCTTTCTATCTAATATTTTATTGTATCTCCAAATATGTGTGACTACTCCTTACATTAGTGAGAAGAAGTAAGTCTTTACAAATATATATATTTTTGTGTTGTATCACTTCAACTTGACCCAATCTTATACTCGCTTCTTAAACCAATGTAATATAATTAAAGTTGATGATAACAAAACATTGCAAAATTGAACACTTAGAAAATTGTTAGAAGATTCATCAAACAAATAGTTAGAAATCAGTTTTGATTTGATTCATTAGTATAAGCACTAAATGTGATGATGTAATTAGTGTACAATTTATTTGGTTTACTGTATACGGTTGTGATCGGGACGTGACCCGTTAGGATATATTGATCGGGCATTGATCCCGTAGCCGACTACTTGGGTTAGCCGAGTAGCCACACATAGGAAGAATTAGCCTGTACAGAGTTATTTACAGTACTTGCTATACTTGGGGGCATGTCCCAAGTTTGTCGGTTGAATTTGGCCATATTGGGCCCGACCTTAGTTTGACAGGTGGTAGACCAATTTTAGGACACCTGCCTTTTCATGCAGTTTGTGAATATTCTATATGTACAGTGTTTCTTTGTAATCTAATAACTTTTGTTGTGCCATCTTTGAGAGCTTGTGAGGATTGGCTATGGTGATTGTGTGATGTGATTTGCATATTGCACTAGATCCTAACAGAATTTCAACTTGGTATCAGAGCGTCAGGGTGATGCAGGTATGCACGATCCGATGGAGCTATGGGATAGCGTCTTTCACCAGAAGAAATAGCACTCAAAGCGTCTCAAGAGAGAGGACTCCATACAGGGTATAGGCAGTCCGGATGGCAGGAGATAGCAAAGTTCCTTCGATCGGAGGTTCGAGGAAGATCAGAACGATCGTTGTAGGTGGATTCCAGGGAGAATTCACGGAAAATTGCTCAAAACGGCTGTGATAGAAAATTGGCCAGAATTTCTTCGGTAATCCGTCAATTACTGAGAGAAGTAGATTGAAAGGTGGAGCAGGGTAGTGGTTTCTCAGTAATGAGAGGATTTTGACATCCATTTACAGTGGAATGAGAAAGTTGCAATTCTGGAAATTAAAAGAAAGTGGCATGTTTTTTGAAAACGGAAAGGCACGGATCTTTCTCCGTACTCAATGGATTTGAGCACTGTAAATTGCTACCTAGCACTGTATGGGAAAGGGCAGGCAATTGCCAGGAGGGCAGAGTCAGCCATGGAGCAATCATAGAGCAATTATCCTTCTTCTCAGTCATGTAACTATGGTCAGCTAGGGTTTACAGACAATAAACCTTGGATTTCTCTCTGTATATGACATATTTTGGAGCTGTTAGTGGCTGTAGTAGGGCATTTTTGTAGGGCAACCTAACAGCCAAGAGGTCATGGATGGTCGTGGGCTACAGAAGGAGAAATTTACTATGAAGCTATGATTGAAAAATGAAAGCTAGGGTTTCAGTATGCAAAAGCTTGGTTCTTTTGATATAGGACACTATTTATGGAGCTGTAAAAGCATGCTTGAGGGCGCCCTAGCAATTCAAATAATCATGTAAATGGCCGTTGGTAGCCATGGAACAGATTTAACACAAATCTGTGGGGAGCAAGGCAGCCTACCATAGCCAGTTTGGAGAGAGAGAGGCAAAGAAGGAGCTCGTGGGCGGACAGGTCGTGCACGGTGAAATAGGCCAGGTCCATAGCGTGTTGGAGCGCGTAGCGGCTGCTTGAGGAAGCTTCAGCACGCAGAACATGGGAGAACCGTTCGATCATGAAGATCGAGGATCAACGGCCGTGATAGCTTGCTCGGAGAGCAAGCTGGACCATTGGATTGAAAGACACCATTGGATTTTAGGTGAAGGGCCCACGAAGATTTGAAAGCCATTTTTGAAGGCCTTTCATTACAAAAATTTCAAAAGAAAATGGGCTGAAGGGACCCGAAGTCCAGAAAATGGATTTCTTCATTAAAAATCTTCATAACGAAGAAAGAGTTCATTTTGCAAGGGCAATCTTTGGAGAGGCCTATCTTTGGCTAGACGGCACCTTTTTTGGCCATCCTTGGGCCAAAATGACCCTTGAAACTAGCTTCTCAGAGCCAGCGGACAGAGCGACGTTATAGAGCAGGGAGAAACATGTTTCGGGGTGTTTTCATCACCATTCTATCGAGCAGAGTGCGGGTGACCTAGTGATGGGCTACATTCACTATTTGGGTACCGTAGGGCCAAATTTGGAGAAATTTTTGGCTGGTGAAACCTGCTACAGGGTGGTACATTGAGGCATAATCACTTCGAAATCATTATTACTTACTCTTGACAGGGTAACAGGGTGTTTAGAAGTGGTAAATGCGGTATGGGAGCGAATGGTAGTGGAATTGTGTGGAGAAAGCTAGTTTTGGCCGGAAGTGCAGTTTGGCGGCGTGACTACTCATCATTGGCGACAATTTTGAGAGGGCAAGCAATCACAGGTGAGAGGTAGGCATGGTATGCTGGTTACAGGTGAAAAATTCTTGTGATCAAGTTCAACTCTTGGGGTTAGAACTGACCAATGTCAGGTGGCGTTTTGGGGAAACGCTCTCACAAGTATGATCGGTAGTGGCATTGTCGAGTCAGGTGATAGCTGCATTGACACACGCATCGATAGCTTGGAAATTTCTCGTTCAGAGAGAAATATGAGCTAGCTTGGAGGTACACATATTGCGGTCACAGGTGATTGAAGTGCGAGGTGGTGCCAGTTGAAAGCCATTGGGCAAGATAGCGGACTTGCATTGGACGAGTTGTGTGTGGGACATGCAAAGGATGAAGAACGGGTCGATAATCACACTTTGGATGCTCTTGGTGAGTGGTGAGTGTGATGATTTTGTGGTTTTGCAGTCGGTAAGTCAATTTTGATCAAGCCATTGTAGCTGTGGAGCAGTGTATCAGGTTTGTCATCGAGGAAATACACTTCAACTGCCAGTTTGGATAAGTCAAGTCAATTTGCCATATCAGGATTGCATCAGGGATGCAAATTCCAATGATGGCAAGGTGCAGACAATTTGGTTTGGGCCATGGAAGATCTCACAAGTTCACTTGGAGGGATATTGGCATGCACAGTCATGTGAGGGACTTGATGGTGGCTTTGGAGTTCACATCTCAGTGTATTCTCAAGGAGTGGTTTAGAACCATTCATAGAAGCAGCTTGGGAGAATACAGGTGGGCACTACAGGGTCTCAGATCTTTGTGATCAGGGATGGCATTGGGATACCTGGTAGGGATGGCACTGCAGGATGACATGGGATGATCATCAGGGGACAACTATTTCATATTGGACTTGAGTCATTGGCATGGACAAGACTTAAAGGGGTGATTCATGACGGAATCAGGAAGCTGCAGACGCAAATGGACAAAGCGTGAAGCTTTGGGAGCCAGCTCTAGGATGGAGAGCTGATGGAGATCACACGAGGTGTGATCGAAGGGCAAATACTATGATGGGTATTTTGCTAGTGATCTATTAGAGGGAACACTGATGGTGAGGACTTCATGGTGTGCTCATTTGGGAGTACAGGATGGCATTACAACAGGGGACTAGTTTTGGACATTGGCATCGATGGGGAGACATCTACCATCACGGGTGTGGATAAGCTATCTATAGCTTTCATGCATTTGGCTGTATTTGCAGGAGTCTAGGCTTGGCACAAGTGTTGGAATTTCCATGGTGCAGATTCTCAGGTGGTGAGATCAGAGATAAGCCTAGAGGAAGTCACTCAGAGCCATATACCTCAGTACGATCAGGGAGACAGTGGTCTCGGGATCCCGTGAGCGGCGACTCAGGGACAGGCTTGTGTTGGCATGGTGTCGGGTGGCACATAGCCAGGGAGAGCGAGCAGATGCTAGGAGCCAGGTGGAGCAGGTGATGCTTTGGAGTTCAGCTTGTCTAGCAAGATGGTGACCAGGATCGAAGACATCAGGTGAGCATAGTATGTGGATGATGAGTCCATTGGGGTGACACTTAGGGAGATGCTATAGTTGCTCAGGTATGATATGTCATTTGATGTATGGACGATGTTCTTCAGTTGGTGCATCATGTGGTGACCTAGGGACGGGTCATGCCTACTTGGAGGTAGGTGGCATGGAGTGTACCTATGGTGGTACATACCCTGAGGGCATGGAGAGCATTACAGGGTGATGTGGATCCAGCATGCCCATGATTGTGAGCCAGCAGGAATGGAGATGGTTGTTCAGGGAGTGACAGCTGATACTTTGGCGAGTGATTAGGTGAGCTGCATGGTTATATGCTCAGTGATCTCCGGGTTGGCATCACATGTTGTTTCTATCCATCATTATTTGGTAAGCAAGATGCAATTTTTGGTTAGAGTCTAGTTGCACTACAAGTGGACAGATTCTTGGGGAGCTATCAGCGGGTAATGGATACTTGGTGATCAGATGATACAGGGTACAGGGTTCTGGAGCTATCCTACCTGATATGCTGCTATGGATCGTGGGTGAGTTATTCATCACGATAGTGGATCTAGTTTGCATTTGCTTTGGCTTGGATGTTATATGGATACAGTGTTGGTGAGATAGGCTCCTTGGTGGGAGGCCTTTGTACTGGTCAAATCAGAGTTGGCAACCTCAAGCATGGAAAGTTGAACCTAGACGGGATGTAGGACAGGCAGATCATCATCAATATCTCTGGGCGGTGGGCGAGCTACTCAGGTATAGCCTATGGTGAGGTTTGTGTACATTTATTCATTGAGTCCTTGGTAGACTCTTGTGCTTGGAGCATGGGTAATGGATGGGGATCAGCTTTCAGGACTTATTGGACAGGATGTCAGGGCAAAGTGGCTTGGAGCATAGCTTTGTTTGGGAGATACATCAGGGATGAGGCTTGGAGCGCTCATTGGTTTGAGATGGTTGATCTTGGATGATGTATGAGGACATCTATGTGATATGCTTGGACGTGAGAGCATCTTGGTAGAGGTGCAAGCCATGGTTGAGGACCTGATTTGGTGACCAGTGGTGTAGCAGCAGATCTACAGGTGGCACAGGTGTTGGTACGACAGGATACCATAGTTTGGGCAGGCCTTGGTCATGTATTTGACGCATTATCATTCATGTTGGTTTGCATGAGTGTGTGTGGGCATGCATGTTGCCTTGTCACGGAAGTCTAGATCTGAGTTGGAGTTTTGTGTGGTTGTGCATTTGCTACAGTGAAACAAAGTAGTCATTTATGCTCATTGACTTGTCATTGTCTACTAGCTATCTATCTAGTGAGGGTATAATCTTATGGTGGCAGTAAGATTTCCTCAGGTTGAGCCTCAGTCGCTCATTTATGTCAGCTTTACAGGTTCGTACTTGTAAGTGTCTGATAGGATGTCAGCCTAGCTAGAGGGAGGATGTAAGTCTCATGGTGGCAGTGGGATTTCCTCAGTTTGAACCATGTCGCTCATGTGGTCCACTTGTGGTCAAGTTGGATTGGGGACGAGTCAGTTGGTCGAGAGTGTGATACACTCTCTGTATGAGCATTGTGTTTGCATGATACTTTGTGAGTCAAACCAATGGTTTGTTGGTGTGCTTGAGTGTGAGTCAAGTACATAGTAGCAAGACATGCATAACATCTTTTGGACACTGCTTATCACATTTGAGAGCTTAAGGGAGAGAGTTAGAAATCAGTTTTGATTCCTAGACACCGTATTCTCTAATGATTATACTAGCAACTAGAGATTTTACAATAACCCATACATAAGTATATTGGAATTGTGCTTGGAGGCATTATGCTAATCAATCAACAAGCAACATTCGTGAGAATTACCTTCTTTTCTTGTTATCGATCCAACAACATTATTTTGAGTGTTTATTGTATGTTCCAAGCCTATCAACATTAATTTGATTAATTAATACACATTAAATCTTGGCTCACTATGTTACCTGATCTAGTTTATTTCCTAATTTTATAATTTTAAGAATGTCTAGATAATTTGATCATCCTAATCTTATCACATTCTAGATTTTTTTTTTTGACTTTACAAAATATCATTTGAGAAATCTTTTTCAAATTTCATCAAAAGCTTCTAGTTAGTACATGATATGCTTGAAAGAGCCTTCCCTTTTGAGCTAACTTATCCTATTAAGAAAAAAAGGAGTTCCAGCCTTTCCCTTTTACCGGTTCGCTTATGCTCCTGTTTAGACCTACACATGCTTATAGAATCAATACAGGACAAGCAAGGGTATTATAAATGATTTTAAAGTTCAAGAAACTTAAAATCCCTCTATGTCCTCTAGCACACACACACCCCACAACCCCCCCCCCCCCCTTCCCCCTCCAGAAAAAAAAACATTCAAAGGACCATTATTTGTAATAATTTAATAGCATTGATTACTTTTCTATCAAATTTTTGCTTTTGAAAATGTTTCAACTGATACACAATTTAAGATTCCTCACAAATAAATTGAACTAGATTCCAATTATGGGGTTAAGTTACCATCGTCTTGGTTGTAATCTAGTAGTGGCTTGAGCTCTAAGTCAAAAAAACTAGTGACCATCTTGGGCATATCTCGAGTGTGCCCTTGCAAGGGTTTGGGTGTTTAGTGTGCATAAAGAGTTTATTGTTTGAGAAAGTTATCCACAACTAGATTAATTTTGGAACATCCTCTTGATCAAGGCAAAAGATAGTACTGAGCCTATATAAGGGAGGTCCATGTGGAATTAGAGGGGCCATAAACCATGAGTTATGACACATGATTCTTCAATAACTGATGTAGACCATTAGAGAGATGAACATTGACTTGACACCCTGAGATCAAGGGGGGAATTTCATGGAAGGTAGGGATCTTGGCCCCCATGTGTGCCTATTTGACCCCAAAACATATCACCTGCTTGGTAAGGGAAACGAGACCTTTTCTCCTTTTCAAATCTTGTCTAGATAGACATATAAGTAGAAAGAGAGTGAAGTGGAGCCAAGAGACAAAGATCAAGATATGTGGTTCTAGAAAGCGAGTTCACAAGGTCTACGTTGAAGGAAGTACTAATGCTAGAGGGGGTCTTGATGTAGTAAAGGTAAATTCAATAGAGTAGAAGTAGCAATCTTGACATATATAAAACCCTTGACGCTCACTTCAAAGCTCATCAAGGCACTTCTCATGTCTTTGTAGCTGATATCTATTGTACTAAAAACTAGCCTTGAATTTCCCAGGCCCATTTCTTCTCCTTAGTCCAAACAAAACCTAGGTGATTAAATTGGAGGTAATCTCCTAAATCCATGATAAACTCCTTAATATAGATACTTAAAACTCAAGGCACTAGCTCAAGATACCTAGTCTGATCTAGGATGTGTCAATGTCTCATCCATTGTCTTAAGTTGGTCATATGTGGATGTCAGTTATGCATCATCTGTGTAACTCTCAGATAATGGCCAAGGGCTGGTTTTCAAGAACTCCTATTTTCTTCAATAGTGACTTCGATAATCCTCAACCTAGTGTCTAGGCTCTTTCTTTTAGGCCCTTCCTCCTCGTTTTCACTTTGATGCTAATAATGTCATTGATTCTTGATGGTAGTCTCTCCTTATTCCTATCAAACTTGCAAGCAAGTACCTCTTTAAAGCATCTTTCTATGCTTCACTTGACCACATGCACAATCCAACTATAGAGTGCAATTAGGGCTATCTTAGCCATTGGTCCCTCATGACGAATCCAGATACCTATGAGGTTGTCTCAAGTGAAACATAAATCCATGAAAGTATATTAGAATTTTATGTAATGACTGATATAGTAAGATGGAGATAGATAAGTGTAACTACTTGCAGATGTTTGCTTTTCAAGCATGACCCTTATGGCTGCCAAATCCATGATACAATAGGTTGCATGTCAAAGACGCATTCACATACCTATCAAGATTCTTTCAAAACCATGTTAGAAAGTAAGCATGCGAGTGAGGATTGAGCATAACAACAATAGACACTGTGATTTCTTGAAACAATATTTATGCAGAATGTACTAAAAGAATAAACAACTGAGCAAATGTTCTCACATGGAAATTTGACTTAATATATACTTGAATATAGCGCAACTAATGCGTATTATAACTAATATGATTTGGCTTCCTTCTTTCACTTACAAGTCGGAGGATCTTATGCATAAAAAATAGACAATCGGCCCTAATTAGAGCTCTAATATTAGTCACAACCATAAATTTCACCTTGCATAACCAAACAATCGAAGAGAAGTACCCAAGAACGATCTATGTGCCTTAATATAACTAGCTTTGACTTGACTTGCTTGACGTATTTGGCCTATCTGGAGTTGATTCCATCACTCTTAATTTTATTATTATTATTATTTTGCCACATCAACATAAACTCTCTGATATGTTGGAAGAGAATGCCTAATAACATGATGGATCCACATGGTTAAAAGACACGGTGAGAAGTAGATTAACTTCTCACCCACCTCACAAAATTATGTTTGATGGCGGCACCTCCGTTGCCTTTGATAGAGTGGGGGAGTACCACATGTCGATGAACCGTCTCCTCCTTGTTTCATAATGGCAACTATGTTGCCACTACAAAACATTTCGACTTTGATGTGCAAACTATAATCACCTACTCAAATGGGCATGCAGGCCAATAACACGTAAGGCGGCCCAAAACAACAACCCATAAGGCAAACCTAAACCAATAAGCTCCTTGAAGGGCATGCAAACAATTAGTCACAAGTGGCATCTATGTAGTCATCTCAAGATACCCCCTTTGTTTTCAAGAGCATGCTCATGTGGGTTTTGAGTCCAATTTAGATGACCACAACTAGCTCTTTGGGGCTCTTTCCATGTAACCCCTTTGACCCATGGATGACGTAAAGAGAAAGAATGAGCCACAAGTTTATGGTCCAAGGTTTTGTTGCAAACACACTTGCATCTGCAACTTGTTGAAGCAAATTTGAACCAGTTTCCTTTAGCTCCCACCTAAGTCCAAAACAAGAAAGGCACAAGAAACAATGGCACGACTAAATGGCGGGGTATGATTATGAACATGCTTGCTACAATATGTCGTACTACCAGAGAGACTCATCAATCCACATGCATTGAGAGGGGGTAATAAAAGTCTTTAGGGATACGGGTTGGATATGGTTTTGTGACGATAGGCACTTTCCATCTGCCCCTACACCAACCAACTATTGAATAAGTTGGCTTGGGCCAACTTCTTACAAAAAGTGGGAAGTTGGACGAGGCTGCCCCATGCAAGGTTATGCATCAACACTCATCGAAAAATATACCACATCCCAACAAGTTGAGGTCAGTGATGACATCCAAGAGTTGATGGGGGTGCCAATACAACCAATCAATACCCTAAATTAATCGGATCTAGGAGCCAACCATATGGGAAAGCCCAAGAGGCGTCACCATCATTTATGATGCCAAATGTGGATATGTTCTTATGGGTGTTACTACAGAGACAGAGGCAGTATCCATTGCTCTAAAGGCTACCACTCTCCAAGACCATGCTCCTCCCATAGTTCCTAGAGGTCATCAAGGCAAGCCTAGACCTCTTCTTTAAAGCCATGGGCTCTTTGAAGGAAATGAAAAACAGCAACTTGACGATTTTAAAAATAGCATTTTGACGGGCTATGGGTGTACTTTGTCACTCAGCAATTCGACCATCCCGTTCAGCCCTTTCAGGCCTTATCTCCTCCGGCAGTCATTTAGCCGCAAACCTAAATAGGGCTCATGTAGGAACGGGTTGGTTTTGTGGGGATCGTCTCTTTCTGCCGCCTCTTAAACCTCCATCGCCTTATCTTTCTACTGCTTCTCTCTGCTTCTTCCATCCACCGCCGAAGAAGAAGAAGAAGAAGAAGAAGCAGAGAAATCTCCAGCATTCGCCATAGATTTCTGTGTCATTTCCGTGTTTTTTTTTCTGTTATTCATTCCTCTTCAAAGTTTAGTTTAGTAGATCTGTCCTCAATACCCCGCTGCACCTTTCCGATCCAATTTTTTGAGTCACTTTTCGACTTTTCGTTCTCTCCGAGCTCTGCTTTTGCGAACCTGTGTGTAATCTATGTGCCGAAGCCTTTCGCATCCAAGTTTTTGTGCTAGTTTGTAAGTGAAGCTCCAGATGCGTTGGGTATAGACCTGCATAGTGTCTAGTTCATCAGCAGCCTTTTATTTGGAAGCTTATAGGCCTTGCGTTATCTGTTAGTTACAAAGATGGATGCGTTTGGATATCCTCGCAAGAGACCGCGCACTGACTTCACAGCCAACGGGAACGGAGCAGGTGGAGGCTATGGCTTCGGTAGCGCCGCCTCCGGTAATATTTCCTGTCTTCCTTCTCTACCAGACGAGAAAGTCGAAATATTGATCAGAGATATCGTTAAATGTTGTTGTATTTTGCAACAGTACTGGTATATTTCTTTTCGTTTTTGGACCGGTCCCTTTATGACACTTGCCCTAGATTGAAGTAAGGAGGAACCTTTTGTTACGTTGGTTTTTGATTAAGCTTTCACATTTTAATGATGAGCTTGAATGTTGTCCCATGTCATGTCAGTGAACTTCTCCTTTCTTTTGCTTGAGGTCTGGAATTCGATTCCTGTGAACCACGTATAGTGACATTCGAGAAATGTTGAGCTTTACCGTAAAGTTTCATCCAGATCTAGATAGCGCTGATGATTAATTTAGCAGGATTTTTTACTTACACAGCTTGTCATGTTTTTCTAATTGCTGCCCAATTTCTTATTTTGGACTAGAGTTTTATGCATGGCTAGTTGTTTTTTCTTCGTTCTTGTTGCCTTTATTCATATTATCACGATGGAGAAAATCGGACACCTTAGGAGGTGCCATGTTCCTGGCCTCTACTTGTGCCCTTCCATCAGCAATTCCTCCTAGCTTTCGCTTTGATACCACTTTCAAGACCACCTTGAAAAAATAGAAAAACAACATAGGGAACATAGGAAGCCGATTCTACAGAGATCGATCGAATCTAGCCCCAGAGAGAGAGAGAGAGAGAGAGAGAGAGAGAGAGAGAGAGAGAGAGAGAGAGAGAGAGAGAGAGAGAGATTTACTGCTCTAATCAAACACCTTAATGTGATACCCATATTACCCACAAAAAAGAAGATTTATGATCCAGGAAACAAAAAAGAAGATTTATGATCCAGGATACACATGGGTGTTCACTGGATAGTGATCCAGAATGTGTTCCAGATCGTGACCTTTTGAAGCACCTTTCAGGTTTGTGGGATCGAGTAATTGATACAGAATTAATCTTTGTGAGTCTATTGATTTTTTAATTTTTTAATCCAGAGAGAGAGAGAGAGAGATATGTGAGTTGTGAGCGTAACACTGGACTGCATTGTTCTTGAGATTTACTGCTCTAATCAAACACCTTAATGTGATACCCATTTTACCCACAAAAAAGAAGATTTATGATCCAGGAAACACATGGGTGTTCACTGGATAGTGATCCAGAATGTGTTCCAGATCGTGACCTTTTGAAGCACCTTTCAGGTTTGTGGGATCAAGTTCTTGTTACAGAATGAATCTTTGTGAGTCTATTGATTTTTTAATCCAGAAGTGTTTCATTTTTCATATGTTTGAGAGTTTGAATCAGTTACCGTCTGGTTCTTGGAATTCATTTCTACCATCCCACCAATCTGAGGACAGGGTGGGCCTCATACCCAATAGATGAGCTCTGAGCCGCTTATAACTCATTTCACATTGATGCTTGGCGATATAATATTTCCAGACTGTTGGTTACGAGTGGGAATTGTTAAGTGTTGGTTCCCTTCCAATTCGCATCATTCAATCCCCGTGTGATGCTTGGCCACCAGCTTTTCACCGGCTTCAAATCACAGTACAGAAAAGCAAGCTGAATAAATTAAGCTGGTTTGAACAAAAGGCTTATTCTGTTTTGTCTCGTGGGTTTGGAAATTACAGTGACTTTCGGTTGTTTTAAAACGTTTTAGTTTCCACCTTGCATTCTTATTCAGACAGTGAGTGCCGTTTTTGACAGATAGGGACTTGGGAGGACCAAATGTGGGTTCAACAAACAAGACTAAGCCGGCGTGCACCAAGTTTTTCAGGTTGAGATAAACTACCTTTCACATTTCAATTTACCAAATTTGGCTGTCCTTATATGGACACATTGATTATAATTTTCAAAGATACATTTGTTCATGTTTCTGAACATTTATGCAGAACTTATGTAAAGATTGTCTTTGTCTACAGTAAAATCCACAGCATGCTTTAAACTTTCCGGTTCTCTTGAAGATAGTGTTTATATACTCAAAGAAAGATACCTGCATATGTATTACTATTTTTAGATGCCATTAGCTTTTGGTGATTGTGAGTGGATGAAATAGCGTAATTATGTAGTAGGATGGATTGTTTATGGTTTGAAGGAAGATAAGTGTTTATGATGCAAAGGTTTAAGCAGAACCTATGTAAAGAGTGTGTTCCTCTATGTTCAAATCCACAGCATTAACGTTTCTGGTCCTTTTTAAGATAGTCTGTTTATGTATTCAAAGAGATACATCTACTTATGTATGACTCTTAGAAGCCCGTTCCGAGCAAAATGGGACGGAACGTTCCGTCCGTTCCGTTCCGTCCGTTCCTACCCGTACCGGGTCGGAACGAGTTCATGTAAAAAAGAAACAAGGCATTAAAGTGCCACCTGCTGGCTGTGAACTCCTTCTTCGCACTGAGGGACGCTTATAATGCACTGAGGACGCTTATAATGCACTGAGGGACGCTACAGATCAGAAATCGATTTGAAATCATTGTTCAAGACATAGGTTCAAGACAAGACATATATCCGAGCTAGAATCGCTGTATCTTGATACATTGAATACAGTCATCAGAGAAATGTTGTTTTTGCCGTTTGCTATTACGTTTGCTACTTTCAGTTGTAGTGTACGCACTTTTTTAGTAGGATATTTGTGATCCAAGCTCAGGCTTTCTAGCAAAGATTTTGATGCTGATAAGAAAATAGGATATCTTTGTTATTTAAATAGGACAACACTATGTATCTTTGTAACAAAACGTATTTTTTTATTTTTTTTTTGGGAGTCCCGTTTCGGAAGAACGGGCAACTATGGTATGACTATATGTTCTAAATGCCATGAAAGTTGCATGAGATTCAAGTATGTATTAGGATATGAAGATTTCACAGAACCTGCATGCATCATCTTTCTTGCAAGACTTGAAGTTCGTGGGACAGCTCTTGCAGAATAACTAAAAATTATTAATTCATAGCCTATCCCCGGTTTTCTACTTTCTGGTCTTTGTGTGCTGCCTTGGTTAGGGATGAATTTGGACTGGCTGGTATTTTATTTATTCAATATAGGGGTACTATGGAAAAGGTTATGGAAAAGTGACTGGCTTAATAAGCTCTGACCACTAGAATGCTGCATGGCATAAACATAGTATAGTACGTAACGTTGTGGAGTTAAATCAAATTCACTAGCATTCAGATGTATGAACCAGATCTAGAATATTTGTAACCAAAAAATCAACTGGCATTTGCATACTATTGTGGCACTATTTTTTATTATTATCAAGAGTAAGTTCTATCAGCAAACTCAAAATGAAAGACTGAGTGTTGGTGTTTAAATTGTGATTCTTGATTCAGATAAGGCGTTTAACTTGGAAACCACCATAAAATTGCCAATAATTATGAATTTGAGTCTAGATATCTACTCTTCTAATGTAGTCCATCTTCTCTTATGAATTCGAGTATATGCAAAAATTGGTTTCTACTTCAAACTTGTCCGATCTTTTTTATAAATCAACCCAAGTTACAAGATATAGTCATGACTTTTTTTTTTCCTGATTTCGTAGCTTTCTATAAAGACCGTAATGTTTTCGGTGGATGAATCTACCATAAAGACTCCTGTGAATTTAACTGTACATCTAGTGGCGATAATTGCAAATTTTTTGACCTTTCTACAAGCCAGGCCAGGTTAGTTTTATTGGTTGATATTTTTCATAAAAGATTGCAGCCATAATACAGCAAAGCATAATTTCCTTGCTTCATTTCTCTTCAAATATTTTTGATTCTGTGCATGATGTTTAAAAAAAGCCAACAATAAGAGCAGAACCAAATACATTTAAAACCGAGTTTTAAAGCTGCTCTATAGAGAGCTCGTTTTATGTGTATATCTTAAAAGGATGTCAAGCCAATGGATCATTTTTCAGGACCAAGATCTGTACAAAACTTTTATCTACCTGTTTGTGATTTACAATGATGGATACCATAGACCAAGTACAGAAGTCAAGACAATGGAGATATAAATGTTGACCATGCAAGCACAACTTTGGGTTATCAGAGAACCTTCAATACATACACTTGAATCCCTTAAGTTTTATCTGGAAGGTCTCAACATTAACCCATAGTTCCCTTGAAAGCACACCTTCAAGTTTCACTTCTGAACACACTTTAGTTATACTCCATACTTAACTAAGTGCAAATCTGCATTTTCTAGGTGTATCCATGTTTTCCATAATTTTATACATATTGGTTCATGTAGGAACTGATACTGCTTTTTATGCAGCACATCTGGATGTCCCTATGGAGAGGAATGCCACTTTTCGCATTATGTTCCAGGTGGTGTGTCCTCGCTTGGCCTATCACCATTGACTTATCTACCAAAACCTGGAGGCTCAAGTAAGAAAGCTGTGAGCAATATTGGCATTGTTGGTGTTGTTACTCCATCGGATTCTGGTAGAGGCCTTGGTGGCTTTAAGACGCGTTTGTGCAACAAGTATGGCACTCCTGAAGGTTGTCGTTTTGGTGAAAAATGTCATTTTGCTCATGGCGAAAAAGAGCTACGTGGAGCAAATGGGGGCTTTGCACCAAGCGACCGGGAACCGTTTGGATTAGATTTACCAAAAGATTATCTGGGAGGTCGTGGTGCATCTACAGGACTTCATGAAGGCAGCAGGATTGGTGGTGGTCGTGGTCTTCCATACCGCGAACCAACACCTCCTGGGTTGGCTGCTGCTGCATCATTTGGAGCATCGTCTACCGCTAAAATCAGTATTGATGCATCTTTGGCAGGTGCTATTATTGGAAAGAGTGGAATAAATGCAAAACAAATTTGTCGCCTCACTGGTGCAAAATTGTCTATCAGAGATCATGAAACAGATGCAAAACTGAAAAATGTGGAAATGGAGGGATCGTTTGAGCAAATTAAGCTAGCAAGTCAAATGGTTCGTGAGCTACTCATGCACAAGGATGTTCTTCCTGCAAACACGGCAAAGCCATCTGGATTTGGATCTCACAATATCAAAACTAAGATGTGTGAGAACTTCCCTCGAGGTACATGTACTTTTGGAGACCGATGCCACTTTGCTCATGGTGCAAACGAACTGCGGGAGGCAGCTGCTCGTTCCTGAGATCTTTTGCAGGTAATGAGTCTGCCATTGGTACCTTTTGAGTGGGTATGAAATTAAACCTAATAAATGGAGAATAATATGTTCCCAGGATATCACGAATGCATGCAAACGTGCTAATATGTTCCCAGGATATCATGTGAAGCAGAAGATAAAATGGTTGGATGGTAAAGAAGCAGACTCAAAAGCATCAAAAGTATTAATGAAGCAGATTTGATAATGCCTTTGGTTTAGGAATTTGGAAAGAAGCGTCATTGGTAATCATGAAGCTCAATCACAAATCAGGATGAAGAGAAACAAACCTCACAACGGATGCGAGTCTTGGATTTAATGTGTTTCACAAATCCTTAAACTAAAGTCCAGATGTCGTTGAAGCTTGTTAATTGTTTGCTAAGCCTTGGGATTGCATGTCTGAGAAGGTGCGGGCTTGAAGCAGTAGTGTCTAAAAGTTCAGTGGTAGATTTTGTTTTTGAAATTTGTCAAGGTTAATGGTATTGCAATGACTAGGAAAAGGATGGTCCTTATGTCAATTATATATCTCTATTCACAACAGCTTTGATGAACGTTTTAAGACAAGAAGATATTTTAGTGAATTTGCTAAGTATTGTCAAAAGTTTATTTACCTTGTAGTTAATTAACTGAAGTGAACTTAACTGTTTCAATTCAATCCAAGTCTAAGTTCATATATTTTTGCTACTTAAAATAATTATCAGAACCTATTATTGGTAATCTGTCAAGGAATTCATAATTGTCCTTCTGCATCCAGATTTATAGGTGGCCGCTTCAGAATCTGTTTAGTACAAATTGCAGATAACAATTTTGGAATTGAAACTTCACATGTAGTCATTAATATCTCTCGAAAACAATGGTTTCGAGTCTCAAGCTACCTTAATATGTGAATTTGGGTGGCGAGTAAAGAATCCTTGAACTGGAAATCTCTGTCATTTTTTTCAACAGGATAGTAAGTGCAGCTGCTAGAGTTCTGTGAAAGTTTTCTTGAAGCTGGCCTGAATTTGTCAGTCTATGTTCGAGTTTATTATTTATGAGCCTATCATATAGGCAGTGCTAAGAATTTCCTATGTTGATAACTATAACAAAGTAAATCTGCAGTCCCCAGGTGTAAGAATTCTTTTCGGGAATTTTAAAAATCAGGGAATAAATAGATGAAGGAATGATGAAGTAGTTTTCTTGTTTAGGATTTGTTAATGTTTGTAGAAATGTCCCGGAGTAGGTAAAGACAATAGGAGCATACTAGAGTTGAGGCTTTTAATCAAGTACTTTCGTCCGTGGTTGATGGAGGCTCCAACCATACAGAGATTTATGCATTTTTTGGTTCAGATTATCTACAGAGAAGGCTTCCCATCTTTTCATCAATGTTCTGTCATGAATACCATGGCATAGGATGTGTTGTTTCAAAATGCTCCTGCCATTGATGCTGTTATATATATATTCAGAATTAGTTTGTAGCGAGCTTGCATTTATTTAATACACCCGTAACTAAATAAAGAAACTTGGCCTTCTTGAGAAAGATGTTGTCTTGACAATAATCATTTCACTTGATCTACATGACTACGCCATCATCATTTGAAATGCATAACTAACCCTCACACGATTAACTAGAATTTGATAAAGAATGGTTTAGTGTTTGTTGTCCATGCGCTTTACTGTCATTTTTCCAATCATCTAGTATTAGCATTTACATCATTGGGATGCAATTTCATCAATTTTCTGAAATTTTTCTTTTCATAGTTTTTTTCCTCAATTTTTTTGTGATGATTTTTACTTTTTTATTCACATGCTCTCTCTCTCTGGCCACACGCACTCCACCCAGTCACCACATGGGGAATTGCAGCACATTGCTGCACCACTCAACCTGGAATTGGCCTATTTAAATTGATCCCTAATTTGGGCATGATGAGACTCATATCAGCCATAAGGACATTCAAATCAAATGGCTAGTTATCTCTGAAGATTCTGAAAGCTGCTGAACAATATCTTAATGTCTCCATATTTGCAGAAAGGTACATGTGGATAGGTTTAAAAAAAGTGAACTCTTGTATATGTCTGAAGCAAATATTGAGGTAGATCAATCATAATGCCAATTAGATTTGGTCAGACCAAGACAATGATCTCTTTCCTCTTAAACTAAAATTTTATTTGAGTTAATATAACCAATCTGGTAACTTGTGAATTTAAGTTTTAAAGATGCTGTCTTTTAAGTATTGCGTCTCACATGAAAAATCATAGTGACCAGTAATGTTACCAATGGAATAAAATAAGAACATTCTTTGACATAATGTGAGCCATTTTTGATTAGAAAATGCAGGATTCATTTTTCTACGTTGTTTGAAAGCATAGTCTTGTCTTGACATATTTTGACATTATTACAAATGAATTTGAAAGTAAGCATAGTGGAGGTTGATTTTGTGTCAAAGGATGGTCACCTTTGCTATGCATAACATGGTGAAAAATATAGAACTTGAAATTGTGATTGTGCCATTGTGGCAATGAGTGGACAAAAGTTTATTTTTCAAGTTGATATGTTCCATATGTGAAATTGTTGCACGGGTCTATGAAGACAATCTATGAACAATTTCTTGTCCACACGCTTGCAATCATTGTCAATGTGTTTGCAAAAATGATCTGGCTGGCAAGTATGGTTATTAACTATGTGTTAGCATGAATTTACATTGGCCCATTAGTGTAGGCTTTCAATTAGTGACCAATCATCACAAACGTATCAAATAGTAATGCATAGCTTCTAGCACTAAAGGTCCCTTTTCAAATATTAAATCCTGGTTTACAACCAAGAAATTAGTGGCCGCATCACTTGGGGATATTAGAATGTCAATTGTTTGGTAATAGCAATTGTCAACTATGAACAAAGACTGTTGTCTGAGTAGGGTCATAACTAGTATTTCAGATGTGAACTTGTAACAAAATCATGGAATGATTATTCTAGCTTTGGCCATGTGCCTGAGGTTTACTATATTGTGGTGACTTTAAAACTAAAAGTGATTTTAAATTATCATATTGTTCAAATCAACCTGATTTGTGATGAAGTTTGTTGCTTGCTTATTTTGGAGTTTGTTATTGATCCATAGGCAATTATGAGTTGAGCATGCAAGGGAGTTGGAAATCTGAGATACAAGTCATTAAAGGGAGTTGTGAATATGACATTTACTAGGAAAATTTGATGAGGAATATTGGGTAGAAATGGTTATGGTGTAAAGAGCTAAGTATCCACTTATTTGTCTCTGACGTACATGTGAACCCATAATTGTGAACCCATAATAATGAAGAAAGATAAAGGACCTTGACTCTCACATCACCTAGTTTGAGTCAAACATTATTGGATCCCTATGTTCAAGCAAATTAAGCATGATGAATAAAAGTCTGCCCACGAGAGGCATGGGGCCTTAATGTATGAACAAAAATGTACCTAAGTGAAGTATGTACAAGTAAATTAAGCATGATGAATGAAAGCCTGCCTACAAGATGCATGGGGCCTTAATGTATGAACTAAAATGCATTGAGTGGAGCTTTAAAAGTAGTGCATAAAATCCCATTCACAAAGGAGTAATTCTTTTTTGAAAGTGCAAGTTTCGTGAAGAAAATCATTGAATGTGTGGCTTATTTTGAACATAATGCACAATGTGCCTATTTGATAGGGATGGTGGTTCTTCCTCTAGGGTTCAATTCCCTAGGTCCCTCTAAACATTCAGATAGTATTTGGTTGGTGCAATAGTCTCAATTGGGCATTACAAAAATTATAAATGTTGCAAAATAAGATATAGAAAGTATCTTCTGCGGAGAAATAGTCCAATGTTCCAAATAATAAAAAGCAAACTTTAAAACCAAAATATAATTGTTTTTTGGTGCAATAGTCTCAAATAGTTGTTGTAAAAAATATAAATGCCTCAAACCTTAGATATAGAAAGTCTCGTCTTTTGGAGCAATATTCCACTCCCACAAAATAAAATATACACACACAAAATTAAAATATAAAAAGAATCCTCTCTTGGAGCAATAGTCCCAACTAAGTGTTACAAAAAATAAAAGTGCTCCAAAACTAAAATATAGAAAGTCTTGTTTGACTTGGAATTGTGTCGATGAGGGTGTGTTTTAATGTATGATGCTTAAGAAGATGTTTAGAGCCTTTTGCTAATTATTGTCTTTGACTTAGTATGTGTTGTAAAGTGTACATAAGAAATTAACTCAATGAGTTACAAAAGTTGCTCAAAGATAAATGATCAACTTCCTAAATTTTCAAGGTTTGATGCTCGTTATCTATATTGTGTGTGTTTATTCTTTCACATGGTTAAAACACAAGGCATTGGGTTGGATAAATAAAAGGACTTGAAACTCTAGGAGCATTGAGGTAAGGGATATGGAAAAATAAAACGTGATTTAAGAAAAATAAGATAAATTGTAATGTGACACTGGTGTTAATTTGTGTGACTAGTGTATTACCAAACATGGACAATCATCATATATATTAAAACTATTTTAGAGAGAGAATGTCGCCATGCCGTAAAAAATGTCACGCTCTGCCTGCCAAAAATGTCACGCTCTGCCTGCAACAAAATGTCACGCGTTTTACAACGCGAAAAGCTAAAAAACGTGAGAAAGGTCCTATGCGTGCGAAAAATAACACGTAGAAGCCAATTTTTCTTCTTTTTTTTGGGCGCACGCACACACAATTTCAAATTTTTTTCCCCTAGAACGCGCATGCGCTCTCTCTTTCTCTCGATCGGTTCTCTCTCTCTTTCTCTCAATCGCGAGCAAGCAGGATGCAGGCCTCTCTCTCCATCGTCTTCTTGCTCTCTTCTTTCTGATTGCATCCGCCAACTGCAATATCCATAGCATATCCATGCTACAAGGTAAGGTTTGAGCAAGCGGGATGCGGGCCTCTCTCTCCATCGTCTTCTTGCTCTCTTCTTTCTGATTGCATCCGCCAACTGCAATATCCATAGCATATCCATGCTACAAGGTAAGGTTTGTAACTTAAGAAGCTTGAATCCTTTAGTTTACGGTTACCTCACAAGAGTATTGAACTTGCCAGCCTTCTCAAGCACGCTGATCAGGTCCACCTGGCCTGCTATGTTGTTAGTAACACCAATAGGCATCAATATATGATCAATCTAAAAAATGGATATGTTATAAGAATAATGAGAGCTTCTTTCACTTTGCCAGGCTGAGGAATGTTTTCTTGGAGTTTAAGTTCTTTCGTGTGGATGTAGCTCAGTTGAAGCCCTGCATGTTGATCTGCGGCAGGATGAGACAGTTGCAGTGAACAGTCAGCTCAAATGGCATTACTGAATATACAAAATAATGTTTTGATGTTATAGCATCCATCGTTGAACCATCGTTATAACACCAAATTGAATCACCAAATCGTTGAACATCCATCGTTGAAACATCCATCGTTGAACCATCGTTATAGCATCGTTGAACCATCGTTATAACGCCAAATTGTTGAACCATCGTTATAACACCAAATCGAATCTCTGAACCATCCATCGTTGAAGCACTGATACAGATGTTATAGCATCCATCGTTGAACCATCGTTGAAACATCGTTGAAGCACTGATACGGACCTAATAGCATCCATAGTTGAACAATCGTTATAATAATAATATTATAGCATCCATCGTTGAAACATCCATCGTTAGAAACATCCATCATTGAACCATCGTTGAACCATCGTTATAACACCAAATCGTTATAGCAGAAACCGTCATTGATATAACACCAAATCATTGAAACCATTGTTGAAACGTCTATTGTTGAAGCACTGATACAAATGTTATAGCTCGGGCTCTCTCTCTCTCTCTCTCTCTCTCTCTCTCTCTCTCTCTCTCTCTCTCTCTCTCTCTCTCTCTCTCTCTCTCTCTCTTTCGTTTATTTGCTTAATTTCTTATGTCTTCTAGCTGCTTCGCCTGCTTCTTAGATCTTCGTTTGGCTGATCAACCATTGTAAGTCGCAGTTAGTCTTTGCAAGACACTTGCAATGATCTTTCAACTGCTTTGGTAGGACTATAAAAAATTAGGGATTTTTCAGGAACAGTAAACTGATGATAAACAAACAGATGGAAGGTAGGGCGGAGGTGGTGACATCGGTAGATGGTGTGGACGATAGGCATGAGAATGGCGCAGAAGTATGGCAAGAGGTCATTTGAAGAAAGAGATTGATTTCCCAATGCTTGTGTTTCCCTTTCTGAAGGATCCTCGTCGTGACTGGGGTACTTCTTCTGATTGAGTATCTTTGAATTGCCCATCTCTCTTCTTAGCCTTGTCGTTTTCATATTTGACTTGTGACCTTGGCTGTCAATCTTGCTGATGTTGTTGCTGGCAGTGTAACTGCTCTAGTGGATCCAAGCAGATCCACTCTCTCCCCCCAAAAAAAATATGTTGGTGGGGATGCGGTTACTGGTAAATGTTCATGTTCAGGATTGGATTGGTGTGTGGAACACGTAGTTGAAAACACGTTGAACATGTGACTGAACTAAAGATTGAACAAATTTTAACTAAATTTGTTTCGATCTTGCTGTAGTTGACTCAAAAATAAATATGGCAATGAGATGTAGGAATCAACTAGGACGTGATATGTACTTCTCATATTACTCAAATATTCTAGACGACTATACAAGGGTATTTGAAGATGGATAGATGAATAAAAATGTGTTCTGGAGATGCTCTACAGAAGACTCTCGTGCAGTAGCTATTCCTCATGCAAAAATTAATCACACAAAATAGGTGAAGAGAAACAAGGAAATAAACAAACGTTACAGAGAGTGAGAACTGTATGGCACGTGTCAAACAAAACTTGCATTCATCAACATTGATAAATTAGCTTAATAGTTGCAATATTCCATTGTTTGTAGAGTAAGGAGACTTGCTCTCACGTGCCCTTGTCAACACAAGGCAGGGCTGGAGATACTAAAATCTACCATCAGTGATAGCAGATGTGGTGAGATATAGCTTCCGATGCATGTATGGGTGAGGTATTATGTCCTAATGACCTCTTTGAACAAGAGATTCAGAACCGAATCTCTATCTGGATTTCCAAATCCTATATGTGTTGTGTACTGGCACATTGGAAATCTTATCAGCATATGGAAAGACAAATAGATTTGATTTTGTAGAAGTGGAGAAAAACTATCAATTCTCTGTGGAGGTTGCTCTTGGTTAAGCCCAAAATCAGGCAGAAGAGACTGAATATCGATGTAGTATTGTCCTGTCTATCAGAGGACATCCGGATGGGTCACTCTTGAACTGAATGCACATGCATAATCAACCAAAATGCAAGCCAATGCATTCAACAAATTCTCTATGTTACAGCTCAATTGAACCATGAAGGATTCCTACTTCTATCTTGCAGCAAAATGAACTGAAATAAGATCCTAAGCACTACTATACTTGCATCAATTGACAAAACAAGAAACAAGAACTAATCTACATCATGTTAGAAGTCCAAGAATCAAGAAACCAGCTAGTCTTTTGATTCTTGGACATCCCAAGAATATCAAAAACTGGATTGTAAAGAGATATGCAAGAACTACACCACAAATCCAGCCTATTTAGTTTACTTGAATGCTGGCTCCTACATTAATCCACAAGAAAACATAAAATCTAATCCACAACTAGGAAAGCAAGAAAACTAATCCACTCTAAATCCACAACCACACACAATATGAATGGAAGGGCATGATCATAGGGGCATCACTCAAGAAAACCATTATGATCAGGGAGCTTAGTGTAGCATCAAACTCATGGGAAATCTTCTTATTAAACATGGAGTAGATACAATGCAAAAAGCTCCTCTACACAAAGAGGGAGTCTCTTAAATAAGCAAGAGAGCTTCTTAGGTGGCATCCTAGTGGAATTTCCACATTTCACAAATTATAAGTGGAATAATGCTCTACACTAGTGGTCATCATCAAAAGGTGGCTCACTCTACTTTCTTTAAAAGGGGTCTACTTGCATTTATTACATTTGCCTAGAAATACTAGTTCCTACATGGTCATTCCATCTTCCGGGATTCACCACGAGGCTTACACGGTTCTTGCTTGCCATTCCTAACTAGCATTTCTCTGCTCTCATACTCGGCTCTCTGTCTTCGTTGGTCTCGTCTTTTCAAAGACCTCCTCGATCTAAGGTGAGAGGTGCTCTTGAGTTGCTCTGTCCGAGTATCTTGGAGATTCGTCAGAATCAGCCAACACGGACCGAATGGTCCCGACGACATGCCGTTGGCATCCGCGACCCTCAACTAAGTGCCAAATCAAAAAGATTTGAAGTGGCCTTACAACTGGCGCTTTTATCGAACACTGAAACCCAGAAGGTAATCAGAGTCAATTTGAGAATAATCTCACTTTATTAATAAATATGGGAAGGTTACATTTCAAGTGTGTGACTGACCCTAGTCCGGGGTGCTGGCATGCCAAGGTGGGTGCCAGGACAACATTCCAGCAAGGGAAGCTGAGATTTGGTTGGAGCTCGCCCTGAGTTGCAACCCGCATCCCCCTATAGTTCTGGTGGGATTCGCCACCTCCCCTCATACCAAGTGCTCTGCCCAAGCTGGTAAAGTAGGTTTTTTCTCTCTAGAAAATTATTTTATCTCTCTAGAAGTTATTGCTCCCCAGGCTTCCTATAATCATGTCTAGATCGTGTGAGGTGATTGCACATCGATCCGAGACCTTCGCTATATCCGATCCAAGTTTTTCAGCCATAAGAACTTGACGCCGGATGGATTTTGGTCACAGTGGCGCTGGGAGCTTGCTGGCTCCGAGAGTAAAGCTTGCACTTGGAAGATAGCTTTACAACATCCACCCCACCTTTATAAAATCTGATGTCGTCATCAGATGTCAGATTAATGCAAAGGTGTCTCGCAATTAAAGTTAACTACATTTAAGCTACTTGGCACAGTACTCGATTTATTGGCCACTTTTTATTAACATTGTAACTGGCACACCACAAGTTGGAGGCTCAGCTCTTTATATTGAAAAATTATATAGCTTGAAAATATCACTTTGTCTGGGAAAAGCGTAGATTTTATATCGCTTATTACATAAAACCCAAGAACCTTATTGACTTGGTGACACGGGCTTTGTTGAAATATCCACCCTTTTCACTTCTACTCTTGACTTTGAAACTTCTTTGGGCTCTGGATTTGTCCTTTCTGCACTTTGTATATAGCTCCCTGAGCTCCAAATTTGATCATTTCCGCACAGGTATCAAGGCTCTTTGAGCCAAAGGATTTATTATTGGTTGTCCACTTTGTGGTCCACTCAATGCCTTCTTACTTTTGCACCTAGATTTCTCTCCTTGTCCCAGCCTGATATTGATTTCTTCCATTTAGCTCTTTAAGGCAAAGGTCGAGTACTCCGCAATGCACCTCTAACTTAGCTTGAAGTAGCTATCTTTGAACCAAAACAAATGTAACCATTGACTTTGTAGAGTGTCAAGAGGTCACGACAATCGTGATCCGAATTTGAACTATCTCCTTGCATTTGTTTGAAGCACTATGTCTCTCGCGCAAAACATGACTTTCACAATTCTGTCACTGATCCATCGCCTTACAATCAAAACAAAAAATGTACATCTCGTTTGGCTTCAAGTAGCTCTCTTTGAACCAGACACATGCACCCAAAAGTTTGCACTAGTCCGATGTCAATTCGAACTGTCCCTTAGTGTTCGTTCGAAGTACCATGTCTCTCATGCAAAACTTAACTTTCACAGTTCCTTTGTTGATCAGCTACTTTACACGTAACTCAAGTCAGCATACTCATTATGTCGTCTCATCATTACTGGTCAAGAAAAATCCCATAACAAGCTTCTCTTTCCACAACAATAGCATGTCAACTTATTAGGTCCAAAGTTTGCCAGTCTCCTCATGCGAGTATGGCTAGGTCACCTTGAATTTGCCCCCATTTTGATCAACTTTCATTCAAAATTTGTACCAAGACAGAGTGTGTGATAGTTTTCCTCCACTTATAAAATCAGCTGACCAGAATTAGAATAGAGTTCTCAGACAAAAGCCTTTCCAACACTTGCTTTCCATATGCTAGGATTATGGCTTGATCTAACTCGTTGCCAATCTTTGAAGAGGATTCCAGTCTTTCTCCTTTGAGGAAAAACTCAACTGACATTGGATATCACCGATGCTCAACGAGTTTCAGTTCCAAAGGTAGTCATCCCAAATGAAAACCAACTGCTCCTTAGAAGATCTCCCTAAAGTTGCCGTTTCCAACTTTTGACTTTCGGCTTGCGTCTGGTGGGCGTTGTCGCAAATGAAACTAATCCAAGTAACAGGCTATCCATCCATCCTTTGCAAACATCGAGTCGTTTCGTTGCCGTTCACATGTGAGTACTTGAACTACGAATCCGCCCCATAGATTCTGTAGTCCTCTTTGTTTGATGGTATCAGCCTTCAAAAGAAAGGTTCCTTCTCGAGGCATCAGCTCCTTGTATCACAAGCAATCATGCAAACCAGACAAAACACGAGTACTAAGACTCACCACGAATACATACAAGTAAGACACTCAAGTAGGTTTACTAATAGGTAGCAAAGACAAGGTCCCCCTTTGAGATAGCCCTGCCAAAGGACCTTTGCCTAGCCGTGCCCATACAGATTGATCCCAGAATCAGCCCATAGAGAACACCTATCCAACTATCTGTGCTTTCACCATTAAGCAGCACATTGCCTCAGTAACGCCCCACCAAATCTGGTCGATAGCCCTTATAGCTAAATGATTGGTAGCTATCCTGCACTCCACCCATGCTTTACACCCAAATTCGAACAACATCTTTGTATCAATGGTTAACCCGTATAGTTCGAACATGTCGCCCCGCACCCCACAAGACACAGACCGTGCTTTCACCAACCTAATGGCAGCACCCTACTGTTGGATTTATCTCCTCTACTCTCCTAAATCCTATGTTAATCTGCCTCCATTTATGCTGTTGCATTTTTACTCATGTTGTTGCACAGTCTGCATATTTGAATTGATTGTCACTACAGTCTGTATTTTTACTCGGGAATTTTCACAGGCGAAAAATGCGACACTGTCTTTTTCACCTTCGGGCCACCCTGAGCAACCAAGTGTTTGTGACACTTCCAGAAAAGCGACAGTTTGCATAAATACAAGCAAATTTGAACAGGCGAAAAAGGCGAAAAAGACGACACTGTGTTTTTACACATAATTTATGACAGGCAAAAAAGACGACACTGCCCTACAAATGCCAAAAGTGCCCTTATAGAAAAGCGAAGGTACCTTGTAAATCAATTTTTAAGGGATTTGTCAGAGTGTCGCGTTTTTTGCATTTTCATCAGCGTTAATTTTAGCGAAGCCCGACGTCGCGGCCTCCTCACGCTCGTTCCATGCATTGTGCAATCAGATTTGGCAACCACAACAGCCACCCACGATCTCCTATAGACAACGCAACCACTTTTGTACCTTCTTCATCTGCACACCTGTAAAAATTATGTATATATTGAATACCATTTGCGTATTAAGGATTATAAAACGACCCCCAAATAGACTGCCAAGCTAAGGAAATGCTAATGGAAGTTGTTCTATACCACAATTACAGCTCAAGCTCCAGTGGGTATGGAGTCGAAAATAAGGCCATTCATGATCACAGGCACTTTCAGTGGCAATTGACAAGGCAAATTCCTAACGGTCTACCGACAATAACGAACCGATGACACTGATAAAATAGCAGCAAGAGGGAAATAAGTTCAGTGTTTCCCTTAGTGTAGCGTTGGCTTTACAAATGCCAGGTGTTCATCTCACCAAACAAGCATGTAGCAGACGATTAGTTCCTGAATCTTGAATTGGTTTTACAATTGGTATTATTAGTCAAACCAACCATCCAAATCAACTTAGAATCGGCCCAAGAAGTCACGTGTAGTTAGGGAGTTAGGGCAATGATGAGAGATGAGTATAGTGACCTCTTAATAATACAATTTATAAATCCTCTCAAATCCCGGATAAATACCCTAGATACGTAAGGGTTTCAATGAATTTGCTATCTATTAGGGCAATGGCCTCCTAGGCAGAGATGGGCAGAGTTAGCATTGAGTAACATGGCCTAAAGTCCAGCGACCTACAGGCAAGAAGATGGCATTCCCACCAACAACCTTCACAGATCCAAAATGTGGTCGTTGAAAGGGCATTCAATGGAGAAAATGGAAGATACCTTAGACCTATAATTTTCTTTTTCTTTTACGGGGCTTTTCAAGCAAATCCGTGGCAGAGATAGGCCGCAGGCTGGATTGTTGGGCAAACTCGCAGGTAGGCAAATAGAATAGGGAGAGAGAGCGCAGGCAGGCAGATCGCAGATCGGAGGAGGGAGCGAATCTGATGGCATGCAGGCAGATCGTAGATCAGAGGAGGGAGCGGAGCAGGGCAGACAAATGTTCAAACCCACAGACAGGGCATGAAAGAGACCGCAGGCAGGGTAGGAGGGCAACAGGCCTTAGCACATAGCCTAGCAGGAGGACGAGATTGCCAGAGGCAGACTGAGATCAGCGTGGGCAGAACAAGGTTCAAGGGCAGGGCCGCACAAGAGGCCACGAGCCAGGGCAACAGCAGGGCTCAAAGCCTCAGACAGCAAACGAGCCACAAGAGGGCCTCAAGCACGATTTTCATGTTGTATTTATTCCTTCTATTCTCCTTAAATCCCATTTTAATCTACCTCCATTCATGCTGCATATTTACTAACGATGTCGCGCAGCCTACATATTTACACGCAAATTCGCACAGACGAATAAAAGGTGAAAGAATCGCGACACTGTGTTTTTACACAGGTTATGGTGACAGGCGAAAAGGGGACACTATCCTATTGAATGCTGAAGGTGCCCTGAAAGGAAAGGCACCCTCTAAATCTAATCCTAAGGCTATTTGTAAGAGTGACGCGCTTTTTGCATCGTCATCACCAATGGTCACCTCAGCACTGACTGATGTCGCACCCTTTTCACGCTTTCCCCATGCAGCTGCGCTAATAGACTGGACAACGACTGCGGCCACCCATGATCTCTTACAGACAGCACATCCATTGTACTTTCCACATCTGCACACCTGTAATATAATGTATATATACTGGATACCATTTGCGTATTCAGGTTAATGGGTGAATAAGTTGATGAGTGAAGAGATAGAAAAAGAAGTAGACGAAGTAGATGTCCTGAGCATTGATTCTTCATTCTTGTCAGGATTAAGGTTTCATCTCTTTTTACAGATTGAAATAAGTTTCGTAGGGCACGCGGTTTCGTCCGCTGATATATTGTGCTCTACCGCATTATTGACATGTATACATGATATACTTAATCTGATACAATTCATTGTTCTGCGTTCAGATCTATGTCAACATTGTTATGCTTATCATCATTCATTCTGTCTGATCTTTCTAGTTGTTCTTTCTGTCATACATCTCCCCTCTCTCTCCAACATGGTATCATAGCTATTTTCAGAGCTTGATAAATCTCCACAGTACAAGACTCTATTAGCCGATAGAGTGATTGTTTTCTTGTTCTGTATTTTTCAGTATCAAATTTTCATACTTAAGTCAGTGATAGTTTCTCCTATCACTTAGACTAACTCTTCCACATGGATTCCCAAGGGAAAGCCAGTCCTATCATGGACAAGCTTGATGGAGCCAATTACCATCTGTGGAAATTTAAGATGAAAACTGTGCTAATGGCAAAAGAATTGTACAACGTTGTTACAGGTGCAGAAGGGAAACCCGAAGCGGACGACGCGACAATCGCCAGATGGAAGCTGAAGGATGGAAAAGCTTTTGCGCTTATCATCCTCAACATCACGGATACTTAGATCGGCCATTGTCCTAACTACAATAGGACCCTAGAATGGAAACTAGTATATGCCTAATAAAGCTTATATCATGGTTAGTTCACATTGAACTTTGACACCATTTAATTAAGGTATATTGTAATGTTCTACATAGATTCTTTTGAGAAATTCGACATCTTCAAGATGACAACCATGTATCACTTACATGTGAAGTTAGAGAAGGATTATGCGACCACCAAAGCTGCATGGGGTGTTAACTTAAATCCGTATGAAATAATTTCTATTTATAACAACAATCCAATTCGGCAGTAATATTTATCACAAAGGAATATTCGAATTACAATTCAACATAAATTGTTTCTATTCCATCTCATCAGTTTTCGTAGTTTCTCTAGCGCTGTTTTCCAAAACATTGGATGTTGGTGTCCTCGGCATCCATCTCTTTCCAACTTGGACTCTAGACATCCTCCATTTTTGATGCCTTGTTCTAGCATTAGAGGATTGCCATGCTGTCTTTCTGACAAAATTTGAATTGGAGATCATTGAACACAACTCTTCAATTCTTGTGTTTTGAAAGTGTTCTCGGCCCAAAACTCCTATGTAAAACCATTGGAATATCTCAACCAATGCATTGCTAAGACCCTTTCCTCCGCCATGCCGTGAATTTTTGAAATACGCAGCCTTTGCCCTGTAGTGACTCTTTTCCATGCCTTGCGTATTCCAAATAGCTAATGATCCATAGGTTTTCATAAACCAAGGTCCATGAGCATAGAAGATGTGCTGTTCATAGAAAATTTGTATTAGTTTAAATCTTTACAAATACATAAATACGAAAGTAAAAAATATGAGACACACATACCATATAGTGAGTTATGTGTGTTTCTCCCCATGCATCGATCATCAATTCAGTAAATGTTTTGACTTCTCTTGCGTATCTATCCAAATCTTCATCTCTCCAATCTTTTTGTTGATAATTTGTGACAAGGCATCAAATGTTTGCCAAACCTTAGCACGTGTACTTGCCATGCGAGGATATGAGCCAATATTTGTTGTGCATTGACATATTTTCCTCCAGTTCCCATTCAACACTGCTTTCACGTGCAGTATGATTTGACAATAGGTGTCTCGCTTTCGCACCACCCATTGAAACTTTTGCTGGAACATCTTGCATTTTTCCACTCATCTCAACGTCTTGGTAAGACTCACGTGGCCCCCGTGCAATCCCATATCGGATAAAATTATCTCTAGATTTCTAATGCTAACATCTGCTCTTGATTTGGGCTTCATGTTCCATGCGTAACAACAATGCAAAAATAATAATTTGTCCAGTATTCGTAATTCACCATGCATTGTGCAAAAATGGACTCTTTTGAGAGGAATGTTCAACACAGGACTCCAAGCTTTGTCTAGATTGTGCCTATTTGGTGCAAGACCTTGGTTGCAATTCAAAATACTTTTGTTCCGCCCAGATTCAAACATACAATATATACAAAAATTCTTTGCATTTGCACCGAGACCACAACCGTACATGCATTTCAAAGTCTTCAAATCAGCAGCTAGGTGCCATTCTACAGCAAAGCTTTCTCTTTCAACATTGAGCAATTTGCCTTCATTTTGTGCATGTATTATCTTAGATATACTACATTTTTCAAATAGCCACTCCAGTATGTCGTGAGACTCCTTAGGAACTTCAAATGCAGCTATCCACCATATGTGATTTTCGGATTGCACGCTAAATCCAAACTGTTGCAATTTACGATTCATCAAGGTGATTATGACACGTTCAAGTTTACGCCCTTTTACGATTTCTGCTTCGTCCAACTTAATAACAAATATAACTTTACCTTCGCAATCTGTCAAACAAAAATTTTGGTTTTATAATAATATCTATTTTTGGATACACGTCCCTCTATATAAGAGTGGGGGTTTTCATTTTGTTGTCACTTCTTGCTTTGTTGAAATTTGTTTCCTCGTAATTTAGCTTGTCTTGTTCAATTAGACTACTAGTTTGCTGGTCAATTAGTGTTCTTAGTTGCATAACAATGTCGTCCCCTAAAATAGAGTTGGCCAATCTGCTAGCCCCCACAGAGTTTTTAGATCAGTTAGATCGTATTTATTGTATGTTTACCGGTAGAATAGACACGCTTGCCACTCTACGGGCTAATACGGATGCATTCACGTACGTGAGTGAGTATATAGATGAAACTTTGAAGCCTTATGCCATACAAATTCTTGGCTCAACTATCATGTGGATTCCATATAACTTGCTTAGTTATATATGGAAAGGAGATAGACCCTTTATCGCTCGTCTCAACAGATTTATTAGTCACTTGGGTAATGATCATTACTTGGAGCTGACGAAGGATCAGCTGAAAACTTTTGATCTTAAAAGTGTAGGAAAGAAGTTTCTATCCGGTGAGATTACTGTTATTTTTTTGCTTAATGAGTTTCCAGCGACTGTGGCCAGCAACAAACACAATCCTAGTGAGCAGGTGAACGAGATGAACGACCCGGGTGAAGAGGAAGATTTATCTGTGGAGCACGAAGCAATCTTGGCTGCGCAAGAGGCAACAAGTGCATCCACATTAGCGGAGCCAGAAGATATAGATGAGTCCGATGATGTCGTGCTTCGAATCCATGGCCTTGCTCCAATCATCATTGATGGGCAGGAGTATGTGTTCATGCATGACTTGCAACATATTCTCAGCTTGCGAGAAGATGAGATGATGGCAGCAATGGTAAATTTGCAGAATGGCAGTTCCACTTTCGACCACACCCAGCCCGACGACACATATGAGAAGCTGATCGGGCATGACATGGACACCACCGAGCAAGCACTGGCAAGGGTGCTTTGCCAATTGAAAACTCTTCAACCACCACCAGTTCAAACGAGGCCATTTGAGGTTCTCGAAGGAAAAACTGCTGACGTGAAGTACAAAGGCAAAGGAATTGACCTTGCGCAAACCGAAGACATTGATGAAGGCACCGAGGCAAGTCTGACCCAACAATTCAACTTGCGTGTGTTTGTTATGTTTGTTTGTCTTCATTATACTCATTTTGCAATAATTTGAACCAAATGCAGGATGCAGTGGAGCTTGATGCATTTGCAATGTGAAGGGGTGGCTCTCAGGAGAAAGTTGAAGCAGGAACTCTGGACAGGTCTATGGCCCACTACATTGGAAACTTGCCCAACAACTTTATTTTCTGCTTCAGCAACAAGTACAGCCCAAATGGACAGATAGAGCTTCTTAAATGCAAAGCACTCTCCAAGCACATTGGTGAGTTGGACTTGTCACCGTCAGCGCCAAAGGCTTACTGTGTCCTCCGAAAAGCCATTTTGAATGATTTCTGCCCTGGATTCGAGACCCGGCTCATTCTCTCGGGTTTAATTGGCCCTCATGAGGATGAGGGAGATGCTCCTAAATTAGCATTAGAAATGTTAAAACTAGTACTGTCCTCAGAGAAGCGATCAGAGAAGTTGAAGTCCTCTCTAAAGGAAATGGATCAAATGTGAATAAAGATTTTGTCATTTTTTTCTTGTGGACTCTCCTAATTCTCTGTTGTCATTATATGATGTGCTTATTCATTGAATTTAGAATCTATTTTTTTTTCTAATAAAGATTTCTCCTCTTTTTTTTTACGTGGCATGATTTTCACGCAAGGGCGCGACCAGGGCCCGTTTGACCTGGTCAAACGTCTCCTGGGGCGCCTTGGCGTGACTTCCATGCCACGACATGGAAACCTATCTTAGCTACAACATGGTTAAAGAAACTACCATTTCCATAGTACAGAAAATTTTAAATCACTGCATTCACATAGATGATACTAAAATTTTCAAATGACTGCATTCACATAAACAGTATTGAAATCAGATATCAAATTCAATCACAACAATTTGCATTCACATAACCTGAAATTCTGCAAAATACTTGACACCAAATCTTCAGTATATTATAAATAAAATCATGTACATGATATTTTTAATTGCGCTCTCTCCTTAGCCTTCTAGCTAGGTGGAGATCCTTCGGGAGTATTGTGACTCTCTTCCTGTGCACTGCACACAAAAATGAGTCCTCAAAGAGCTGCGTTAGGTACATTTCCGTAGACTCTTGTATTGCGGACACCGCATCTGCCGTAACTCTGTTCGCCAAGGAAAATTCATCGACTATTTCTTTTACAAGCCTCATAAAAGGGGCCCTAGGGATCAAAAATTTTATGGCCTCCTGATAGTTCCGTATATCTTGGAGCCACTTTGCGATCCTGCGCTTTCTACGCGGTTGAGGAGGTGGTGGCTGCATCCTGCGGAGCTCCTTTCCAGCCCATGGTGCTGCACGAGGGGCCACGCTCTACAGTCCTACTTGGGCCAGTTGCGACAGAACTTGGAGGCGGTGGAGGTGGTGGAGGTGGTGGTGGTGGAGGTAGTGGTGGAGGCGGTGGAGGCGATGTTGGCGGTGTGGGCAGTGGTGATGGCTGCTGAGCTGTAGGGTTCCATCGCTTTGATGTAGACCATGCCTTGCGAGAATTCTTTCTTTTTCGCTCGTGTGCTCCTCTCTCTGACCATCTATGGGTCGCCTTCTGCTTCATCCTTGTTGTGTTCGACATCGGGGTGCCCTCATTAGAACCACCCACCAGCAACGACATCATCGGACCCATCACCGGGCCGTGACTTGGAGGTGACACGGTGGGTGTGGTGTCCCCCGATATGCCTAAATTTGATGTGTCCATGCCCATTGCTAGTGGAAATGGGTCGAAGAAAGAATCATTCAGAACCGGCAACTCACCCGATGCCGCAAGCTCCTCATCTAGGAACTTCATTGTTTCCTCCCGCTCAGTTGCCGTCGGGGAAGGGCTTTTTTCTCGTGTTGGCTGCTGCTCTGCTGGTCCTCCTGCTGTTGCTGGTCTTCTTGCTGCTGCTGCTCAGTCTGGTCCTCCTGTGCAGCTGCTGTATGGGCCATGTCCTCCTCAGCTTCACGCTGAGTGGCCGGATCTTCCTGAGACGCTATAGGGCTGCGACTCCTACTCCTGCTTCTGCTCTCCCGTCTCTCTCTCTCTCTCATCGAGGGTGGCTAGTGCATCCCTATGGAGCAATGCAGTCACTTTGGGATCTCTAGCCATTTGTTTCGTCCATGCCATTTCCTCCGACATTGGTTAGCCTTTGAAAACGTATCAGAGAACACGAGAGATGAAAAACAGAGAATTTAAAAAAACTGACACTCTGACACTCAAGGGATGTAGTGGAGAAATGAGGACCCAAGCACCCTTATATACTGAAGGGTTCTATTTTTAGTAAGTGCTCCTATAAAAGTTTTGGCCTCTTTTCCAGATATAGTATGTTCTTGTCTAGGCTCATGAGTAAAAATCCTAATTGCCAGTTAGCGGAAACCTTCGAAGAAAACCAGTAATAGTATTAAAATGCATATCACTAAACGATTTAAACCCTAACAAGTTTCAACCTTGGACATCCACAAAAGTAGTAACAGACATATAAAATGTGACAACGCAAAAGTAACGTCAAAACGTAACCAAATATATTAGAATAGAGTCAAAACACAACCAACTAATTGTGTTTTCTATCTTCCATTAGATTAAATCTTTTATTCCCATTGGACTCCTAATGTCCCTGTTTGTAAAAATGAAACACATTCATGATTTTTTTCGGCTCGTCTCCGTATCTACAAAACCAGACACAAAGTTAATAATCCTATATTTATTCAACATTACTATTTAAAATTCAGGGATCTGATGAAAATTAGGGACTCACATCTTGTCCATTACGAGTGAAGACAAAATCTACTGGCACATCAACAAAAGTCAATCCAAGCATATGCCGAAGATCTTCTAGGCTGCACTCCTTATTTATATGAATTTCTCGTATTTCATCATGGGGCAAATGTATGGATATCTCCACTTCTTGCTGATTCGTCTCCGCGTCCAGAGGGTCCCATCGGCCATGACCAAACTTATATCGCCTATAAATGAAACTTAAGGAGCATGTTTGACGTGAAATATGATACCTTATGGTCATTGTTTCACAAGAGAGCTCACACCATTAAATCTCCTTTATGCTCCATTTCCTTTGATTTCCATGCGACAAATATGTTGTCCAACAGTGATGATTCTGTTGCTTTCCATGCCCACATCGTGTTTGTTTTCCTAAAGGGGACCGCCTTAAATATGGCAACAAATACGGTGATCGGCACAGAGATGCTAGTGTAGACTCGTTTGGATCCGAATGTTGGCTTCATATTACCATTAATCTCTTTGAGAAGTTGCCTCTTCGTTAATTCAATAGTCAGTTGGTCAATATATGGCCACTCGTGAGAATTGATCGCAGGCTTAGAAGTTGGTGCTAATTTGCCTTGGCCAAAGTTTTTTTTTGGAACTTCGTACATGTGATCGTAAAAGAAAATGCCCATTTTGATCAGGGCAGAGGATGCCAACCCACCATATATTAGTTCTCCATATTTGGCGTGTATGGCAGAGATTTTTCCAGTGAAGGACTTCACGTTTTGCCAGTCGAAGCTATTTGAAGGAAAGACATCTGCACCAGGCATTAATGCAACATTATTATCCATTACAATGACATAATAATAATTCAAACATAATAGTTAACACAAGAATAAAAGAGGTGAGACCTACAATGTGACTGTATGGTTCTATCAGCAACAGCCACATCCAATAAAATATCTCGACGCATGTATGCGTGTTGCACATTTGCAAGGTATTCGCCGTTTTGGTCGATCTTGAATTCGTGGATCCTTCCTTTCCAATGGTAGTCTTGGTTGTTTCGCTTCCTCTTTGCAACTTTGTGAGTTCCTTTGCCCGATGGTTGCATGTAAACCCAGTCAAAAGTTGAAAATGTATGGGGCACCCAATGCTCATTAGAACCTTTGATGTGTGCAACAATGGAAGCTAGTTGATTCTTGGGCTTCCTTGATTGAGTAGAGGCCATAATGGATGATGTAATGATAATGTAGGATATGCAAAATAGTGTGTAGATCTTCAGATAAGGTGAACCAAAATAAAAAAAATAGAATATTTTTGGAGTATACAGAATGAGAGAGAGAGAGAGAGAGAGAGAGAGAGAGAGAGAGAGAGAGAGAGAGAGAGAGAGAGAGAGTACAAAATGAGAGAGAGATGAGAGATACAGGCTTGTGAACATTCAAAATTTGAAATAAGGACTAGGCTCACTTAGGATAAGGCTGCTACTAGATAGACATGCTAGTTGATGTTAATTTGTAGGCATAGTTATTGCTTTATCTAGGGTTAATGTAGGGTTAATGTTAGAGGTGTACTTTGTAGGCCCACACTTGATTTAATCTGCACCATTGAATTTGCCATGTCATATGGACCATTCCCTCTCAGTTGTCAGTATTTTATTGGGACACGTGTCATCATTAACACTAATTATAATTAGTGAAGAGGCCCTTTTTGAGTCCAAAAGGGCCCTAATGTTCGCTAAGAGTTATGGAGGCTTTTTCAACAGATCTCTGTGAAAAAGGTTCAATCGAACAACAAGTCAAAACCAGGCTATTTACGTTAGCCCAGTTATGCGGGACAAGACTAATATCTTATCACGCACAACTAGTTAACAAACGACGCCAAAAAGCCTGGCATGACTGTCACCTGCACAATAAAGATCTACATTTAGGTGACCAAGTACTTCTTTATACATCAAAGAAGCACCCCGGCAAGTTGAAGTTCAGAAGTGAATTGGCCATACGTTATTAACAAAATATTTCCTAATGGTGCAGTCCAGTTACAAACACTTGACGGGACACTCCTAGACACTGTCGTAAAACGTTGGTCGTCTACGATGGTACTACGAAGAGTTGTTCTTTGTTGACCCAATTTAGGATCTTTTCCCTCGAAAAAAAAAAAAGAAAAAAAAAGAAAAAGGGTTTTTAATATTCTTTTATTCCTTTCCTTGTACATCTCGCCTATTGTTCACCTCATTCCTTGTTTATACTTCATATCATTACTTATGTACATTTTATGCATTTTTTTTTTTTGTTCATACTCATGGGTCATGGGTGTTCTAGATTGACAACTGATAGGCTACACCTTAGGAAATCATTCTCACACTTCGGCCACCTCATCTTTGTCTCACTGGTATCTCAGAATAACCAACATTCCTGGAGATACACCTCTTTTATAAGAACTTTTACTCTGAGCTACAGTCCTATTTTCCTTGGAGTTCTTCACTTGCATCAAACAGATCCATTTATGCATCATGAGATTTTTCTCAAATCTCAACCAAAGTGCCTCTGTCAAATCTCGACCGAAGCAGTTCCTTCAGATCTCGACCGAAGCAGTTCCTTCAGATCTCGACCGGAGCCTTCCTTCAGATCTCGACCGAAGCAGTTCCTTCAGATCTCGACCGAAGCAGTTCCTTCAGATCTTGACCAGAGCCTTCCTTCAGATCTCGACCGGAGCCTTCCTTCAGATCTCGACCGAAGCAGTTCCTTCAGATCTCGACTGAAGCAGTTCCTTGAGATCTCGACCGAAGCAGTTCCTTGAAATCTCAACCGAAACAGTTCTTTCAGATCTTGACCGGAGCAATTCCTTCAGATCTCGACCGGAGCCTTCTATCAGATTTTGACCAAAGTGGTTCTATCAGATCTCGACCAAAGCGGTTCTGTCAAATCTCGACCGAAGTAGTTCTTTCAAATCTCGACCGGAGCCTTCCTTCGAATCTCGACCGAAGCAGTTCTGTGAGATCTCAACCAGAGCAGTCATTTCTAATCTCGATCGAGGAAATACATTCAAATTTTACGAACCGGCACGTCCCATCTCCCTTGCAAACAGACGACAGCGACAATAAATGCCCTCTCACCGAAGCCATTCGCACCTCAGTGAAGTGTGAAGCTAAAGCGTTTTCTGGCGACGATCTGCGGCAATCTTCCTGCTCTTGGCATCGATCTTGGTGCTCGACTGTTCAATCCATCTGTCATCATCTTCATACCATCTCACCATCGTTATCACTCTCTTGTGAGCGCCATCACCGAAACCTTCAACACAAACATCGCTGACAGAATACCTTATATCTCACGTTTTGCATGCTGAGGGGTAGTGTCACACGAGCACTTATCACTATCCTGTCACACTATTGAACATCCTACAATCACAATCACAAACCATACACCTTCAACCTGCTTCATCCCTGAAAGATACACATCCATAACATTAAACCCATTGTCAAACACCCCCACTTCCTCATATTCCACTCGCCATCTTTTTAACTTGACCTCACTCTGTTCACCCACCTTTACTTCATCAATCTTCTAGATAACTCCCGTTCCAAACCCGTTCATACATCCCTTCCCCCACACTTTCCGAATCATTCTGCACCGCCACTTCCCATCTCAACTGGAGCCCCCTCCTTCAACACTCGACCGAAGTCCTCCTTTCCCATCTTAACCGAAGCCACTCCATCAGATCTCAACTGAAGCCCAACCCTTCACATCTCAACCGGAGCCCAACCCTTCAGATCTCAACTGAAGACACTCCATCAGATCTCAACCAGAGCTCAACCCTTCACATCTCAACCGATGCCCTTTCCACTGTCTCAGCTCTCAACCGAAGTAGTTTTTCCAGAACCCTCCTTCTTCCATTTTTCAACCATGTCGTCCAACCCCAGTTCCAGTTCAGATGATCCCAAAGCAAGCAAGCTCGACATCCAGCTGTGCAAGCTTGACCTTACAGAGATGCAGACTTGGTACCAGCAGGTGGAGTCCTTCTTCAATGAAATTGAATTTCAGATCCCTATCTTGACAGGTTATCAAAGCCCCTATCTGGTACACATGGCATATGCCAATTATCATCCCACGGCAAGATCATGTCATATCATAGTTCCCCCTATCAGGAATTATGTCTATAATGTATCCTTTGCGGCAGCTGACTTGCAACCCTTATGGTTTTCCACGAGGGCCAAACATTGTCACAAGGACACTCCATAAGATGGAGCAAACGACATATTTCAAATATATTGATCCCTCTGTGACCAAGTGGAAGAACAAGGATGGGTATAGGCTGGAAGCCATCAACGACAAACAACTTCAAGCAGCATGTGCATATCTCACCAGATGCACACAGAAGCCTTGAATGAAAGTGCTGAGGGTACCCATGTCCCTATTTCACATGATGGCAGATTCACGACTGCATGCCCAGAACCTCTATGATTGGGCACAGTTTGTTTCGAATTGTCTTCATGAGTGCATTAAGCACAAGTAGCCTATCACAATATTAGGATATCTGATGACAAATATCACTCTGCATCAAGTACAAAATGGGCCAAAGCTCCAACAACAACTGCAGCTTGTGGACAAGGCATGGGATATTCCCATTGAACACAAGAAGCCCAAGCGTGCAAGGACAACTTCACCATCAGGGTCCCAGGCCAAACGAGTCAACACCAGTATCCTCCCTCTGGTACACAAGCCAAGAAGCCCACCCCAGAATCCACAAGCAGTTGCAACCTTCGGAGCTCAATATGCCGATACCTCAAGGGCTCAGTTGCCAGGTACACGGCAACAACGAAGACAAGAGAAGCTTCAAGCTGAGAGCACATCACCGGTGGGATCAGTTTCACATGGTTCCACGTCAGATGGTGGCAGCTCGTCCACAACATCACAACAACACTCGTCACCCTCACATGTCATCGACGAAGGTGATGGAGCAACTACATCCACACTGGAACCTGACACGACAGTACCTCAAGTCCCAAGTTAGCCAGATGAGGCCACCACCCCACCCACACTGATTACAACGCCAACGCCACCAATATCACCACTAGCACAAGTTTTTGGGGGGGGGGGGGGGGGGGGTTTGGGGATATCTAGTCCCCAAGACACGGGAGCAGCCCAACAGTCACAAGATCAACAATCATAGGCCCATCAAGTCCACATATTGGATAGATCTCAATATTTTGATGCTGCGGACCTGATGGAGATAAGCTACGACGAACCAGAAAAGGGGAAGCAGCCAGGAAGAAGTCAGACACCTCCACCTCCACCTCCACCTCCACCTCCACCTCCACCTCCACCTCCATCTTCAGTTCTAACATCACGCCTATTTTTTGATCTAGACTCACCATCCCACACCCCAGATCAGTACCCAATCCTCTCTAATCCTAAAAAGCTCACTGAAGCAGCCAAACGCTCAATGATTGGCCTATCCAAAATGAGCTACCACATGCATTGGTTGGTGAGCCAACATCAAGTTCTAGAGAGCAAGGTCCAACATCAAGACCAAGAGATTGCACGATATCAAAGGATGGCCAAAGAAAAAGAAAAAGAGATAGTAGAAAGAAGATCCATCATGGCAGGGTAGAAAACCACCTTGGAAGAGGTCCAACAACAACTGAAACACTAAATGGTCCAAATCGACCACGTATGAGACGGATCGTCGGGTGCAATGATAGTTAATGCTCCTCCAATCAAGCCCGAGGACATTCAAATTCAGACCCCACAGGCTTCAACCATCCGGATGGAGAAATACATAAGGCTGATCCAGGAGCGAGAGGCCAATAAAAAGAATTTTGAAAACATTGTGGTGAAACAAGAGAAGATCATCCTGGAGTTCCAGAAGCAGTTGAAAGAAACAACGAAGGCCCTGCAGCAAGTCTTGGACAAGGTGAACCAATTATGGGACACGACGTGCAAGGCCCAAGCAGGTGCTCATGTAATGAAGCCATGGGATGATGATGAGAATGATGGAGCAGGGAATCAGGACGAGCAAATCCACCGATCAAACGGTAGCTCAGGATCGGGTGGCCAGAGAGCCGATGCTGCTTCCATGAGCTTTCCTCGACCCCTCCCACCTTTAACCCTTCCTCCTACTCCGCATTTAATTTCTTTGAAGCATTCATTCCAACTTACCCAATTCTTCCATCTCCCCTTTCTTCATCACCTCCTAGTCAAATAATGGGCCCATCAAAAGGTCCATCTGACACTCACAAAGCCCGACGGGATGAGTTCCTCCAACAACTCCACTCCCCCGATGCTGCGTACAACTTATTATCTATGCCTCCTCCTAAACCGTTCACCCCCGCACCTCTCTCCCCAGATCACTCCATCCCTGACCTTCCGGAAACTAATATAGACATTAGAGCTGATGATGACTTCCTGGCTGACCAACCGGAGACAAGAAGATTCTCGCCCAGGCCAGACACGGGTGAAGATGAGCCGTCGACAAGCGAGCGAGCAAGAGAGAAAGACAAGGGCACCAAGGCCCTTGATGATTATCTGGCAAGGCCGCCCAGCCGCGTAGGACAACTTCCCCTACCCGGCCTAGAAGTAAACTAGCTGATACAAGGGAATCAGAGCGATTTGAAAGAAAATACCCTCCCAATATGAGGGGCGGCAAAGGAGACATCGATCAAAGCCAATACTCCACCAGGGCCGAGATCATTGTCGCACTACAATCGCAGCTTGAATGGCGGAGCAAAGTCCTGAAGGATAGCAAGCGACTCCAGGAATATTTGAGGGCACCGACATGGAAGCGAGTGGATCCTTTTTACATGCCGCTCAAATGCAGAAACCCATGGCCGGTGGAAAAGCCTCAAGTGGAGTTAGTAAATTGGCCAGTCATTCCGGGAATTACAGAGAGAACCTCCCCGGATGATCTAAGGCTATAGTTACTAGACTTCGACACAAATACAAGTCAAGTGCCGATCTCTGCGTGCAGGAAAGTGCCGAGTATTACAGATCCATGGCCTTCCTGATGCAGCAAGAGTGTTTCTGGGATCGAGGTCTGGATCCCATTAGGATCAACCCAAACACAGCCCTCCAGTCAGAAGAAGACCATGAGATGATGGCCAGGCTATACTACAGAGTGACCCTCATGTCGTCATGCTATGTGACCATGGTGGAAGACTAGCAGGAAATGGGCTTCGTAGAAAAAATAAGAGAATATCTGGGGCCGCTTAATTTCGGAAGTAAGCTCCACTTCCAAGTTTTTGAAGCCCTGGGCCGGAAGATGAGCGAGCGAAAGCAGACGGCGCGACGACGAGGCAAACAAGATTCACAAGAAGTGCTCAAGAGGGCTGGTATATAGCGGCCAGTTGAGGGACTTCCAATTTTGGTGAATAAATTTTGCGGATAATAAGCACCTGGTTTTACGGAAGCGAATGAAAATCCACGCTTTTCCAAGTGCCAAGCGAAAGACATCACCGGTGTTATAGTGGGCCCTGCAATAGATTAGGGGTGGATAATGTTAGCCGATCCTCTAGTGCCGAGCCAAGCTGAAGACATAAGTTATCTCTCACCCATGACCGAGGAGGTCTCAGAAGGAAGAGAGCAGAAGAAGCTGAGAGCCGAGGAAATACTATCTAGGAAGATAGTGATTAACTATGTGAGCCTACATGGTGTATCCCAAAGAATGAATGACCATGTAGGAGCTAGTAACGTTTCCTTGAATAGTTGTAATAAATGTAGACCCCCCTTAAAATAGTAAGAGTGAGCCACCTTTTGATGGTGACCTCTAGTAGAAGGGCAAATTCCACATGTTATTTCTAATTTAGTGGAATTGCCATATGGGCTCCACATGGGCAGCCTTTTTGCTTATTTAAGGGCCCCCCTCTCTTGTGAGGGCGGTTTGATTGTATTTTCAAGTTCTCTTGAGCTAATAAAGAGGATCCTCCACAAGTTCTTGAAGATCACTAAGCTCCTTGTTCATGGCAATGATCTTGAGTGATATTTCTATGAGCATGCTTGATTCCTTACTTGTGGATTAGCTAGATTCTTGTTTCTTGTTCTTGCTTAGCTTCAATTCTTGCTTGTGGAATCTTGTAGAAATCAGCATTCAAGTAAACTATAGAGGCTAGAGATGTGGTGTAAATCTTGCATAGTCTTGACATTCTAGTTCTTGATGTTCTTGGATAGTTTAGGCATCAAGTAATGTGTGTTTTTTGATTCCTAGATTGTTAAATGCTGTTAGGAATATTGTTTCTTGTTTCTTGAATCTGGTTTTAGTTTCAATAGCTAATCTAGTTCTTGATTGTTCTTTGATTCAGTAGTTGGTAGTAGGATCGCTCTCTGTGCTGAATGCTGATCTGCTTGAGCTGTAGATGGCTGCATGGCTAGTGTATGCATGTAGCTGAGTATTGGATTTGAGTTACCCACTAACAGGTTGGGAAATACGTAATGCATCCTTGAATATTGCCTTTGCTTTGTAAACGTTCTAATAAGAAGAATAATCACAAAGAACCATAACAACAGAGGTAATCCAAGAGAGATAAGCAACAAAAAGAGAGAAAAATGTATTCACAGATTCAGTGAAGATGTGAATGCCTTGTACGTGGATAATAGTTGCTCTTCAGCAACAATACCAATATGGTTAAGGATTCAAAACAGATGCTGTTCTCAGAATTCAACATGACTGATCTGAGCGAAACTCGCTTCTGTCTGGGAATTCAAATCCATAGAGACAGAGCAAATTGACTGATTTACATCACTCAACAAAGATTCATAATGTTCTTAACAGATACAATTGGATGAATTGTAAATTAGCTTACTCACCAATGGATTCAGGCCTGCATTTGTCAAAGGACCAAAGTTCCCAGACCAAGTAGGAAGAAGAGCAAATGAGAGAGTATCTATATCGATCGATACTAGGATCTCTCATGTATGCAATGGTCTGTACAAGACTAGATATCTCTTTTGTTATTAGCTCACTCAGCCAATACATGGCTAATCCTAGAATTACCCATTGGAAGGCTCTTATTCGAGTCATGAGGTATATTCAAGCTACCATGGACCAGTGCATCCGCTATGGAGATGTTAGCAACGACAAGTCTTCATCAGCTCAGTGGTTATTCTGATGCAAGCTGGGAGGAGATGCAGACAATCGTAAGTCCACATCTGGATTTACATTCTTCTTCAATGACGGTCCTATTTCGTGGAACAGTCGTAAGCAAACCTCTATCGCACTTTCTTCTACTGAAGCAGAATACATTGCTGCTTCTCAATCTATTAAGAAAGCGTTTTGGTTGAGAAATTTGTTGTCAAACACCAATTTGTATCAGTACAACCCTACAATCTTGTTTTGTGATAACCAAAGTGCTATTGCCTTATCGGCCAACCCTAGATTTCATTCTAGGAGTAAGCACATTGAGTTCAGATATCACTACATCAGGGGCAAGGTTCTCAATAGAGAGGTGAGCTTAACGTACTGTAGAACGCAGGACATGATTGCAGACATTTTCACGAAAGCACTCAGTGTTAATGCACACAACAAACTTTGTGCATTACTCAGTCTGAAGATCAAGGCATTCACGGATCCTAATTAAGGGGGGGTGTTGAATTTATTCCTTCTATTCTCCTTAAATCCCATTTTAATCTGTCTCCATTCATGCTGCATATTTACTAACGATGTCACGCAGCCTGCATATTTACACAAAAATTCGCACAGACAAATAAAAGGAAAAAAATTGCGACACTGTGTTTTTACACATGTTATGGTGACAGGCGAAAAGGGGACACTATCCTACTGAATGCCGAAGGTGCCCTAAAAGCAAAGGCACCCTGTAAATCTAATCCTAAGGCTATTTGTAAGAGTGACGCGCTTTTTGCACCGTCATCACCAACGGTCACCTTAGCACTAACTGACGTCGCACACTTTTCACGCTTTCTCCATGCAACTGCACTAATAGACTGGACAACGAGTGCGGCCACTCATGATCTCTTACAGACAGCACATCCACTGTACTTTCCACATCTGCACACCTATAATATAATGTATATATACTAGATACCATTTGCGTATTCAGGTTAATGGGTGAATAAGTTGATGAGTGAAGAGATAGAAAAAGAAATAGATGAAGTAGATGCCTTGAGCATTGATTCGTCATTCTTGTTAGAATTAAGGTTTCATCCCTTTTTACATATTGAAATAAGTTTCTAGGGCACACGGATTTGTCCGCTAATATATTGTGCTCTACCGCATTATTGACATGTATACATGATATACTTAATCTGATACAATTCATTGTTCTGCGTTCAGATCTATGTCAACATTGCTATGCTTATCATTCATTCTGTCTGATCTTTCTAGTTGTTCTTTCTGGTAATAGATGGTTAACATTTAGCCTTGTGTTTCGCGAATCATTCGCAACTAATTATCAGTCAAGCACAGTCTAGCTCTTCGTGAATCATTCACGACATATAATTTATCTGGCTATTCGTGACAAATTATTCATCTAGCGCTTCATCTATTAATGTTTGGCTACGTAATCTAGAATGAGTGAAAAATTTAACACATTTTTATAAAAATATCAGTTCTTTGTAAAGAACCTTTGCGTAAACCTTTGCTAGAGTCAGAGTCAGTCCAACATGTGAAAGATTTCAGATCCTTAAGATTCAATCTACTTGAATGATCTTTGGTTAGAAAGAAAAATACACTACCAATCTCACCAATGTAGAAAAATCAGCATCTACACACAATTTGAGATGCAAACACTAATAGAACTTGATCAAACTTGAATGAAATGATTATGTACTGTTGCTATCCATACGAAACTAGAAAGCTACTGTATTTCACACGTGTGGATCCAAAAATAGCAAATATAGATCATTCTACACATAGAATTGCAAGCAATCATCAAGATAGTGCACCAATGGATAGTAGAACCCAAGAGAACCATGTATAAGCATGAAATGAGATAGAGAAGAGAGAATATTACTCTCTCCACGAGTTACATCCTTTTATAGCAAGTCCAAACCCTATTTGGCCACTTGGCTTTCCCACCAAAATGCTAACCCTACTAATTTTGGGCCTAGATTCAATGTACCCAACTTATTCAAAAATCCTCAATCTAATGACTTTTGCCACTTCCTAAGATTGAAACACACTGAAATGAAGTTTATCAACCTCACTATCTAGAGATCCAATCAAAATTAGGGTTTTGACAAAATCACAAAAAATTGACTATTCCAAATCTACATGCAAATGCTGAAAATTTGATATGCAATCTATAAGCCACCACTTAGGCTGAACCAATGATCCAAAAATTGGCCAAATCCAGTATGTGAATTCAAAACATGAAATTGAACAAGTATATTGACCTATTTAGTGTTTTGATCTACAAAAGATCCAATCTACAAAAGCAAAAAATCCGATTTTGGTGTAGAATCCTCTCTAGCATGCTCTTAGACTTGATATCTTCACCAAATCATTGATAGATCTGATTTCCTCCTTCATAACCTGAAAAACAAGCTTTGATACCATGTGAAAGATTTCAGATCCTTAAGATCCAATCTACTTGAATGATCTTTGGTTAGAAAGAAAAATACACTACCAATCTCACCAATGTAGAAAAATCAGCATCTACACACAATTTGAGATGCAAACAGTAATAGAACTTGATCAAACTTGAATGAAATGATTATGTACTATTGATGTCCGTACAAAACCATCAAGCTACTGTATTTCACACGTGTGGATCCAAAAATAACAAATATAGATCATTCTACACATAGAATTGTAAGCAATCACCAAGATAGTGCACCAATGGATAGTAGAACCCAAGAGAACCATGTATAAGCATGAAATGAGATAGAAAAGAGAGAAGATTACTCTCTCCACGAGTTACATCCTTTTATAGCAGGTCCAAATCCTATTTAGCCACTTGGCTTTCCCACCAAAATGCTAACCTTACTAATTTTGGGTCTAGATTCAATGTACCCAACTTATTCAAATTGAATCTACTCAAACTCGCATTCTATCTTTCCCACACTTTCAAAAAGTGTTTATTCAAATGAAATTTAGACTAATGAACTTTGAAAAGTCAACCTCTAAGTCTAAAACAAGTTTTGGCCTCAATATGCCAAATATGGAGATATTGCAAAATGTGATGAAACTAGTTGAATCTTTCACACAACATACTATTTTTGATAATTAGTGAGTTGGGTGAACGTTAAGTCATAAGGACATATTTTTGTCCAAAAAAGACCACTTTTTTGTAAAATAACAATATTACTCTTGAACCTTCGCCAAAACCTTCATCTACTTTCTTGAGGATTCTAAATATAGTATTTCATCATTTTTGAGTTCAACGAAGGTTAGATCTATCAAGATCATCAAACAAGTCTATTTTAATCCTCGCCAAGCTCCAAAACCATTATTGTTCGTCTTGCATGCAAGGCTTGATAATATTGTAAGACAATCAGATTACAATTAGTAGCTTAGTTCTTTTCAATTATCATTTAAAGTTCCAGTGCCTTATCCATAGGGCCATGGAGTCCGGTCACAGATCATAGGATAAATCATCATAGGGTTTCAAATTTTCACATATCATATGAAGTTCAGAAGCGCTAGGTGCTAAATTTGCAAAACCAACATGGATGTTGGTTACCTCATGTTGTGGAATTACTGACTGGGTAAAGTAGTAATTATACTACTGGTCAGATTCAGGGTTAGTCTATTTCTTCCGACCTTAGAGGCGGGATGAACTTCTAGGTCAAGACTTTTGTTTTGCTCTTGGCTTCCATTCCCAATCATCTTCAAGTCGAAACTTAGTTTTCAACGCTTCAGTTAAATTATGGTCTTTCGATATCACACAATGGACTTGATGTCTCTAGCAATGGAAATAATCCACTCCTAATTTCACATTTGGTCCGAAGCTTGACTCAACTAGGAACTGATCGTTTCAAGATTGGTTGTGGCTATTATAGAATGTGGATATATGAGTATCAATTAGAGCATTTTCATATTGGGATGCAATTCCAATTGCATGATCCAAACTAGCCGGATGCTTCTGTCTCACATGGACTTGCATCTCTGTTTGCAATCCACTTATGAAGCAATCTAATAACAATTCAATTGGAAGCGCATAGATAGATATGTGCTTTTGCACAAACCAATTAAATCTATGAGAATATCTCCCCACAAACTCATCTTCACATTGTCTTATAGTTACCAAATGGTAACAAGCAACCGTTACATTCATCGTGGGTGAAAACTCATCCAAGAATGCTTTTACCAAGGTATCCCACGAGTCCAAATAATGATTTTCAAAAATTTCAATATTGTCATACCAATTTCTAGCATGACTAGTCAAGTATAATGGAAACAACAATTTCCAATCCTCAGGTTGTGAGAAACCATCTAGGAAAGAGAAGTTTGTGAATTTACGTATGAAAATATCAGCTTTATCACCTCTCTCTCCATCATAATGATCAATCTTCAATAGGTAAACAGGCTTTGGTCTAACACAGAGGGAGTCGCCAGCAACCAACACAGGTTGCACAATACTACAGTCAGGTTTAGCTCCTGATTTTCCAACATCGCAATCCAACTCATCAAAGTTGGGAACACTTTCAGCGTGATCAAGACGTTCATTAGGGGATCGATGGCCCAGTTCTGACACATCTTCGACAAGCTTTTGATCATCCATTTCAGGACTTTGGGTAGAACTGTCCACCATATCAATGAGTGTATTGACACTCAAATCCTTGGTAATGGATCGTTCCTGATTGCCATTTGATACAACACCAAATATTGCTAAGGTTTTGAATCACAATCGGACTATGATTAATAGTCACAAAATAATTGATTTGTAATGTCGCATTCTCTTTGACTTCATAAGTGAAGTCTCCCCCATGCTCTACACAGATCGGATCACATTGATCTGAATCATCTATTTTAGGATCACTGTGAAAGGGTGATATTTCAAAAGATTCTTCACTCAAATTTTCAAGAAGTCGCATACCACTAAATCCCATTCTTCTTCATGAAGAAATAGTAGATTTTCTGTGGATTCCACTAATAACTCTGATTTATCAATTGACTCATTAAATTTTATACAGTCATTGAAAATTTCACCTATGGGTGATTCTCCAAGAAATAAATTTCTATACAAATTTTCTATGGCTTGAGAATCATTCTCATCATAGAGTAAAAATCCTCGTCGCACTAGGCGTGTGGGAATCATGATTATATATATTTTTTTCAATCAGTCAATTTTTTTTTTAGGAACCTCCAATATGTCCAGTATTGGTCTAGTTCTCAGTACAATGCCCACTAGCCCTACTTGCACAAACCATTACTCCAAACAAACCTCACCATTTTCGGTGCTCAAGCCCTATCCAAAAAGACCTTGAGAGTCACTCACAAAATTGATACAACAAAGGGTCAGATTGCCATGAGGCATTCAAACCTTCACACACAATTTGGATCAAACGAGATTTTGGCTGTGCAAGTTAATGGTCAATTTAACAAAACTGTTTGAAAATGTTCACAAATTTTACTCTATCTGTGAACACGGTTCTTTGGGATTCTTTACTTCTTCGTACTTTCTTCTGTAGTTACGGTTCTTACGGATCTTCTTCTTTATTAGAACAGTCACTAGACAAAAGTGTTACTCAGGTTGCAGCGTGTATTTCCCAGCCTGTCAGTGGAAGTCACGGATCCGATACTCAGCTACATGCATTAACCAGCCATGTAACCAGTCTTAGCTCAAGAAGATCAACGTTTTGGAACTTGGAGCAAACCTACCACTATCTACTAAATCAGAACACAATCAAGAACAAGATTAACTACTCAAACAAGAAACAAGAAACAAGAAACTAGATTCCTAATAGCATAGTAACAGTCCAAGAATCAAGAAACACTCATTTCTTGATGCTTAGATTGCCCAAGAACAATCAAGAACTGGAATGTAAGAAAGTATGCAAGATCTACACCACAAACCAGCCTATTTAGTTTACTTGCATGCTGATCCCTACCTTATTCCACAAACAAGAAATGAATCCTAATCCACAACTAAGTAAGAAACAAGAAAACAAGATCCTAGTTAATCCACAATACAAGAAAATCAAGCATGCTCATAGAAACTTCACTCCATTGCCATGAACAAAGAGCTTAGCAATTATCAAGAACTCGTGAAGGATCCTCTTTATTTGCTCAAGAGAACTTGACAATACATTCAAAGCTCCCTCACAAGAGAGGGGAGCCCTTAAATAAGCAAGAAGACTGCCCATGTGGAGCCCAAATGGCAATTCCACCAAATTAGAAATTACATGTGGAATTTGCCCTTCCACTAAAGGTCACCATCAAAAGGTAACTCACTCTAACTAATTTAAGGGAGGTCTACATTTATTTACAAAGCCTAGGAAATATGACTAGCTCCTACATGATCGTTCCTTCTATGAGATACACCATGTAGGCTCACATAGATATTTCACTGTCATGCTAGCTAGTAATTTCTCGGCTCTCATGCTCGGCTCTCAACTTCTTCTGCTCTCCTCCTTCTGAGACCTCCTCGGTAATGGGTGAGAGGTATTCTGTGTCTTCGGCTTGGCTCGGCATCTGGGGATTCTCTGGAATCTGCTAACATTATCCACCCCTGATCTATTGTAGGACCCACTGCAACACCGATGATGTCTTTCGCTTGGCACTTGGAAAAGTGTGGATCTTCATTTGCTTCCATAAATCCAGGTGCTTATTATCCACAAAACTTATTTTTTTTTTCAAAAATGGAAGTCTCTCAATTGGCCGCTACATTTTACCCTTCTTGAGAACTTCTTACGAGTCCTGCTCGCCTCGTCGTCGTGCCGTTTGCTTTCTCTCGCTCATCTTTCGTCCCAAGGCTTCAAAAACTTGGAAGTGGAGCTTACTTCCAAAATTGAGCGGCCCCAGGTATTCTCTTGTCTTCTCCACAAAGCCCATTTCTTGCTAGTCCTCCACCATGGTCACATAACGTGATGACATGAAGGCTGCTTTGTAGTATAGCCTGGCCATCATTTCATGGTCTTCTTCCAACTGGAGGGCTACACTCGGGTTGATCTTAATGGGATCCAAGCCTCGATCCCAAAAACAATCTTGCTGCATAAGAAAGGCCATAGATATGCAATATTCGACACTTTCTTGCACGCAAAGATCGGCACTTTTTTTGTACTTCTGTCCGAAGTCGAGTAACTGTAGCCTCAGATCATCCGGGGAGGTTCTCTCTGAAATTCTCAGAATGACTAGCCAGTTTACCAACTCCACTCGTGGCTTTTCTACCGGCCATGGATTTCTGCGTTTGAGTGGCATGTAGAAGGGATCCACTCGCTTCCATGTCAGTGCCTTCAGATACTCTTGGAGTCGCCTGATATCTTTCAGGACTTTATTTTGCCACTCCGGTTGCGGTTGTAGCGTTGCGATGATCTCGGCCCTGGTGGAGTATTGGCTTTGATCTACGTCCTCTTTGTCTCCCCTCATGTTGGGAGGGTATTTCCTCTCAAACTTTTCTAACTCTCTTGTGTCAGCCGATTTGCCTCTGGGCCTGGTAGGGGAAGTTGTTCTACGCGGTTGGAGTGGCCTTGCCAGATAATCATCTAGGGCCTTGGTGCCCATGTCTTTTTCCTTGGCTTTCTTGCTTGTCGACGACTCAACTGCGCCCGTATCTTGTCTGGGTGAGAACCTTTTTGTCTCTGGTTGATCTGCCAGGAAGTCATCATCACCCCCCATGTCAGTGTCAATTTCTGGAAGGTCAAGGATGGAATGATCTGGAGAGAGGGGTGCGGGAACGACATGTTTCGGAGGGAGTGGGTTTAACAAATTGTACGCCGCATCGGGAGAGTGGAGTGGTTGGAGGAACTCGTCCTGTTGGGCCTTGTATATGTCAGCTGGACCTTTTGATGGGTCCATTATTTTGCTAGGAGGTGATGGAGAGAGGGAAGATGAAAGAATCGTGTAAGTTGAAATAAATGTTTCGAAAAAATTAAATGCAGAGTAGGAGGAGGGGTTAAAGGTGGGAGAGGGTCGGAGAAAAGTTTTGGAAGCAGCACCAGCTCTCTGGCCACCCGATCCCGAGCTACCGTCTGAAGATTGGATTTGCCTGTCCTGATTTCCTACTCCATCATTCCCATCATCATCCCATGGCTTCATTGATTGAGTGCCTGCTTGGGCCTTGCACGCCATGTCCCATAGTTGGTTCACCTTGTCCAAGACTTGTTGTAGGGTCTTCGTGGTATTTTCCAACTACTTCTGGGACTCCATGATGATCCTCTCTTGCTTGGCCACAATGTTTTGAAATTTTTTTTTTCGGCCTCTTGTTTTTGGATTAGCCTTACATATTTTTTCATCCGGATGGTTGGGGCCTGTGGGGCCTGGAATTGAATATCCTCGGGCTTGACTAGAGGAGCGTCGACTATCATTGCACTTGATGATCCATCTCATACTTGGTCGATTTGGACCATCTGGTGCTTCAGTTGCTGCTGAACCTCTTCCAGAGTGGTCTTCTGCCTGACCATCATGGATTTGATTTCCACTGTCTCTCTTTCTTTTTCTTTGGCCAGTCTCTGATGATGTGTAATTTCCTAATCTTGATGCTCGACCTTGCTCTCGAGCATTTGATATTGGCTAACCAATGCATATGGTAGCTCGTTTCGGATAGGCCGATCATTGAGCGTTTGGCTGCTTCTGTGAGCTTCTCAGGGTTAGTGAGGGTTGGGTACTAATCTGGAGTGTGGGATGGTGAGGCTAAACCAAAAAATAAACGTGGTGTTAGAGCTGAAGATGGAGGTGGAGGTGGAGGTAGTGGAGGGATGATGTTAGTAACTGTTGTGGTGGTTAGTGGAGGGGTCAGACTTTTTCCTAGCTGCTTCTCCTTCTCTGGCTCATCGTCGCTTATTTCCATCATGTCCGTAGCATCAAAATATTGCGATGTGTCCAATGTGTGGACTTGTTGGGCCTGTGGTTGTTGGCCTTGTGGTTGCTGAGCCGCTTCCGTGACCTAGGGACTGGATATCCCCACTCCTCCCCCCCAAAAAAAACTTGTGCCAGTGGTGATGTTGGTGGCGTTGGCATAATAATCAGTGTGGGTGGGGTGGTGACTTGATCTGGCTGACCTGTGACTTGAGATATTGTCGTGTTAGGTGCTGGACATCTAATAGAGTTCTGCAATGTTGCACAATGCATTGTGTACCAGCTCCACTGAGGTGGAACCATCTGAAACTGATCCCCTTGGTGATGTGTTTGCAGCTTGAAGTTTCTTTTGCATCCTTTGTTGCCTTGTGTCTGGAAACTGGGCCTTGGAGGTATCGGCCTCTTGAGCTCCGGAGGTCGCAGCTGCTTGTGAGTCCGATTGTGGGCTTCTTTGCTGCTGTACCAGAGGGAGAATACTAGTGTTTACTCGTTTAGGCTGGGATCCCGATAGTGAAGTTGCCCTTGATCGTGCACGCTTGGACTTTGTTGACTCAATGGAAATTTCCCATGCCTTGTCCGCAAGCTGCAAGTGTTGTTGAAGCTTTGGCCCGTTCTGGACTTGGTGGAGGGTGATATCTGTCAAGAGATATCCGAGTATTGTTATCGGCTGCTTGTTCTTAATGCACTCATGAAGGCAGTTCGAAACAAACTGTGCCCAATCATAGAGGTTCTGGGCATGTAGTCGTGAATCTGCCATCACGTGAAACATGGACATGGGTACCCTCTGCAACTTGGTTTTTGGTCGTTGTGTGCACTTTGTCAAGTACGCACATGCCGCTTGTAGTTGTGGGTCATTGATTGCTTTGACTCAATATCCATTCTTGTTTTTCCACTTAGCCACGGATGGGTCAATGAATTTGAAATATGATGTTTGCTCAGTTTTTTTAAGTGTCCTAGTGACAGCATTGGGTCCTCTTGGGAACTCAAAAGGTTGCAAGTCGGCCGGTGCAAATGATATGTTGTAAACATAGTTTCGCATAGGAGGAACTATTAGCTAGCACGACCTTGCTGTAGCATTGTAGTTGGCATATATCATATGCATGAGGTATGAGCTTTGATACCTCGTCAAGATTGGCATCTGGAACTCAATGGCTTGAAAGAAGGATGCTGCCTGTTGGTACCAGTGTTGCATTTCAGTAAGATCCAGTTTGGACAATTGGATGTCAAGCTTATTGGCATCAGGGTCATTAGAACTGGAGGCAGGTTTGGTAGACATGATGAAAAAATTGGAAAATAAGAATCTACAAAAAAGGGTGTCGGTTGAGATTTCAGACAGGGTTAACAGGTTCGGTTGAGATGGGAGCGGAGGGCATCGGTTGAGATGTGAGCGGAGGGCGTCAGTTGAGATTCGATCGGAGGTTGTCGGCTGAGATGTGATGGAAAGGCGTCGGCTGAGATGTGATAGAAAAGCATCACCTGAGATATGATAGAAAGGCGTCGGCTGAGATGTGATGGAAGGTTTGGCTGAAGGGAGTGATGGCGGGAAAGGAATGGACTGTGAGAAACTGAGGTTGGAAAGGAAGTTGTGTGAAAGTGGAGGTGTTGTGGATAGAAGGGTATAGAGGATGTGTGGCAAACTAAGTATGGTGTGAACAATGGAATGTAGAAGTTTCAAAAAAGAAGATGTTGGTATATGTTTGCAACTGAGCGAAAAGGATGAAGATATTGGGAGATGTAAAGAAAGTAGCTTTCGGTAAAAATGGGTTTTTTGGAGATGATGAAAGAAAAGTGTGTATGATTAAAAGGTGATACTCAATAGTGTAACGGAAGTGTGTTGAATACTTGCGTGACACTACCCCTCAACATGCAAAATGTTTCAAATGCGTTGTTCTCCACTGGTAATATTAGGTTTGGAGATTGTTTGTGATGGCGCTCTCAAAGGAAAACACACTAGGATGGCTGATATTAGGTGGAGACGGTGTGGAAGCAACCACGGATGCACAGAACGAGAGAGCACCAGGATCGTGTAGGAGAGCTGGAAAATCGCCAGTAGATCGTCGCCAGAGAGCTCCAGAGTTTGCACTTCACTGAGGTGCAAATGACGTTGAGGTGATGGCATTTATGGACGCCGTCAGCAGGGTTCAGACACGATGGGACATATCTGTTCGTTGGATTTTGAATGAGAAGCGTCGGTCGAGATTTGATGGAGTCGCATCGGTCGAAATCTAAGAGAGTCACGTCGGTCGAGATTTGATGGAGTCGCGTTGGTCAAAATCTAAGAGAGTCGCGTCGGTTGAGATCTAAGAGAGTTGCATCGATCGAGATCTGAGAGAGTCGCTTCGGTTGAGATCTTATAAAAATCCATCGGTTGAGATCTGAGATCCCGTCGATTGAGATTTGACTGGATCCCGTCGGTTGAGATTTGACTGGAACCTGTTGGTTGAAATTTGACAAAATTTCAATATGAAGGAATGAATCTGTGTGATGCAAGTGAAGAACTTCAAGTTGAAATGATGAGTGTGGCCCAGAGTAGAAGTTCTTATGAAATGAGTGTATCCCCATGAATGTTTGTATGCTTGAGATACCAGTTAGACAGAGATGAGGTGGCTAAAGTGTGAAATCATTTTCGATGGTGTAGCCTATCATTTGTTGATCTAGAACATCCACGACCCATGAGTATGTACAAGAAGAAGAGAATGCATAGAAAGTATATAAGTAATGGTATGAAGTATAAACAAGGAACGAGGTGATAAATAGACATGGAAAACTAGAACTACAAGCAAGAACATAAGAAAAATAGAAAGAAAGAATAAAAAATGTAAAATATATACTAGGGAAAAGATGTTAAATCGGGTCAACAAAAAACAACTCTTTGTAATACCGCCTTAGACGACCACCGTTTACGACAATGTCTAGAGGGATTCCGTCAAGTGTTTGCAACTGGACTGCACATTAGGAAAGATTTTATTAATAACATACGACCCTTCAATTTTGAATTTCAATTTGTCGGGGTGCTTCTTGGATGTATCAAGCTATATGGGTTTCTCAAGTCTAGTTGGTAGAATACAACTTGCATATAGATTACAACATCTAAAAAATGCATGCCGCGATCACTAACTAACTCAATGGGACATCCAAAATGTGTAATAATATTTTTGTAAAGAAAACGCACGACTGTTTTTGCGTTGGCGTCCTTCATTGCTCGAGCCTCCACCCACTTAGTGGCATAATCTGTGGCTATGAAGATGTAACGAGCTTGAGTATGTTTTGTTGCTGGACTAATTGGTCCAACAAAGTCAATTCCCCACTTATGAAAGGCTTCGTCTTCTATAATGGGAGTCAACGGCGTGAAGTCTGCTTTGGTGTTTTTCTTGGCTCGTTGACAGACATCACATGCTTTAATGGCAACAAACGTGTCCCTAAACAAAGATGGCCACCACAGTCTTGCTCGAAGGATAATCTTCGCTGTGGCTTCAGCAGAAAAGTGGCCACCTCCAATGCCCTCATGAGTCTGAGATATGATAGGTCGTATCTCAGATTTATAAGCACATCGGCGAATGATACCGTCAACGCCTCTTTTGTAAAGTTGTCTCACAATTAACTGAAAGGGCGTTGCTTTTAGCAAAAATTTTCTTTTTGCCGGTGTACTCAGGCCTTTTTTGAGTCTGTCTGCATGTTGTGAGGAACTGGGTGATCTCCTCAGCCCATAAGGGTGTAGCATCGATCTGAAAAAGGCATGCATCAGGGAGATCATCGTTGACTGGTGCAGTTGCTTTTTCAGCACTTGGTAGTCTGGAAAGGTGGTCCGCCATGAAATGTTGGGTCCCTTTCCGAACGATTACGCAGAAATTAAATTCCACTAAAATCAACAACCATTGAGCTATACGTCCCATTTTACAGGATATATTAACGATATATAGAAGGGCTTGATGGTCTGTGTAGAACGCAAAGGTCTGGCCTAATAAAAAATGTCTTAGTTGTTGCACAGCATAGACCATCGCCAATGCTTCTCTCTTGATGGTTGTATAATTTACTTCAGCAGGCACCAATTGCCTGCTCAAGAAACGTATTGGGGAGTCTTTGCCATACTCGTCCGGTTGCGCAAGAAGACCTTTGTCAGAGTGTCGCATTTTTTGCATTTTCATCAACATTAATTTTAGCGAAGCCCAACGTCGCGGCCTCCTCACGCTCGTTCCATGCAATGTGCAATCAGATTTGACAACAACAACATCCACCCACGATTTCCTACAGACATCACAACTACTTTTGTACCTTCTTCATCTGCACACTTGTAAAAATTATGTATATATTGAATACCATTTGCGTATTAGAAAAAAATAGAACAGATAACAGAAGATAGAACGAAACATCACTTGTAATCAGAGATAGACATTGTAGATGCCTTTGCGCATTGATTCTTTCTTCCAGATGTATTGTCAGTAATAGGTTTGTCACCTTTATAGATTGTGTGATTAGCTTTGTGAAGCACGCAGTTACGTCCATTATTGTTTTGTGCTCACCTGCATTATTGACTTGTATATTTCATTATACTTAATCTGATTACAGCTCTATTTGTTCTACGTTCAGATTTGTGTCAATACTACAATGCTTTTCTACGTTTTGTCTGGCTTTCTAATTGCTTAGTTTGGCTGTATGCTTTTCGCGACTGATTATTAGTCTAGCTCTTTGCAACTAATATTCCGCTATGCACGAACATTTTTCATTCGAGTTCATTTCTTTTCGAGCTCATTTCCTTTCGTGTTCATTTCTTTTCAAGTTATCTTTATTTCACCCCTCTTTCCAACACCTACCTCATTTGTCCTATGTGCAGATAGTGCTAGGCCCGAATCGTAGAAACTGACTGTGCTTACACCTCAAGCGCAGCACCTTGACTCATCAAGTCCCCCATTCTGTCGACCACCCCGACCGTAGATGCACCCATGCTTACACTCTGGGCAACACATTGCACAACATTTGTCCTGATGAACCCCAAACAATGGCCATTTTCATGAGAGCCGCATAGCTGACCACCAGTTGGCTCTGATACCACATGTTGCGCAAGCATCCCAAAGGGAGTCAGGAACTAGGACTTAGCTTTCCAGCTTTCAACTTTGGCCATCCGGACCCACTTGACATACAAGCAACCAACTCGCCAACAATGATCAGACTTAACCAACTTGAAGTTCTGAAACCAGCATTGAGATCCAACTTGGCGCCATGCTAGATCGGGGGTCCCTATGTGGGTGACTTCCCTCCAAACAAGCCGCCCGACATACATCAAACATAACTAACTTGAAGCTTCATTACAAACGAATAACATCCATTCCAAGCAAGTCGTCTGACTTACATCAAACTTAACCAACTCAAAGCTTTGTCACGATTGCTGGAAGCCAACTTGGCGCCACGCCAGATTGGATAGCCATAAACATTTAACTTCCACCCAAGCAAGCCATCCAACTCAGCGAACATGTTAGAGCCAGTTCCCCAAGAGCTTAACCCATTCACGTTCATGCAAGGAACACTAAACCACAAGCTGCGATAGATATAAAAGACAACCAGTTCCTGGACCGAATGGTCTCGACAGCATACCGTTGGCGTCCCGGACCGAATGGTCCCGACAACATATCGCTAGCGTCTTGAGATATGACCCTCAGCTAAGTGCCAGATCAAAAAAATTTGAAGCGGCGTTACAACTGGCACTTTTATCGAACACTGAAACCTAAAAGGCAATCAGAGTCAATTTGAGAATAATCCCACTTTATTAATAAATATGAGAAGGTTACATTTCAAAGGGGAAAAAAAAGAGAGGAGTCTACAAGTAGTAAATTCATGGCTTAATGTTTGGAATACGTATTTTGCCATGAATCAATTTTCTGAAAGTGAAAGCTATCCACTGGGGCTATGGGAGGTGTTTTGCCTAGTATTCAAGGAATACTTTCTTCCCTTGTTAAATGATTATGAACATTTCCAAAAGACTTTCGTGATTGACTATTACAAAAGGCCTTGATCAATTAATTCAAGATCTCCATGAGTAGGCTTAATCCTCTTTATAGTGAAATACCTCCAAAGATACAGATGCTCATGTTCGTTGATGGTTTACCTAAGGACTATCAAGTGGATGTTTGAAGGAACCATCCAAACACCTTAGAAGATGCTATTAGGGTTGCAAAGCTTTATGATGATACTCCTAAGCCACATAAGAGTCATCACCCTAATAAGCAAAAGAAGAGTTTTCAATTTAAAATCAAGGTGGCAGGAAGGACCTAGAGGAAGCTCGAAAGAAGAATATTTGCTTCAAGTGCAATGGAGAGGATCACCTTGCACATGATTGTGTCAAAAACAAAGCCTCAACCCTTGGGCAAAAGTTAGCCATCACATGTGGGTCATTGGGACCTAGTAGGAGGGCGCATTTACTAGGGCCCCTTGATGTCCCTAAAGCAACCAAGAAGTGGTTATCCAAGAAACATAAGTTATGGAAGGTGTCTCTTGACATTCCACTAACTTATGAGGCTCTTGGCCTTTCATTTGCCTCCCCTTTTCTCATTGGCTCGTGAGGACACTCTCTAGTGCTTTGGAGGGAGTCTTTTCTAATCTATAAGAGAGGGAGAGGGTGCCCATATGAAGGGCGATTTCTTGTGTTGTTGCTTGCTTCTATTCACTAGTGGAAGGCTAGAGTGTAGAGAGCATTTTTTTGTGCTTGCTTACTCTTGTGAGGATCTCCATCTTTGGTATGAGACTTAGATGGGGGTCGGATCTTTGAGTATGCTTGTGTTTGTAATGGTAGCTATGTGATTGATTGTTGTGAAACAAGGGGTTGCTAGATTGGCTTGCTTGTGCATGGATCTAGCAATGGTTGGGTGGTGAATTCTTAAGGCCATTTTGATTGTCTACTTTGGAAGGATCTTAGGGACATTGGAGGAGAGGCACCTTGGAGGGCTCTATGGAAGCATTAGTGGACATCAAAAAGCTTGGAGGGCAGCTATTTCTAGTTGTAAAATCCTAGGAGATGACGAGGAGGCAAGATTTGCTGCAATGTATGACCCGCTGTCCAAGGCTTGTGCTTTGTCCAATCGCCGCCATATCTGATGTAGGGCTAAATGACAATAACAAGACCATGCTAGATTTGCAAGTGTATTACATGAATAACACTCCTTATCTATCTTTGAACAATATTGGAGATGTTCTTGATCTGACTGAGGACGCAATATTGTCAATATTATCTAATTTCATTGCAAATTTTTTAGATTTCATAGACCTTGAGTCTAATCTAAACACTCCAATATCCTTGGATATATTGCTTCACTCAACTCCACCATCATGTCTCATGTGACAAATGCCATATTTTCACCCTTTTATTTGCCCTTTAACCAAAACTTTAACATGAGTGCAAAAAAAAGAATGAGCTTTTAAAGTTGGCATGTCTTGATTTCTAACATCTTTTAAAAAAATTATAAAAGGTAAAATAATATATATGCAGTAGATAAATAAAAAAATAAGCATATATTTATATTCTCTCGCTACTACGTATGGTACTACAAGTGACACCTTACGCTCCCCCCTCATGTGGGTTAGCCAAGAAGTGACTAATATAGGTGCTAGCCATGAAGTCACCACCTGGTAGTAGTCATCCACGGCCATATAACTATTTCCTTGTTTGCTCAATATTAGTTTGAACTATCACTTCACGTGAATACAAAAATATGCCAATAATTTACTTGTTTACATGTTTGTTTATTAAAGCGTTGATATCCGAGAAGTGTTGATCGCAGTTGTTGATATCTGAGAAGCGTTTATTATGAATTATAATGGTAGTATTCACACTGAGATAAATAATAACTAGATATTATATGACCGTCAATTACATTCACGACGATGTTTGAGAGGGACGCCTCTTCCACCTCTTCGCATCTATGTAGAGGCTTCAGCCTCATTCATTACAAATTAATAATTCAATATACGATGTAGTTAGTTAAATGCTCTCTCTCTTCTATGAGATTCTTTCACTTCTGAGTTTCCAAAATCATATTCTGTGAGAAGCGTTGATCGTAGTTGTTGATATCTGAGAAGCGTTGATACCTGCGTTTCTGTAGCAACTCATTAATGATTTAGTTATTGACTTCCATTTAGTTTTGAAGCGTTGACACGTGAGAAGCGTTGATACCTGAGAAGTGAGACTACTACACATGAATATATTATGTTATATTCACGTGTATTAATGATTTAGTTTTCCATTCCAGATTGATATTAATCATTATCAATGAGAAGCGCTGATACATGTGCTTTTCAATGGCTTCCTATTAAGTATAAGTTTTAAGGAATCAACATCTTTGAGAAGCATTGATCTCGGTTGTCGATATCTGAGAAGCGTTGATACCTGCGTTTTCAAGGACTGATGAACCGACAGGAATTGAGTATTAGATACTTTTTGTTGAACATGGCAACATGATATATTCACGTGTAGTAGTCTAACTTGCATTACCGAGAAAGTTTCTTTCGAATCAACATCTCTGAGAAGCGTTGATACCTGATTTGCAAGCTGTAGCAGACATCCAGGCAACATCATTCTACACTCCATTCTCCATTTTCAATGACTTCCTATTTAGTATTTTTAAGGTGAATGATGAGATCTTAGTTTTTTTGGTTCACATGTTCTTGATTGTTTTAATCCAATGATGAATGAAAGCCTTGATCTGCTACCTATGGCAACTCATTAAAATGATTTATCTACCATCTCTATAAATATACGCTCATACATCATGCCTTTTTGCAAGGACTGATGAATCTACATGAATTGAGTATTAGATACTTTTTGTTGAGACCATGGCAACATGATATATTCATTAGAGGAATTCTAAATCCAAAAAAGACCCTTTGTAAAGATTCTTTTTATATTTTTTTTTTCAATTTTTTCTTACACATGGACCAATCAAAACACTCAAATTTGAATTCTACGTAACGTAACTTTTTGAGTCCACATTTTGATTCCACACTAAAAAAATGGCATAACTTTTTAGTGGTAAGTCCGAATTTAGCGGAGTTTGGTGCATTGGAAAGGGTCTTTTTGGAGTTCAAAACTCCTCTAATGCATGTGTAGTAGTCTGACTTGTAGCACCTAGAAAGTTTATTAATATCTCTGGACCATTTCCAATCTTACTCAAACTGAGCTGCAATATTTCAAAAAGCAGTAAATGAACACAAATTGCAAGTGACAAGTAGATCCCTCGATGCCATGCGACATAACATAGCATTAGTTGCTCCTACATGCAGATTAGAAGGCGGATGTGCAACACAATATGATGCTTTCTAATTTCTAAGTTCTAAAATTTAATCCAATGATGAATGACTTAATCACAACCACATACGTTCCAAATTATACTCACCATAGATCTTACACAAAATCATATCCTCCTCATTGCAACTGACTGTTATTGTACAACCTTCTTCTTGAAAGCTTCAATGTCGTACAAAGAAAACATGAGAAAAATCTTTGTCTCTTCTAGTTGGTGTAGTATAAAACCCAAAATACTTTCTTTTAGCTTTGTTGGCTTAAAGTAATTGACAAAATTTCCAACAAGTCACACGTGTGGGGAATGATCCACAAATGTAAATGATTTGTTAAGCTTTATGATTAGCGCACAAACTGATTCTAGATAGCTTTGATTACAAGAGAGCAAAAGTACAAGAATTTAGTGCAAGAGCATAAGATTCCACATGAGTTAGAGAGAGAAAGAATGAGAGAGATATTCAAGCAAATGATGGTGTAGATCCAAAATGGCATGGAATCAAAGAATGATAGCTTTGATTACAAGAGAGCAAAAATACAAGAATTTAGTGCAAGAGCATAAGATTCCACATGAGTTAGAGAGAGAAAGAGAGAGAGATATTCAAGCAAATATTGGTGTAGATCCAAAATGGCATGGAATAGTTTCAAAGCTTGGTTCTTTATTAAAGATTATGAGAATTGCTACACATATTTATGGAGTTTGAGGTAGCTCGAGATAGAACTACATCTATCCACTTTTCATCCACATCTAAAGTGAAAACTAGAGTCCAAGTGACATTTGTCACATCTCATGCATGCATTTCTACCTACTTTTACCAATCCAAGTGTCATTTTTCTAACTAGAATTGTACAAATCATCATGCATGTGTCCATTTCACTTTGTGCATGTCTTGCATGTCACTATGGATCACTTACAACAATTGCATGTGATATGCCACGAGTTTCTACAAGCATATTAATGACATTTTAAAGTCTACAATCTATATGCAAGCTGTATTCTACCAACTAGACTTGAGAAACCCATATAGCTCGAGTTCCTTCTAGGCCAAATTTGGCATTTACATTATGAAACAACAAACTTGCATAGAGAAAACTTTGTAACAAGCCTAAAGTCAAGGTAGATGATTTTTCATTTTCAACAGTAATAAGATACTTTGATATTTCTAAATGATGATCTGTCTTTGTCTCATGGGACTGAGCATGAACAATGAGTATGACTTGAATTGAGTTTTTTATTTTGCCTTAATCTCTTTATATTGCTATCATATAATTTTTATTCATTCAGAATAAAATCTTTTTAGTCTATCATTACAATGATTGAAAAGATTCTTTAAGTCTAATATTCTTTTCTATGCATCATCTATCTCTGTTTATAAGAGTTTGGATCCCAACCAACTCCATATCCCAAATCCCATGCAAGTCAATATTGCATCGAAAGTTTCATTAATGAATAAGCCTCCCCATTGCCTATTTCTACACGATCAATAAAACCCACATCTCTCAAATCTTGGTGAGCAAAATACAAGCATCACGACCATGTTGTTTCTTCACAATGCATAGATAGAACAAAACAGACCCCCTTAATAATTCCTTGCTAATACATACTCCCTCTTTTCGATTGGTTTTCCAAGGAACACACACTCTCTCTCTCTCTCTCTCTCTCTCTCTCTCTCTCTCTCTCTCTCTCTCTCTCTCTCTCTCTCTCTCTCTCTCTCTCTCTCTCTCTCTCTCTCATGGACTCTTCTTTATCAAAAGTTACCACCCTTGATCAAGTTATAAATAAACATATGTGATTTGATGGTCTTATCCTTTGTTGCCAACCCAACCATATATGACACTTTTCAAAAAGTATTTTCCCACCAATTTTGGCTGAAAGGGAGCTTCCACGATACTTCCTATGGAACCACTATATATAACCTGTTCTCGAATGAGTTTTATTCTACTATACAGTGAGAAGAAAGTTGGAAGATATGCTCACGAAAGAGATTGCGCCCTACCTGGCTTGAAGTCATCTGCTCTACTTTATGGTATATGGTTCTGCTCATTTCATATCATTGCTTTCATCTCTTTGCTACATACGAATGGTATCAAGCTTTCTGGGTGATAAATGTGATGGTATGGATCCGCTGTCCAGCAATGGATTAGCGAGGGTTCATACACATTTTTGTATGGCATTTTTTCATAAATACTATCCGCTGTCCAGCAGCGATGAAGCATGCTCAACTGTGTAGAAGTTTTTTGAGGATATATGAGTTGCTGTCTAGTGATGGACATGCAACAATTTTTCTTGAGTTATGTACTCAAAAAATGGTTATATATGGCAAGCTGTCCAGCGATGGATCAGCGATGAACCAATGCTTCCTTCCACATACTTTGTAAGCATGATAATGATAGGTATGCATCACATATTGTAGGTTGAGACAAAAGCTTCTTAATTACCAACGATGAAGCACTTCTTACCTTATGAATTGGTTGTGTGGATTCAAACTCCTTATCATAGATATGAAAGGATGAAAGTTTGGTTTGATAACTACAGTATACAATAGGCATTACTATCCTTCAAAGGACAATATTGGTTGTTCCATAAGTAACGAAAGGTTACATACATACTCCAGAGACGAAACCATTGTAGTATCATGCTATTATACAAAAGATACAACTCAGACACTGGCACGTTCTGATTATGATTAGTATATCTCATGCTTTAACCTGTTTGCTATCATACTTTTGAATGATTGCTATTTCAAAGGGAATACTATTGTGTCTAAGCACTAACAAATAAAACTTGCAAGGCTTTGCAACATCGAATATTACTACTATCTTCGTTTTCGATTAGGTTCGGTTTCAAACCATAAAACTATAAGCGTTTGCACAGGTATGCACATTAAGCCATTCGCTTTAGACTTATATAAGCAATGAGTAGTAGGCTTTCCTTAACGTGCTTATTATCGTTTTCACAATATTTGACAATAATGCTATGAATGGTTTGAGTCTAAAGAAGGCAAGAGCACTCGAGCGACTAACATGGCATCCTCGCAAGAAGTCACTGCTACGATCATCCAGGTATGAGTTTTTTGGACAGTCTTTGCATGCACCACCTATGCTCGAAAGGTAAGGTGTCTTTTTACAAATATATTCCATTCTTAGTGACTAATAATGATCCTAGATACAGAATTTAGTTGGTTTTTACTCAGTTCGACTAAATCACTTCGTAAATAATGTAACGACTCTACGTATAATGACACCCACGTTGTCCCAAAGCAAGGTTTCTCTTCGAATTGTCTTGGACAACATGGATTTGCATAAGATAAACGGTTCTTACAAAAGGATTAGAATGGCATGGATTTGCCCTAATACCTTGTAAAAACCACAGAAACCTCACCAATAAGATGAAGCCTATCCAATACAAGGTCTTAAAAAACCACGAGTTGGATATGGAGTTACGATAAATGTAAGTTCACTCGTAACTACACTATTCAACCATGGCTTTTGCAAATTTATTATCCAATCGATAGTCATATAAGATTATGGTGAGATACGACTGGAAAGCATGGATATGCTCAAGAGTATGGACATTAGTGTGTGACGTTTCTTAAGTCACCAGGGTTAGAATAGCATGGATTTGCTCTGACACCGGCACACGTGTTCACACCATTTCTTTTAGTGATAAGCAATATATACGGTGAAAACTATTCATACTTATGCTTTAAACGAAATGAACTGGTACAGACCAATGCCCAAAAATTGATCAGCATAACACTCGTCCTAATACGGTAACAGAGGGCTTGGCCTATCGCTACAAAATCGTCTTTGCATTTGGGAAGACTGGACTATGATTTAAAATGCTATTTATGCTGATAAGTAGTATAACTTCTTTTGGACATGGATAACAACTAACGCTCAACTATGACTGTAAGAACCCAAAAGGATTGCCTCTAAGATGAACACAATAGGAGAGACTATGGAGCCAAACCACCCAACCAATCCTAGATCAAAACTCGATCTAGCCCCCAAGCCATGCCATGTGAAGCAAGAGGAGAAGAGAACCTAGTAACCTGAACCCAATACTCATTATATAAAGAGTAGAGTCCTGTGCATGAAACCATGCAACCCCCATGCAGGTCAACTATAAATAGGTCTCATTTCTTCATGCAGTCCTCCTGCCTATATCTGTCACACAGACATGCAATGCTCCAAATGTCTCAATTAGAGTGTCTAGGTCCTCTCAAGGTAATTAGTCACAAACAGGCCTTGACATGAATTAAATCACGGCGTGACCAATAATCTTGAGTACTGGAGGGTCTACCATATTAGGACTATTCCAGGTCCTTAACCGAATATGGCCATAACATTCTTCCCTCCTTAAACTGCTTCTATCCTTAGAAGCTCCAAAAAAAATAGGAAAGAATTACAGGAACAGTTCCTTTAGCTTACAATATTAATCGAGGAAAACCTAGTCTGACTTCCATATCAGACAAGTACTCAGAGATAAACCTATTTCCAATAGTTAACCTCTGTTCTGGAGTACGACTCAAGTTTGGAAAAAGTACACTAAGCAATGAATTTCTCAACTAGGTTACACTCAACACAAGTAAATAACATCACCTTCATGTAAAACACTTACATGAACACTGAGTGAAATATTCCCTAACTTAGGAGATTAAAGTTAAAGAAAAGAAATAATAATTACAGTCTGAAATTATCCACAAACTCTGACAGATAATTCATAAGCTTTCAAGTACAAATATCCTTAGAATCCAATTCTAAGATATGATAATTCATTCAATTAGAATCTCTAGGAGAATTATTAAAAAATAGAATGATTAAAACTCAACTCTGAGTATCCCAAATACTCTTTTGAGTTAAATGCTCCTGTTTCCACCACCAAATACAAGAAAATAGCATCCATTGATCTTAATAAACTTGTCTGTCTCCTATGGTAACTGGAGATCCAAGTAAATGAAGAACTGTACTCAAGCATCTTCAGACCATATAATGTAGCAGAATAGCATCCACTAGATAAATAAGATAATGTCCGTGAGATCCATAGGTTCTCAATTAAAATATTGGAGTAGAGAGATTCAAAAACACAAATCTAAATTCTTACTCAAATAATAGGTCAAGAATTAACCATCACACTTAAGAACCATTACAATTTCTTATAGTCCTCTGACAATAATTAAGTATCTATTTATGATCCGTCAATCATAAATATTCAGGTTCATATGATTTGTCAATCATAATTTTCTGGAATCCCAAAACCATAATCATTTATAGGATACTGGAGTATATGTCCAACATAACTCAGGAAAAGTAAGAATCATTCCAAAATCTTTCCACTAAGAAAATCAATTTTAACTGATGAACCCAAATGATTCACTAATCATGCATCTTACAAGCAATATAAATCAAAATTTATCATTTCCCAGTGAATCCACATCACACTGATAATTTTACCAATTGATTTCATCTGGGAGTAATCAACTACTCAAGTTAATTGCCAATGATTCAGAAATTTCAAATGTCTAGGTGCAGATCTTAATTATACTAGTATGACACCACATTTAGATCCTCATCCAAACCATTTATAAGTTAATCCATAAATCTTCCATACAAAGATTTGTTAACTCTGCAAGTATCTGTCAAAACAATACTTGATCATATGTTCATGTTCACCGACTAGGTTAAGTGCACCAAATAACTCTAGTAACCAGGAATACATAGTAGATTTATACAAGATTAATCGTGCACATATGTGAATAATCTCACTATGACCCATTATATAAACACATTTTTATCTGGCAGATTCCTCTAGAACCCACATATATTACTCACATATCTCACTGAGATCTTGAAACTCAGCTACAAAATAATTTCTATTTTTCATGAGTAAATAACATATTCGGGAAAATCTCTGAGATGAATAACATTCACTCTCAGCAGTATTCCAATCCATCTACCTTCTAATTACATAATTTCTTCCACTCAATCAACCCCTCTCTGATCCTAGTACTCAAACTAAAATTAGGTTGATCCAATACAAAACTCTCAGACTTATCTTCGATACAAAACTCTCAGACTTATCTTTGATCAAACTTACTTCTATTTCAACCAAAATGGAATTAGTAACCTTTGACCATTCACTATACTACTTATAGATAATGATTCAACTATCAAACCTAATCTAATTATAGATTGTCCCCACAATTTCTAGAGAATTTATCTTATTCGAAAAGTTCCAATTAGGTATCTTACTCTGAATCTATCCGAAATTATTTTCAGACCAAATCTCATTTCTATACCACAGTTGGATCTCTTCCAAAAACTATGCAACCTATAGATTTCCAAATATAATTTATTTCCACTACTTCACCACTCCTTTTAAAGAAATTATCAATTTCAATAAAAGTTAACTGGAAAGATGATCTATGAAAATATCCAAATCCAAGAAAAGTCAGTAATAAGTGCATTCCAATAAAGGATTCACTCTATTACAACCAAGACTTCCCCTTCAAATATTTTCAACCCTAGTGACAGAACTATCATTCCTCTGAAATCCATTTATGCAACAAGAGATATTCCAGGTTTAATAAATTGAAACACTTAAACTTAGAATTTATCTGAATTCCAAGTCTATCCCCACAAGTAGTAATTTATATGACATAACAGTCTTTCAGAAGAATAACTTCATGTTGAAAAGATTCATATAACCAGTCTGATGTCTATATTCAAGAAATTACTAAGAAGTAAAGGATTAATTAAAAAAGCGAGAAATAGATTTGCCAGGCCACTGATTTTGTAAATAATGAGATACCACATTGGGATCTAGATTAAACCTCAAAATTTTTCAAAAAACCTCACATTTGGTCGAATGGTTTTCTTTTTTCCCATATTGCGACTAGGTACTAAAACATATTATTGACCATAAGATCTTTACAGTCCTAGAATTCCCTTTTCAAAATTACTGATGTACCATACCATCGGCTTTTCCTTCCAAAAACCCTTAACCGTCTTATCTGATATTCTAGAGATCCACCGATCATCTAGCTGTCCTATAATCACTATTATCTCTTGTTTTCATATATTGGAGAATCCATTTATTTGGATGGCTAGCATGTCTATCAGATGGATACCACAAATCCACACCTGATTCTATAATTTACACAGAAGAATTAACATGGTTCAACACTACATTCTGATCTTTACAGGTTAATGATAAACTTCAAATCCCCCTGGATTCAAGAGCATCAACTCTAGGGACAAGCTTCAATCAGCTAACAGATCCAATGTAATCCATATATCAGATTCTACTTCTAAACATCATAATTGACATCCAAAACTGTGGATAACTCAATGGTTACAAAGATATAAGCTATGAATTCAACTAAATGAATTCTATCCAGGAAATTAATAACTGGTATTAAGCAATTATTTACTAAGATTATCAAAATCCTAATTGCGAAATACATTTCCCGATCACACTTACTACCACTGATGTCCATTCTTCTTCCCTCAAAATTTTCAGTTCTCTAAATATCTTTCAGCTAAGGTATCAAGAAGACGAAATGACATTAGTAAATATAAAAAAAAAATGAATTACTATAGGAATTCTTTTTGAAACGGTTTCATCTCTATCCTATACCTGGGTAGAAATATTGATATACAAACCACCATAGGATTTTAACTGGAAATGAAATCAGTTTTACTTTTGATCAGTTCCTATTATTACAAGTTTTCCAATAAAATTAGTTTGTCCTTTTCAACTTACTGGCTGGATTAGTAAACCGAGTATATGCCTGAGAACTATACCACTCCTTTCATTCCGTCAAGATCGATTTTGGAAAAATTCTCATCAAAAATTGATTAATATTGCTTGACCACGAATAATGGTACTCAAGTTCCACAAAAAATTGGGCTTACTTCACTGAAAGCCAAATGCCAAGTTGGTAATAGCATATGACATGCACATTGTCCATGGAGAAAGAAAATCCAATTTTCTTCTAACCATAATCGGGAAACAATATACCAAAACCAAGGTTACTCTTTGACAAACGAGCACCAAGAACCTAAGGTCCTCTAACAGGGTGCGAGTAACTTAAAATTTTTGAGTTAATTTCTAGAATCAACCTTTTAAGTTACAACCGTCAAACCAATTCTAACTTGGATAACTATCATGCAACAATCCATGCAATTACAGAATTGCCGATTGCCCTCAAGCTCCAACTCAACCTTACATATGCATGCCCAAAATCCCTAAAAAGCTTCATATCTCAAAAGATAAGTGCAAGGGAAAAACCCTAAGCAGATCCACAGCCACCACTCAACATTTTGCCCCATTAAAAAGGTTTCCAAGGTTCGGCCTCCATCGCGAAAGAGAGAGAAGATTAACGAGCAGTAGCAGGGTTGGATCACACCCCTTCACAGTCCTTCTGCGAGCAGTTTACTCCCCGGTTTTCCCTACATGCTTCACCATTAATAAGGAACAGACTACAATGTCTTTTCCCGTCTAGAAACATCATGTTTTATGGTCTTCATTAGAGGAGTTCTCAATATCAAAAAGACCCTTTAAGGAATGCCATGTAGGATATAGTAAAATATCAAAATAAAAAAAACAATATTGTTTATTTGCTTGCCCCCACCACTCCCGAGGCCTCCCCAACTCCCAATGATCTAACCATAGTGTCTATAGTCACAGTTAAGAACTGTAAACAGTTCACAGTATAACTTGACTGAATTCAAAAATATTCCCTCCATTGGTTACAAAAGGGCAATATTTTCACTAGATCTAGAATATGACCACCATCCCCAAATTCGAATCTAAAAAAATTGCAAAATGTTTACATATGCATTCCTTCCACGAGAATGAAAATATGGGTGTCATCTCCAATTATGAACGCCATCATCATCTTGGAATGGAAATATGAGCGCTAACTACCTATTGGAATAAAAAAATGAGCGGCATTTCCAAATTTGAATCAAGCATACAAGCATGGAAATTGGATTGATCGTACATAGTATATAATATATCAAAGATGAGTATTTTGTTTTCCTTCATATAATCTGGTCATAGTACTTTGATGCAACTGATTACTCTATTGTTTTTTCAAATGATGACATTGTATCATCTACATGTGGATATCCCTATTGATTTGGCACCTTTGTAGAGAAGAGGAGGCAAAGGAATTCAAATATCTGCTAAGGATCGTTCTCGTTACAAGGCAGAAGGAAAAAAAAACTTGGATTTGTGGATGGATGGGATTATATCCACAAAATCCAAACACTTTGACACATCCCACATTATCTTCAATAACTCATTTAGTTACATGGATATGTAATGGGCATAGTGGATTACTAGGATATTGTGAAAGATTGCAAAACCATGGAAAACAACTTTATATGAATAAAGTTCACTTTTTAGAAGGTGAGTTAATTCGGATATCCTCTTATTGTCAGAATAGAGATTGTCATCTCCAAAAGATGTTAGAAGAAAATGAACAACTTAAAAAACATAATGAATCATTACAGAAGATAACAATCAATATCAAATCAGAACTAGAGCAAATGCAATCAGTCTTATAATCTATTCGTATTGAGAACTTACAATTATTGAAGGATGTGGATTTGGCAAAGAAGAAGGCTGAAAGTAAGAAGCAAAAGTGACAAAGTTGCAAGGATATTCAAACGCTTTCAAAAGGAGGTTATCGAATAGAAGGATCCGTGCATTCAAGTAAGCATATTCTGATTTTTATAAGTTTTTCAATGACATTTGGATTTAATTTCAGCTATGGTGATATTCTGTTAACTATCGATTTTTTTTGCAGATCTGCATTAGTAGCTCCTCGGGATATTAAAGACAATGCTTCACTAGGAATGTCATTAAGAACAATATTGACATGCAAATTCACTGAGTGTATCATGATGAACAATAGGATTTCAAATGTAAAGTGTAAAATAGCAGAGTCTTTGATGGTGGACATTCAAAAGTTTTTAGATAAGACTATAGTTCAGGGTGCTTGTGATTTTGCAGGAGAGTTGAGGAAGGCGTCGTATTTTAGAAATGAAAAGTTAGTTCAGAGGGGTAAGACGAACATGAACAAGAAACGAAACACGAATGAGAAACGAACTTGAACGGAAATTGTTCGTGCGCAGCGGAACAAGCTATGCGGCTCTATCCGAAAGCATGACTACGCCTATCAAAACAAACAGAACATTAGTGATGGAAATCACGATCATTCTTGATTACGTAGCCAAACATTAATAAATGAAGCACCAAAAGAATAATTTGTCGCGAATAGCTAGACAAATTATTTGTCGCGAATGATTCGCGAAGAGCTAGACAATGCTCAACTGATAATTAGTCGCAAAACATTCGCAAAAGACAAGACTAAATTTTAGTCATCTATTACCAGAAAGAGCAACTAGAAAGATCAGACAGAATGAATAATAAGCATAACAATATTAATACAAATCTGAATGCAGAACAAAGAACTATATCAGATTAAGTATATCAAATATACATGTCAATAATGCGATAGAGCACAAGACAGTACCGGATGAAACCGCATGCCCTACAAAGCTTATTCAAACTGTAAAGGAATGAAACCTTATTGCTGACAAATTAAAGAATCAATGCACAGAGCATCTACTTTTGTCTATCTCTGATAAGCTTCTCTTCTTTGTTCTCTCTCTCTCGCTTACTAGCTTCTTCACTTTGTTAATGAATACACAAATGGTATTCAATATATACATAATGTTACAGGTGTGCAGATATGAAGAAAATACAGGGTGGATGTGCTGTCTGTAGGAGATCGTGGGTGGCTATAGTCGTCGTCCAATTTGTTAGCGCAGCTGCATGAGCGTGAAGAGGGTGTAGAGGGTGTGCTGTCAGCCTTTTCTTTTCGTCTTTTTATCGCCTGTGAGAATTTGCATGTGAATATGCATACTGCGTGACAACGCGAGTAAATATGCAGCATGAATGGAGGCAGATTAAAAATGGGATCTAGGTGACTAGAGGAAATAAATCCAACACCCCCTCTTAATCTGAATCCGTGAATGCCTTGATCTTCAGCCTAAGCAATGCACAAAATTTGTTGTGTGCATTAACACTTAGTGCTTTCGTAAATATGTCTACAACCATGTTCTACATTCTTTAGTACGTTAAGCTTACTTCCTTGTTGAGAACCTTGCCCCTGATGTAGTGATATCTGATTTCAATGTGCTTACTCCTAGAGTGAAATCTAGGGTTGGCCGATAAGGCAATAGCACTCTGATTATCACAGAATATGATTGTAGGGTTGTATTGATTCAAACTAATGTATGACAGTAAATTTCTCAATCAAAACGTTTCTTTAATAGATTGAGAAACAGCAATGTATTCTACTTTTGTAGATGAAAGAGCGATAGAGGTTTGCTTTCGACTGTTCCATGAGATAGTTCCGTCGTTGAAGAAGAATGTAAATCCAAATGTGGATTTACGATTGTCTACATCTCCTCCCCAACTTTCATCAGAATAACCACTGAGCCCATGGAGATTGTCGTTGCTGACATCTCCATAGCAGATGCACTGGTCCATGGGAGCTCGAATATATCTCATGACTCGTATGAGAGCCTTCCAATGGGTAATGCCAAGATTAGCCATGTATTGGCTGAGTGAGCTTACAACAAAAGAAATATCAGGTCTTGTATAGACCATTGCGTACATGAGAGATCCTAGTATTGATCGATAAGGGTATTCTCTCATTTGCTCCACTTCCTGCTTGGTCTGGGGACATTGGTCCTTTGACAGATGCAAGCCTGGATCCATTGGTGAGTGAGCTAATTTATGCTGGAAGCTTCTACAAGTGGGCGCTTCCTTAAAGAGCATCCTTGAATAAATCTATAGGTATGATACTCACTGTTGCACATGGTATGGTGTCTCTTGACAGCAAACAGACACATAAGTTTCATGTTAAAAGTTTATAGATGATTTGTACCTCTACACAATGGTAGGAGGGCTGCTGGCCAGCGGATTTCAGGTGGCCAGTGGTTCACTCTTCGATTTGCAAATTTTTGTGATTGATTCGTGATAATGATGCATAGCACCTTGCTAAAATCACTGTTGGCCGCCATATGGAATGCAATGGTGGACCATCTTTTGTGTTTGCTGTTTTTCTAAAAATCAGTAGCATATAATAGTATGTATGATGCATGATCTTGTCTCTGCCCATAACCATTCATAGTTGGCTGCCCTACATGCTACCAGTTTGTCTCAGTATCATCTTTTGATAATGATCATGAACATGATGGGTGCTTGCTCATGGGATTAGCAATGCAAATGATTATCTCTAGTCATAATGGTAAGAGGTTTTGTGAGGCTTTGATAATAGTATTTGCTTTGAACACAATGATAAATAAAGCGACTTGCTTTTTTTTGGATGTGCTAATATTCAAATTATGAACTATTAAAGGAATGATTCTATTGCATTGGAAGACATTAGTACTTGTTTTTAACAATGAATCACATTTGATTGATGTAAACACCATTATAAGATTACGATACTCTGTTAAGGAGATTGCACTACCATTAACCCGCTACTTTCGGTTTGAAATGATTAGTACATAAGGAGGGTTTCGCTTAAGCAGTTGGAGATGGGTAGCTCGCAAGAAATGACTTCGCTCACATTCTCAAGAGTTGCTTGAAGTGATTGTTTTTGAAGCTATGTTCCTAGAAGTGCTTATGTTTCATGTCTTGAATTTCATAAGGATAGGTCTATGATACCAATAGCAAGGTTTGGAATTATTAAAGCTTAGGAGCGACTTTCGTGAGTAAGCTATGGACTTGTGCAGAGTTTGACTTTGGCATGCCTGAATGGCATGGATTTTTCCAAGCCATAGGTGCTTGGACTCCCAAATGTTTCTCATGGAAAATGTAAAAATTACAACAAATAAGGATTCTAAAACACTTGAAATGATGAGGGAAACAATATATTATGATCTCATAAGATTAGCACAAGTTGAACCATCAAAATCCATCAAAAAACTATGCTTGAGGCCTTCACATGTGTGAAAGTATGGCCTCCCACAGTCTAAGTACTGAAATCAGACCTACATTCAATCCTATAATCATTAGTAATCACAAGAACTCAAACAATTATGAACATAGAGAGCAATTGCACCATTATGAGAGAAAAATCATGAAATTGCTTGATTGATTTTGGTGAGATATCATCACCTATATATACATGATCCATCATGGTTTTGGGCAGGTATGAGTAGCCCTAAATCTGTCCCTAATGCTAATTTTGGTGGATCTTTCATTCCTACCAAGTTAGGTTTGGAATCTTGAAGATCCCCTCAACAATGCAGAAATTACCAAAAATAGCTTCTATTTTTTCTCTGTTGTATCTAAGCATAATTTGGACTCATTCCAAAGGTTCTAACACTTAGGTCTACTTGAGAAAATCCTTATGAATGGAATCCTATGCTATTTGGCACGTGTGACAAGCCACATCATGACCATCTAACTATTTACAAGTCATATGACCAAAACTAGTCAAGCTAGAATTGTGAATTTTTAACACTCCTCCTCTCTATCTAGCTTGGTTCAATCATTGCTTCACTAATCACTCCAAGTGATGATCTAAACTTCATAAAAGGTGTCTTTTGAAGTGGTTTAGTAAGTAGATCAGTTACACATTCATTTCTTGGAACATGCTCCAAAGCAATCTCCTTGGTTTGCACCATTTCTCTCACAAAGTGATGGCATATCTCAATGTGCTTAGATCTTGCATGGAAGATTGGGTTAGATGAAAGGTGTTGGGCTGATATATTGTCATTGTAGATGATTGGTGCCTCCTCTGAATCCATGATCTTTAGCTCCACCAATAATCTCTTGATCCAAAGTACCTCCTTTATAGTGGTTGTCAAAGCGTTGTACTCGGCCTCGGTTGAAGATAGAGATATAGTTTCTTGCTTTTTTGAAAGCCATGAAGCCACACCTTCTCCTATAAAAGTTGAATAGGCACTTGTTGATTTCCGATCCCTCTTGTCCCCTGCAAAATATGAATCACTAAATGCATGAAGGTTAATCACATCTTTTCTATATAGAATCCTAAAATCCAATGTACCCGAGATGTATCTTAGAATCCTCTTAGCCTTTTTCCAATGGATATTCAATGGCTTTTGCATGGATTGGCTCAACCTACATACACTAAAGCTAAGATCTGGTCTGGTTATAGTGATCCACATTAAGGAGCCTATAATTTTCCTAAACAAAGTGATGTCCATGAAGGATCTTTCATCATCTTCATTTGGCACCTTTACATCTTGCTCCATTGGTGTGTCAACACTTTTGCATACTTCCATCTTAAACTTCTTCAAAAGACTTTGAGCATAGTTTACTTGACTTATAAAGATAAAATTAGACCCTATAAGTACCTCTATGCCTAAGATGAAGTGAAGACACCCTAGATCTACCATCTTGAACTCTAAGGATAGATCTATCTTGATTTTTTCAATACCATCAACACTATTTCCACTAATGATGATGTCATCTACATAAATGAGTAAAAGTACAGTACCAACATCATCAAACTTAATGTAAAGAGTGGGATCATCTTCACTTTGAACAAAAGAAAGTGAAATAAGATAGCAATGTAGTCTTGAATTCCAAGATCTCGAGGCTTGCTTCAAGCCATAGATGCTTCTTTGGAGATGGCATATTTTGTTCTCCATTCCATGCTTGATGAACCATTGTGGTTGCTCCATATAGATATCTTCTTCAAAAAACCATTCAAGAGAGCATTAGAGACATCCATTTGACATAGGATCCATTTAAAATGTGATGCAAGTGCAATGATTAGTCTTATTGTGACCATCTTGGCCACGGGTGCAAAAGTTTCCTCATAGTCTATCCCTCTCTCTTGAGCATAACCTTTTGCAACTAATCTTGCTTTATGTTTGTTAACACTCCCATTTTCATTCAACTTAAGCTTGAAGACCCACTTGCATCCTATTACATTCCTTTGAGATCTATCAACAAGCAACCAAGTTTCATGCTCAATCAAGGCATTATACTCATCCAACATAGCATTATACCATTCTTTGGAGTTCAATGCATCTTCAACATTGGATTAAGAAGTGGATGAGATACCCTCAACTTGCTGCCCTTTGCCTTGATATGTGAGCCTTGATGGCTCCACTTTTGCCCTTGAAGATCTCCTTGGTGTGATAGGTGGGTTTGGTGCCTGCTCCTCCATGAGCTCCTCCTCAAAACCAAGACCTTGCTTCTCGGACATCTTCTTCTTGATTGTTGGAGCCTTGAACCTTTTTCAAGCATATGCATATGAGGTTAATCAAATATAACATCCCTTGAAACAACAAATTTGTTCAAGGATGGGAGGTAGACTTTGTAGCCCTTGCTTGAGCTAGCATATCCAAGCATGATCCCTCTTTGTGGAAGATGGATCCTCCTTGGTTCTTGTTTGCAATGGCACATGCACATAACATATACACCCAAAAACTTTCAAGTGATTAAGATTGGGTTTCTTTCCATACAACATCTCATAAGGAGTTTTGCCTTCAATTGCTTTGCAAGACACCCTATTCATCAATTAGTTTGCACATACAAGAGACTCACCCCAAAAGGATTTGGGCAAACAAGCATCTAATCTTAAAGCCTTAGAACATTCACATAATGTTATATTCCTTCTTTCAGCAGCTCCATTTTGTTGAGGAGTGTAAGGACAAGAAGTCTCTTTCTTGATCCCTTCCTCCTCACAAAAGGCCTTGAACTCATTGGAGATGAATTCTCCACCATTGTCACTTCCAAGAATCTTGATGCTATGATTATGATGCATTTCCACAAACAACTTGAACTTTACAAAAGTATCAAATACTTGAGACTTGAAGGAAAGTAAGAACACCCAACAATATCTTGAGTAGTCATCAATGAAGGTTAAGAACATGGATGAACATCCATTAGATTTGGTGCTAGCAATGTGCACATCCGAGTGTATGAGTTCAAGAGGATGAGATGACTTTGTGATGGAGTTAGGAAACACCTTCTTATGTGCCTTGGATAAAGCACAAGCTTCACAAACCTTGTCTTCCTTCCCAATAGACCTTGGTAGGACTAAAGCATACTCCTCCTTGATCATAGCCTCCATGGAACCTGCTACCTGCATACACTGCAACCACACCTGCCTTCGCCCATCGCAACCACATTGAACCGTCCACAAACGACACTACGACTGCCCACGGCCACCTCCTCTACAACTAACCACAGTCATCCCATTCCATCGAACCCTTGTGACCACCCTACATCTGCATACACCCTCCCGACAACCTTCCGTCGAAAAACCACCACAAATCACTACCCAACACCGCAATCCTACGACCCTACGATTACCCACGACCACCTTCAACCGCCACAGGTCACCCCCTACCAAGATCCGCAATCAGTCGATTGACACACATTCAGCCCGCTAACACCGTAATCATAGCACCTCCACCATTGCCCACCATCACCCACACATAACCACAATCCACCGCCATCGTAAACCGTAAACCGTAGGGACCGCAAAACCAAAAAAAAAGAAAAAAAAAAGAAAAAGAAAAAAAACCTCAACACAGAAAAAATCACCAGTATCCAATGGACCAACAAAACTATCCTCAAGTCCCAGACGATTATCCATACGAGATCAGGTCCCCTCTAGCTGAACAAATCAGACATCATAGATTACATCCTTATGAATGGAATCCTATGCTATTTGGCATGTGTGACAAGCCACATCATGACCATCTAACTATTTACAAGTCATATGACCAAAACTAGTCAAGCTAGAATTGTGAATTTTTAACAAGAAATCCTTGGGGCTAGTATGGCACGGATCTGCCCTAGTACCTAGCACTGTTGCCAAAGTCAAGTCTCTTTTGTGTATTGCAAGACAACTTCTTACATGTAGAATGCTTATGTGAACTTAATACATTCTTTTTGCTCTTGTACTGATCAGTATGGCATCTGCCTTAATACGGTTTCATTATAGGGCAGAATGTATTGCTAATTATGAAATGCGTGAATGGGAAGATTGGATGTATTATTTGTAATTGCAATCAAGTTGATAAGGTAGTGAATCTTGTTTCGGACATGAATAATAACTGATGCTCAACTATGACACATGTCTTCCTCATGTAACTAACTCTTGTGGTTGTGTCTGTGGGATGGTGGCAGGTAACACCTGGGTGTCCTAAAACTTGCTTTGCTTTATGGTACTATATAGGTACTATAAGACTTTATACAGCTTTGTTTTCACCTATTATGCTATAAATTAAGAGAGACTATGTGATATGAGTAATCATTGCTTCATTCATCATTTCTACAAGCAAACCTTCAATTACTTTAAGTTCTAATCCTAAATAATAGTACGATAGATGATTTGCAATAGTTATTCAAGGTATAAATGTTGAAATTTTAATTTGTAGATTTCTTGTGTGTGAACGTTGAGCTTAATCATGATTGTCCACAAACTTTTGCTTTGTATTCTTTGTTGTGTCGACATGCCATACAAGAACAAATGACGTTGTTTCATATTCAAATTAGACTTGTCGGTGTTTTCTTTCAAAATAGCATGTGTAGAGATGGTTGTTTTCTTTTTTTTAGAAAAGTGTCTATTTGATGCTTATTATTTTAACTTAACAACTAGGGTGTTTGAACTTTTTGCAGGTTGGATGGAGAGTTGATGGAGTGAGATGTGAATACTAAAATGTGAATATCATGAATACTGAAACGTAAATATCGTGAATACTGAAACGTGATTATCATGAATACTGTTCGTGATACTCTGAATACCGATTGTGATACTCTGAATACTAATCGTAAAACTCTGAATACTGAGCGTGAAACTCTGAAAACTGAACATGAAACTCTGAATACTGATTGCGATACTTTAAATAGCGATTGCGATACTTTGATTACTAATCGTGATACTTGGAATACTTTTATTGTGACATTATTTTAACCGTACAATTGTGAATAGAAAATAGCTAATTTTCTAAATACTAAAATTGGGATTTTTTATTTATTGAATGTGAATTTCATTAATTATATCGAATTATGAAATTAGTGAGTACTCAATCATGATATTTGTGGTTATTTGTGAGTGTTTAATTGCCCAAATTGTGACCATTTTTGTGAATTTAATCGTAAAATTGAAAACAATTCAATTTATCACTACTCTTGTCAATTCATACACGATAAATTTGGATATTCATTTTTTGCAATTGTGAATGTGCATCATGAAATTGTAAATATTACATTGTGAAATTTACTACTACTTTCGTGAATATTAGTTCTTATATTTTTATATTAGCTATAATACTACAATAATAATAAAATTTGTCGTTACTTTTGAAAATACATTGCAATATTGCGAATCTACTATTTTAAAAGTAATTGTCCAGCGATCGCATCTGAACTCCATCCGAGCGGAAGAGAGTCGTGGTTCCTTCGCAAAAGCTTCACGACTGCGACTGATTCTCATCACATTTGACACTAAGATGCCAGCTTATCAGAGACAGACATTGTAGATGCTTGCATACATCAATTCTTTCATTCTTTTTCAGATGGATTGTCAGTATAAGCTCATAGCTCTTACAGATTGTAGTTAGCCTTGTGAGCACGCGGTTTCGTCCGTAATTGTCTTGTGCTCACCTGCATTATCTGACTTGTATTTCATTATACTTAATTTGAATAAACTACTATCTAGTTCTACGTCTAGATTTATGTCTGTATTGCATGCTTTCCACTTTCTGTCTGTCTGATTGTCTGCTCTTTGCTTCCGAAACCACCGTGCAATCAGGCTCTAACTTATTCTTGTGTTTGCCTACTGTTACCAGTAGTGCACGCTGAAGGATTATAAAACGACCCCCAAATAGATTGCCAATTTAAGGAAATGCTAACATAAGTCGTTCTATACCACAATTACAGCTCAAGCTCCATTGGGTATGGAGTCAAAAATAAGGCCGTTCATGATCACAAGCACTTTCAATGGCAATTGACAAGGCAAATTCCTAACGGTCTACTGACAATAACGAACTGATGACACTGATAAAATAGCAGCAAGAGGGGAATAAGTTCAGTGTTTCCCTTATTGTAGCGTTGGCTTTACAAATGCCAGGTGTTCATCTCACCAAACAAGTCTGCAACAAATGATGCATATGCAACAATATTTAAACTAATTAGAAAAGCTTTTAAGCAAGTTCAAATTAGAAAAGTCCCAATCCCTAGGACATATCACTTGAAGAAAGAGAGAGATACATTAAACATAGGTAAGCATAAGATCACTGGAACTCCATTTCATATTGAGGAGGTGTATGAAACTGATGGAAGATCGATATTCTATAATTCATCAAACAACTTATTTGATGATCTAAATTACTTGCTGAGATACATAGTCACATTCTATGATATAACCTATGAAAAGGTGAATGGCAAAATAATCATAGTACTTAAGGTAGATGAGTCAAAAATTGTGAAAGGGCAGAAGATGGAGAGAGTTAGTATAACTCTCATGAATGGTGCTCTATCACAAACAGAGAACCAAGAAGATTTCAGATTCAGTGTCCAGTCAGAAAATGATATATGGTGGTCGGCAGTGTTTCAGGTAACTAGCCTCATTATTACATTACATTCATTGAATAGTATTAATTCATTGTAAACTAAGTCTGATTAACTCTTTGGACAGTTGCTAAAGGAGGATCATGATATATTATCATGGATATTCTCAAGGACATCTTATCCTAGGATCACCAAGAACCATATGGATGGAGGATCCAGGAGTTGGAGACTTCAATGTTGAGTGGCACTTGGCAGGTGATTTGAAAACATTGACATGTATGTATAATGTCTCTCACATTGCTACATCAAAACACCCTTGTTTGTACTGCATGAAAATGACAAAAGATGTAACTAGGAGTACATGAATTACTAGAGAATATGCAGATCCAAATTGGAAGCCTGTTTTGCCTATCCCCTTGAAAAATGTGCATGTTTGCACTCTTCATGCAGAAGTTAGATTAATAGAAAAGTTCATTTATCTTCATATAGTTTTTGCTTGAAATACTAAGCCAACATCATTAGCAAAGGAAGCTATCTCTCGATTAGAAGATGTTTTATCAAAAGCAGGACTCCATAAGGGACATGTCAAAATTCAAAAAGATGAAAAGCTTTCAGAAAAGAATGGGAACATGCCAACTAAGCCAAGCATAGGAGGAGCAAAATCACGTTGTTTCCTATCAAATCATACTGGTAAGGCTTCTAATATTCAACACTCAGTCTGGACAGATATTTTTGCTGCCACTCAGGACTTCGAGAAAGACGACAAAACCAAAGTACTAAAAGTTGATGCATGGAAGAAGCTTGATAGTATGATTGCTATTTTAAGAAAAGAAAAATACTTTGATATTGATAAGAAAGTTGTTCAAAGGACTTGTGTCAAGTTTGTCAAGTATCAAAAGCATGGAGAGAAGATCACATCACTCATTACATGGTTAGTATGAAATTTTCAAGATGCTTTCAATTTGTCACATATATTTAGATCCAAACATAAGACTAACATTATGATTTTGACATATGCAACACATACTAAGAGATCATACAACATTTTTTGCAAACACATATGGAAGCTTGAGTGTATGGTCATCACAAGGGATGGAGAAGTCACATTGGCAAGCACAAACAACATTTCATTGAAATACACAACATGGAGGAACCAATGAAAAATGAAACTACATTTGTCAATTGTTTCAGTGGTTCTACCGCAGAGTTTGGATTCGACATATAACAAAGTCCACACAATACAAGAAGTTTAGAAAAGCATGCAAGTTCATACAGGAAGAGAAAATTAGATGATTGTTGAGTAGAAGATCATCATTGTCATCAAATCATGACATGTTCAAAATTGCTTTGCAAATTCATTGAACAAGAGAGGAGAAATACTCAATGTAAATGTATTGATTGTATAATAACAAAATACAAAGTGTCAACAATTCATCATCAGATCGTGTGTCAGATTCTATGGCAGTATTGTCATGAAGAAATTCTCTGCTAGCGTATGCATCTAATAGATGTGCATTATCCTTATTTCCACTAAGCTCAATATAAGTGGAATACAATGAATAATGGGAGCTCCTTAAAGGAACATTCCCATCAGTAAAAAAAACATAAGATCTTTTGACAAAAATGATCTTATTTGTCTTAACAAATTTATATCCTCCTAGGTAAAATGATAAAGCTCTAACTACCATTATAAGACTCTCCTCAACTGGGCTCATCTTGGAATGAGCAATACAAATCTCATTCTTCAGGAAATGCCTAAGATAGTGGCCAAGTCCACTATCCCTCTGGAACGAGGATGCATGTTGTCTGAAACCACCTTGTCTCGCAACAAAATCATCAATTATGAGAGCATCCTACAAGAGGAAATATGTTAGCAAAAACACATTTAATGATTAAAAACATTGTAATGCAAGGAAGTTTAAACACTTACACATTCTTCATCATCAGCAGCAACCAGATCAGGATGATCAATATAATGACCACGTACTGAAGTGGAATCATCAGTGAAATGCATTAATGATGGACGAGGGAAGCCCATCTGGGATTGAAATGCTGTGAATTCTTCATTGGATGGTCTGCCTCGCCCATCCTCAGCAATATTTGATAAAGCCTTAGTCAGGCATTCTTCACCGGTCATAAGTCCCTCCTCATCATCAAAATCAATACCATCAACAAGGTCATCTGTTTCAAAATCTACAATGTCGGAGAATTTAAAAATTGTGCCGGATAATAAACATAGAACCTCATCTTCATGATAGTCAAAAAATCTACATAAATCAGCAGTAGTAGAATATACATCGTCATTAATATAATATACAGACAAATTGAAAGACATTTAGACTCCTCTATCGAGATCGATTCATCAGCAGATGTATTTTGGTCGATAAAAGAATCCCGGAGAACATCAGTATTTACATCAATAAAGTCACTTTCCTTATTAGGAGTGTCGATAAGGAAGTGACTGATATCCTTAATAGCTGACTGAATAGAGGATGATGCAAAAGGAGGGCCAGCAACAAAAACTTCCTCATCATTTGGGATTTGAACTAAAAGGAAAAGTACAAAACCACTCCGATATTCTACCAATCGACATTTCTTGTTGCAATAAGGACACATTGAACTGCTTTTGAAAAGATCAAACAATTTGGTGAACATTTTATCTAGTCTATGTCTGAAAGCTAGAAAGAAATGAACAAGATCAGTATAATGCATGTACTGGAGTGAACCTATGGAGAAAATAGGCTTACTAAGTATATCTCTGAATCTAACATAATGTTCATAAAATATGTCAGAATTTGGTTGTGCAGTCCTGAAAACATGTAGATATGGCTTGAATAGGTTGTGGAAGTAGTCTAGATTTTCAGTAATCCCAAATTCACTAAGAAATGAACTCAAGCCTGAATCTCGTGAGGATCTTGAGGAAGAGGCCATGGAAATAACGTAGATATTGCACTTCTGCGTGAGGGAGAATTGAAACAAAACTAATTATCAAGCTCGTGCATAAGAGAGATATGTCCGGTAGGTAGATACCGAATATCGCACTTGTGCGCAAGTAGGTAGCGTTGGAAGCAAACGGACAACAATGTGCTCGCACAAGAGTGATATGCCGTGAATTTGAGAATGGAAAAAGTAACACATGTCTAATTTCAATTGGACTACAAGTTCTGGCACGTGTGAGGTGACACATGGACACATTTGAAATGACACATGTACACGTGTCTCGTGTTCATCTGTTTGCTCGACAACATGTGTCGCTCTCGCATTCGCTCATACAAATCCCACACATCTAAAGTGACAGGGTGACACATGTTGCTCTCGCATTTGACCATACAAGTCCCACACGTGTGATAGAACGTTCTTTCGCACGTGCGAACTGCAATATAAAATCACAAACTTCGATGAATTTTTTTCATTTTTTTTTTGCTCCGCATATCGCACTTGTACGCATCCTTCACAATCGATATTCTTCCTAATGCCTTCCATGTGCACAGGTCCGATACATATGCCTACGTGTCTCCTCGTATCGCACTTGTGCATCTTTCTTCTATACTAATCTATCTCTCTTGTATTCAACTCGCACAGGTCCAATATACCATACATTTTGTCCATACATATCGGTCTTTTGCGAGGGCTTTATCATCTTTCCCTACTCATCCTAGCCGTCATGCACAAGTCCGCTATACCATAGTACACGTCCATGGATAGGAGAAAGCAAACAAGGAGGGACTTCTTCTCTGCTGGCTCGTCCTCAGCTCCTGTGGTTGTCATTACACCTCCCGCTAGACCTAGAATGCACAACCGCAGCAGGTGGCTCTCTGAGATATGTAAGTATCAGAGATGAACCGCTCTGTTGATTCCAAGAGCTCCATTCTACCGTGTTGTCCGAAACATAACTAGAAATGATCTCAGACAGCTGGTTAGATTCACACCCAGTGCTCTTCAGTGCCTTCAGGAGGCTGCTGAAGATTACATGAGCCTTTTTTTTTAAGATTCATTTTTGCTAGCAATCCATTCCAAGAGAGTCACCATAATGCCCAAGGATTTTTAGCTCCTGATGAGAATGAGGGAGAGGTTTTGCAAATTGCACGTATCTCAGCCTGCTGCTCCTAGACCAACTCCTCTAGATAGGACTGATCTTCCTACCAAGCGTCCTAGGAAGCAGACGGCACCCAAGAGAGCTCCGAAGAAAGTAAGGAGGGTAGACACCACATAATCTGTGAAGCCTAACCCGGAATCAATTGTAGATAATGCTGCTCTTGATATTGTTATAAATATAGCTAAAACTGTTTTGGATACCCCCTTTCTTGTAGATACTACACATCCACCTCCTCCTCCTCCCTCAAATCTTTATACATATATAGATTCCGATGACTATCTTAAATTTGAGAAGGACATATAGATACAATTGGTACTCCTTTTTGTTTTAGACTAGATGAACTTGATTTTAGTATAAATTATAGAGTTCTTGATTGTTTGGATCTCAAAGACAGATGGGCTTCTATCAGTGATCCTGTGATAGAGTCCGGGCTTACACTCTTGCAATATGACATTGCAAGAGATTCATCCAATGAGTTGCTGGTGCTGAGTAACTTTTTGCTTCAGGCCTTCAAGGAGAATAATGACACATTGTCACAGTGTCTGACTAGTGGATTCACACCAGCAACAAAGTATCTGCTCATCCCTTATCATACCAAGTAGGATATATTAAATGCTTCTTGTTGTTTTATGCATTAACATTGGCATTGTCAATGGAAATAGTTTTTAGAATTGCAGCTAAAGAGATTTCAATCTTATTTTGCAGTGACCACTGGAGTTTAAACGTGATCTCTATCAAGAGATCTGTAGATAATAGTATTAAAGGTTTTTGTGTCAAGATGAATTCGACGAGCAATACGCATAAGGATGTAGATATATACCTTCCATATTTAAGTAAATATATTCCTATAGATGTTCCCCATTCAGTGGACTGGCAAATCATTGGTTTGGAGGTAAATTCTGTCTTTCTTAATAGCATTTTGAAATCGGTATTCAATGATTCATTCAGCTATGGGTGGTACACATTATACAATGCCAAGTTATTTCTTGAGTGGTGCAGTTTACACTTCCTGAGTATACATCAAGCCAGGTGTACAGATTTAGACAAGAAATTATCCTGAGTATGATTCAGCCTCCCGTTATTGATGATGGTGCAAAGGATGATGTAGTTATACTAAATTAAGATCAAAACAAATACAGATAGCATAGAACAAAAATACATGTATAGAATTCATAGATAAATATACATTGATATATCAAATGTTGTTCCATTTTATGAATTTGAGAGCACAAAATACATGTACTGATGCCCAACTTGGGCTTTCATTTATTGAATGAAGAATGTATACACAGAATTTTACTAAAGTTTATTTGAAACTATTGTTCTTCCACAATGGTGATTGTTGTAGGTAGATCTTTGCAGCACGTTATCAGCTCCTATCTTTTTCGCACATCTGTGACATGACATATATTAGTGAATGTGCAAATGTAAATGATGACATTTCCTATTATTTTGTTCTATTTTGAAATGGCAATAAACATAAAGTACTTACGAGTCTTCCGTTGATGATAAATCTGAAATATGTTGGTAGATTGGTTTGTAAAAGCATGAGCTCTATTCTGATAAAATCAAGCTTCCAATGCTCTTCCACCTCAACCATAGTCAAATATTCCTCATTGTAGATAGTGCTTATCTCCATTCGGTTTGTGTGACGATTTAGTTCAAAGTCTTGATCCAGTGATAGCCATGTACCTTCAATTTTCTTGTATCTTTGGTAGCTAAATGTGAGACTGAGCATTTGCTTTTCGATGTGATAACGAAAGATCATTGAGGACTTTTTAATCCTGCATTCTATGTCATTATTGTTTTACTATCCCAGCCTTGATCCATGAGATCTAACAAAGTCTCATCTGATAAATCCTTGCAAACAAATAAAGTTGGTGTCCTACGAACATTAGCACTCGAGAAAAAATCAACAAATATATGTAATGAGATAAACCAACTTAGGTGAACAATTTTCGAGCCCGTGCTTATCTTCATAGTATTTCTAATATCAATGAGTAGCTTGCATCTCAAGGATTCAGAAACAATGCTATCAGGAGTAGGCCACTCATCACTTTGAAAACTAGGCAATGGAATTGCTTCGAGCTTGCCAAAACCTCCATCTGTTTGTGGCGTATATAAAGATTCATAAAAATAGATACCACAATCTGCAAGTTCCTTTGGACTTCTTCCTCTGTATTGCAGCTTCCAACATCAGAGTGAATCACGTCTAATATTCCTGCAAGTGATTGTGTAGGCTCCCATTCACTTATGCATGATGGATATAAATCTGAAAGAAAAAAACAATGTTGAAGCATTTAAATCATAATCTGAAGAGCATCAATAAAGAAAATCACCTATGATTGCTGTAGAGTGCATATGTTTTGATATACTTACAATTACATTTTTGATGATCATGAGGATTGATATCATGTACTTTGATTTTTGAATGCATATATACATGTTGTACTAAGACTTCTGATATCGATTGACCTCCCGGAGTAGTCTTAAACTTTAAAATTTTTGCTTTCCAATAAGATTTGTAAGTCATTTTTGCTCTTTTCTTTTCTCAAAAATTGTCCTTTGATGATGGATGCAGCATTACCCATGAATTCTTTGTATATTTTGTTGGCTTCTAGTTATCAGCTTCATCTTTCTCATTGTAAAGAATCACGGACTCGATTGTAGATCTGGGTCTCCTTGCCATTGCTATTTTCAAAGCTTGGGTGCCAAAAATCTCTGATATGATACTTAATTTCAATTTTTTGTATCACATTAATCTAATGTGAATGCCAACATAGTCACAGTTACTGCGTATACCATATTTTATGTAACTATACATACTGAATTTCTATAACTATAACTAGTATAATTAGAAAATTTCATTATATTAACCAGCATAGTCAAGTAAATTTAACTTGAGGTATTGACGTCGGATACATTAGCACATGTCGGGCAGGAAGAAGAAACCAATGGGATACGTCCATGCTGCCCGGACACAGATTTCAAAGTCTTCTATATTGCATTTTTATTTCTCAGTTAATTTGAACTACGTTACGTAGATTTCAAATCTGTGCATTTTGATTGGGCCTGGTGACGGTCGAAACTAAAGAAAAAAATAAAAGTATCTTTACAAAGGGTCTTTTTGATATTGAGAACTCCTCTAATGTGGAGGGCGAAAACAGCCATCTCAGACTAATTCAGGACCTGTGAACGCGCCAATCAACAACAAAGATCTCAGAATCACTTACGATTCAGATCCCGCTGTCCACTGGAGCGCTTTTCATGCACTCACTAATCATTATCTTCCACAACTCCCAGCAACAGAGCGAAAAACAGAAAATAAATGGTCACTCTAGATTTCTGCAGATTCAGAGATCATTCCCTTACAATCCTCAATCACTGGGATAGCTCAAACGATCTGAAAGAATGATCTACATTAACTCTTCCAGAACGTTTCCTATAGATACTCAAGAACCTGCTAATCATTCTTTTCCAGGGAATAGCTAATCTCAAACAAATGGTTGGGGTTCCAACTCTGAAATTTGTTTACTATTAGAGAGTTAATCAATATAGCAATTCCATTCTATGTTCATAAACTACTATTTGATTAGTGTAAGAAAGCACACTACTCCTCAACAAGTAATTTGTTAGATTAGTAATTTCTAGCCACGAACTATTTATTCCACTAGATAGATCGATTCAAAATCAGTCTATCAATAAACATAGCCAGACCAACCTGAATCCAACACCCTGAACATTATGGTCTTTTGCATGTCATCAAAAACTCCATTAGTATACAAAAAACAAGCAACAAGCCACTTGATTCACACATGCAAACCAATAACATGAATTGGAATTCTTCTCAAGAAAACCAGAAAATTCAGAATGATCACATGACTTAGTTCTCAGCTTTTCCTTCAAAATTAAAACATAACGTTAGGCACATTACCAATAATTTCGAAGAGCTCCAAGAATTAACAAATTTAATTCTAAACCTCATTTGAGAATTCAGCACTCCAAACCGGGATGTTACTCCAAGTGCTTCGATCTTCCAATCCCATGTAGAGCTTGCCTCCAACTCCCATCTAAGACCGCATCTTAGCCATGCTCTGATACCAAATGTAAGAACCCAAAAGGATTGTCTCTAAGATGAGGATACGAGAACACAATAGGAGAGACTATGGAGCCAAACCACCCAACCAATCCTAGATCAAAACTGGATCTAGCCCCCAAGCCATCCCATGTGAAGCAAGAGGAGAAGAGAACCTGGTAACCTAAACTCAATATGTCGACGAGAGAATCCCCACCTCATTATATAGAGAGTAGAGTCTTGTGCATGAAACCATGCAACCCCCATGCAGGTCAACTATAAATAGGTCTCATCTCTTCATGTAGTCCTCCTGTCTATATGTGTCACACAGACATGCAATGCTCCAAATGTCTCAATTAGAGTGTCTGGGTCCTCTCAAGGTAATTAGTCACAAACAGGCCTTGACATGGAATTAAATCACGACATAACCAATAATCTCGAGTGTTGGGAGAGAGGGGTGGAAGAATAAATGACGAACACAAACGAGAAACGAACTCGAACAAGAAATGAACGAGAAGCAAACTCGAATAGAAAATGTTCGTGTGTAGCGAAATAAATTATTTGACTCTCTCCCTAAGCATGACTATGCCTATCAGAATGAACATAACTTTAGTGATAGAAATCACAGTCATTCTAGATTTCGTAGCCAAATGTTTAATGGATGAAGCGCTAGATGAATAATTTGTCGTGAATTGCAAGACAAATTATCTGTCGCGAATGATTCGCGAAGAGCTAGACTGTGCTCGACTGATAAGAAGTTGCGAATGATTCGCGAAAGACAAGACTAAAAGTTAATCGTCTATTACCAGAAAGGGTAACTAGAAAGATCAGACAGAATGAAGAATAAGCATAGCAATATTGACACAGATCTGAATGTAGAACAAAGAGCTGTATCAGATTAAGTATATCATGTATACATGTTAATAATGCGGTAGAACACAATACAATAGCGGACAAAACCGCGTGCCCTACGAAGCTTATTATGTCTGTAATGAGGAATAAAAATAAACCTCTTCTCTTAGTCTCGTCTTAGTTCTTTATCTCGATGCATTATGAATACTCAGATGGTATCCAATATATATACATAATATTACAGGTGTGCAGATGTGAAAGTACAGAGTGGAGAAGTGCTATCTGTAAGAGATCATGGGTGGCTGCAGTTGTTGTCCAATATGTTAGCGCAACTGCATAGGGTGAGCATAAAAAGAGTGCAACGTCAATTAGTACTGAAGTGAACGTTGGTGATGATGCAAAAGTGCATAACTCTTACGAATGGCCTTAGGATAAGATTTACAGGGTGCCTTAGCTTTTAGGGCACTTTTGGCATTCAGTAAGGTAGTGTCCCCTTTTCGCCTGTCACCATAACCTGTGTAAAAATATAGTGTCACGATTCATTTGTCTTTTTCTTCGTCTGTGCAAATTTGCATGTAAATATGCAGACTACATGACAACGTTAGTAAATATGCAGCATGAATGGAGACAGATTAAAATTGGGATTTAGGAGAGTAAGAAGGAGTAAATCCAACACCCCCCCTTAATCTGGATCCGCGAATGCCTTGATTTTCACACTGAGCAATGCACAAAATCTATTGTATGCATTAACACAGTGCTTTCCTGAAAATGTCTGCAACCATGTCCTGCGTTTTGTAGTATGTTTAGCTCACCTCTCTGTCGAGAACTTTTCCCTTGGTATAGTGATATCTTATCTCAATGTGCTTACTCCTAGAATGAAATCTAGGGTTGGCCGATAAGGCAATAACACTTTGATTATCACAAAACAAAATTGTAAGGCTATACTAATACAGATTGATGTCTGACATCAAATTTTTCAACCAAAATGCTTCCTTAATAGATTGAGAAGCAGCAATATATTCTGCTTCAATAGAAGAAAGTGCGATAGAGATTTGCTTACGACTATTCCATGAAATAGGACCGCCATTGAAGAAGAATGTAAATCCAGATGTGGACTTACGATGGTCTACATATCCTCCCCAGCTTGCATCAGAATAACCACTAAGCTGATGAAGATTGTCGTTGCTGACATCTCCATAGCAGATGCACTCGTCCATGGTAGCTTGAATATATCTCATGACTCGAATAAGAGCCCTATAATGGGTAATTCCAGGATTATCCATGTATTGGCTGAGTGAGCTGAAACAAAACTGGTCTTGTACAGGCCATTTCGTACATGAGAGATCCAAGTATCGATCGATACGAATAATCTCTCATCTGCTCCTCTTCCTGCTTGGTCTGGGGACATTGGTCCTATGACAGATGTAGGCCTGGATCCATTGGAGGGTGAGCTAATTTACAGTTCATTAAATTATCTCTGTTAAGAACATTATGAAGATACCTTTGTTGAGTGATGTAAATCAATCGATTTGCTCTGTCTCTATGGATTTGAATTCCAAGACAAAATTGTACGATGTTGTTATAGGTGCAGAAGATAAACCCGAAGCGGACGACGTGACAATTGCCAGATGGAAGTTGAAGGATGGAAAAGCTTTCGCGCTTTGCCATTAGTATAGTTTTCATCTTAAATTTCCACAAATGGTAATTGACTCCATCAAGCTTGTCCACGAGAGGACTGGCTTTCCCTTGGAAATCCATGTGGAAGAATTAGTCTAAGTGATAGATGAAACTATCAGTGACTTAAGTATGAAAATTCGATACTGACAAATATAGAACAAAAAAATAATTACTCTATCGGCTAGTAGAGTCTTGTATTGTGGAGGCTAATCAAGCTATGAAGATAGCTCTGATACCATGTTGGGAGAGAGAGTCAAATAATTCATTCCACTGCATACAAACATTTTCTATTCAAGTTTGTTTCTTGTTCGTGTTCATCATTTATTCTTCCCCCCTCTCTCCCAACATCAAGTATTGGAGGGCCGGTCTACCATATTAGGACTATTCCAGGTCCTTAACCGAATATGGCCATAACAATGACACCGATGTCGAGTTTTCTCCACTATTTCATGAGGAGATATTTCTCGATGAGACCCTTTTAGAGGAAGAGGCTGAGATCGAGAGATTGAATGTAGATCAACACGTGATTTTTGACTGTGTAGTACATGAACATGTGGTACGAAGAGTGGGTGGATTGTTCTTTGTAGATGGTCCGAGTGGTACGGGTAAGACATTTTTCTACAGTGTTATGTTGTCGTACGTGCGTGCACAAGGTTGGATAGCACTGGCAGTTGCATCATTGGGGATTGTTGCATTGTTAATGAAAGGTGGTAGGACCACGCACTCTAGATGTAGGATTCCTCCAACGGAATTGAATGAAAGCTTGACCTACAACATCTCGAAACAGTCTCCGTTAGGTAAGCTTTTGATGGCATGTCGACTTTGTTAAAAATATCACTTCCAACTTGATGTACCTTGTAGATGTCAAGTTAATTGATCTTCATAGAATCTCACACGTGTGGAGTCTATTCCCACGTGTGAAAGAATGTACATAAGTCACTTTTATAAAGTTAGATTGATTTTAGCTTGATCTACACTAGTGTGAAATTGACCTTCTGAGTAGAATCTTGAAAATGGTCAAATTGGTCAAACTTTATGTAAATAGATTGGACTTCCATGTGAATGAGTTATTACTCACACATGTCAAGATACCATTCACACATTTGGATAAGCTTCTAGAAGATAAGATAGGAAGACTCCATTAGATTCTATTTTATAGGAAATATTCCTATAAACGTGGCAGACTAGCCTTTTTGTTTTCTAGCCAAAGAGAATAGTCAACTTTGGGAAATGAGCACATATGGATCCCATTGGTGGATCTGGATGACTAGGCACTCTTCACATGTGTGAAGGCTTGTTGGACAGTACACAGCTCGTGGATGTACTTGATCTATAAAGGGATCAACCAAATTAATGAGAAGTTGATGTGACATTGGCAAATTCTAGTCTTGGTTGTATTTTCCACATTTGTCTTGAGATTTTATGATTGAAATGCATTTGTGAGCTTGTGTCCTTTACTCTATGTAAACAAGCCGTACTGATATTGTCCTCCCACACGTGTGAGGCCACCCATCCATGTTTTTAATCATTTGATCCATTGCTCTTGCTTAAATCATAGTGTAAAGCATCTAGATCAAGATCTAACACCTAGAACTTGATAGATCTTTGGATTAAGCAATCAATAACTCTTAATGATTGATAAGTACAATCAAAGTTTGTCTTTTTTCTTTGAAATTTGACATGGTATCAGAGCCAAGTGTAAGAGTGATCTAAATGATTAGTATTACTTGTGAAATCATTGACAATGTGTTGTTTTTGAGTTCTAATTGAGAGGGCAAGATCAAGGAGAGAGGTATCATCATTGTTTTTGGTCAAGATCGATTTGTGGGCTGCTGAAGTATTGTCCACACGTGTGAAACCATACAACAACCTTCAAATTAACTTCCATTAGTATTTTTGACTCAAAAAAGTGCATTTTAGTCCAAAATTCAAGGTTTTTAGTGCATTGTCTAGATCTAGGTTCAATCTATTGAATGCTAATGATCAAATAGTGATTTGAGTCATTGAAGCGATTCATTTTGAAGCATCTTTAAGGCTGATTTGTTTAGATCTTAAGTGTGTGTGAAATATCAAACAAAATTGAACTAGAATCAATTTTTTGGAGGAGTGATTTGCTAGGATATTTGTAGTTGATCTATTATACCATCATCCAAGTTTAACTAGGATTGATTGGGCCGAGATTAGAAGATTTTTGAAATCTAGAAATCTATCTTAGATCACTCTTTATCAAGAGATCTTTGTCTATCTCATAGGCTTTCATTCACAATGACATCCATGGGTGGATATATGTTAGAATCTAGTGAGAAACTAACTTCCACAAACTATTCCATTTGGAAAGTAAGAATGGAATCACTACTAGTGGTTCATGATCTCTTTGATATTGTTTTAAGAGTTGAGGAAGAGCCTCAAGCTCCCCAAGAATAGCTAAAATACAAGAAGAGGGTTAGATTAGCCCTACATTGCTTGAAGTTAAATGTAAGCAATGACCTCTTGAAGGAGGTGGCTTCTTGTACCACATCAAAAGAGGCTTGGGATTTACTAAAGAACATTTATGAATCCAATAACACTTCAAGAGTGCTTATGCTAAGAAACTTGATCTTGCAAAGCATGAGGGGAAGTGGAGAAAATGGACAAGAGTATGTCCTAAGAAGAAAATCTTTGAACAAAGAATTGGGATCTATAGGAGAGAAGATCCAAGACAATGAACTAGTACACGTAATTTTGAATGGATTAGGAGATGAGTTCTCTAATCTAGTTCAATCTTTTGCTATTCAAGACCAACTTCCATCAATTGAAAAATTGCATAATGTTCTTGTGGCCAAGGAGAGTAGGCTTCTACACCTCAAAACAAGAATGGGGTCCTTATCACCATATAATGGTGATGAGAAAGCAAACTTCACATCTAAAGGCAAAAAGAAGACTCATCCTTTCAAAAAGATCCAAGGCAAGGAGGCTGAGGCAAAGGATGGAGGATCTACTTCCAAAGGGAAGCAAAAGAACAGAGCAAAGTTAAAGTGTTTCTTTTGTGGGAAGAAAGGACACTTTGCTTCCGAATGCTATAAGAAGAAGAATGCACAAGGAATGATCTTCTTGGTTGTTCATGGAGCATGACCGATTTCGTGTCTTGTCATGTCGTGTCGTGTCTTGTCGTCTTTGTCAAAAATACAGGATTGAAAGCTAGCAAAGCTTTGGCATTAGAAACATTTCGTTTCTTCAAAACGCGCTCATTTGTATTTTGAACACAAAAAAATGGGGTCTCATGGGTGCAAATGAGCACCCGCGAGTCCCGAAATTTGTTTTGAATTCCAAACTAAACGTCATTGGGCGACACTCATTCTAAATCCTAGAAATCACTAGCAAACTTCACTATTTATTTTTGATAAAACCCTGTGAAAGTCGCTAGGCAATGTATAATTGATGCCCAACATTCTTTGCTATTTCTTATGTATGTAGTCGGTCTTATTTAAATGTTAGTCTCCTAAAGGAGGAAAATTATAGGATATATAGAGTTATAACACTCTTAAGAAATAAAGAGGTGTCCATCTTTCAAGATCATACTTACACAAGGGTGGAGCAAATGAAGGGCTCATGAATTATCCAAATGGGATAAGCCTCTTGTGAGTTGGTGTTAGATTTTTCTTGATTCCACTTCGTGGTATGGGTGATCTATATAGATACTCATGTACATATCTTAAGCAAATTACATAAGAATATGACACTCTAGTAGTTATTCATTATATGCCTTTAACACTAGAGAGATTTTAAAAAGAGTTAGGTTGTGCCCCTTGTAAGTTAGGTTTAGGTTTTCCCTTAACTCCTCACTAGGTACATACTGAAAACAAATTACATATGGAATATGAGAATATAACATTGATGTAAGTACATGCCTTTTAACAATAGAGGGAGTGTAAAACAGACCACTTGGATGAAGAAGGGAGTGTAACACTCCCTTTTTTATCCATGTACATGCTTTTTAACATTAGAGGGAGTGTAAAATATAGATCACACATAAAAAGTAGCACTTCCATGTTATCCATGTAGATGCCTTTTAACATTAGAGGGAATCTGAAATAGATAAGACATAACAAGTCACCCTTCCTTGGTATATAATTTTGGGTAGAAGAAATAAGAAATATATATAACAGGTAAAGGAGTGAGTTGTGACAACTAAGCAAGTGCTGAGTCTAATCATTTCAAACCAATAAATCAAGGATTACTTTGAGATGTTAGGATTAGGAAAGAAAATAGACGAATGTTGACCAAAAGCTAGAAAAGTGAGGTTCATTAAAGGCTGTAGCTTTTTGTGGAAAGTTTTCCACCAAGGAGCAAACAGCTGCAACAAAGTATCTTGGAGCCTGCAACGTTAATGGTACTCTTCCTACTAGATCAGTTTAAAGTTTAACCTAAGCAATCAGAGATCAATCAAAGCTCAAACACTAGTCTGAGCCATCTTTGACTGATGGCATCATTATAGTCAACCAATTCTAAAAACTGACATGGGTCATTGATGCACACGTTTTCTGTCTCTTTCAGATCCTTCACACAAAAGATGGTCCTTTGATGCACATGTTCTTTGTCTCTCATGAAAAGAGAAAAAGAAACATGTGACGGTTGACCCATTTTCTTTGTGTGTGTGTGTGTTCAGAAAAAAAATGGCAGTGAGCAAAGATGTAAAGTGGCAGAGTGCCTTTGATTGGTGTTTAGCTGTGAGATGATAGCTGATTGCATCTGTTTCAGCTGATCCACCCTACTCCTGGCTCCACCCCAAAGGTGTCCAAAGCTCAAACTGAATCATGAAAATGAGCCATTCACAAACAGGTCCGTGCTGGCTGGCTAGCTGCTCAGAGCGCTCCTGTAATTGACACGGTTTTTGTTTTGGTATTGTATGATGTATATGATCCTGATTTGCGTGGCTGATTGAAGTCCAACCGTATGTCCTGATTTGTGTGGCTGATTGACGTCCAATCTCATGTGTTGATTTGTGTGGCTGATTGCAGTCAAACGCTATGTCCTGATTTGGGTGGCAGATTGAAGTCGAACGCTATGTCCTGATTTGGGTGGCAGATTGAAGTCGAACCCTGACCTCATGAAAGAAAAAGGAAGTCTTCACCTCTTCAGTAAGTCCAGAGAGTTTAGGAAATCCTAATATTATTATTATAAAGTGCTCGGGAAAAGCGGCAAAGTATAAATACGAGATCGAAATTATTTCTTAAAAGTCGATATGAAAATTTTGACGATTTTTTACATAGGCATATGAACGTTTCTATGAGTAATAGTACTCAAAAAACCTAGAAGTTGAAAAATGCAGGCTCTTTGAGGATAACTCAAAAAGGATTCCGAGCACTGCTAATATATATTTCACTGCAGCTTGTTGGAGGACTGTAATGGACACGGTCATGGGAATGTGAAGCCTCAACGATAAGAGCAATATCTCATTTCATTAGCTAATTTGGAAATTGGTACTACTACATCAATGGTGTCTGCATCATGTGCTCCACCAACATTTCACCTTCCACCAGCAGCATGGCTGTGGGAGCGGCGGAGCCTACCTAATAGCACGTAGCCGCAGCCTGTATGCCGTGAATTAAGCTGCTGTGAGCAGTGTACCGTGTCCTGTGAGTACTCCTTAACAATGGCCACAGACACGCACAGTTAAACCCATATGCACAAGCAGAGTTATACCCACATAAATACAACGTATGTTGCAGGCTCATAAGCTGGATTCTGCAACTTGTAGGCGATCCACCACCACTGCTTTAGCTCGGGCCCAGCTCCACCGAACCTAGACAACACTAAAGTAGCTTCTTATTGCCCATGATATCGCCCATCCATGCATGATGCAAATATGATTTTGGATATTTAAGTATCTGTTATGAATGGCACGTAGCTGCTACTACAGATTTTGATGAAAAGTCCTTCTAAGAAATTCTGATTGCGGTTGCTCAATGATTGCTATTTTATAGAATATTTTGTAGGAGCAGTTAGCGTATCTGGAAGTTGATGATTAAGATCTTGATTCTTGACCGCCTATATAGATACAGTGCTGTGTTGCTTGTCGCCCTACACTGTTAAGCATTTATATCTTCAAGCTTTAAGTAGCTTTTGCCAATCTTTCTATCTTGCTCTTTCTGAATGGAAGAATTATCATTTGAAATGTATGATGCTGGAGTGCAAGCACTTTGTGACCGAGGAGTTAAGAAGATCCCTGATAAGTATGTCAAACCAGTACATGATCGGCCAAGTGCCGGAAACATAGTCCTTAGTCGGCATATACCAATCATCGACATGTCCAAGGTAGACGGAGATGAACGGCCAACGGTGATACAAGAGTTGAGGCGTGCATGTGAGGAATGGGGAATTTTTCAAGTGATAAATCATGATTTTCCAGAAAGCTCTATGCAGTCTATGATGGAAATGGCTCATCAATTCTTCGAGCTCCCAGCAGAAAAAAAAATGCAGTTCTATCGGAGCGATCCTTCTTCAGGAACTCGCTATGGAATAAGCTACAATGCGGATAAAGAGGCAATATTAGATTGGAGAGATTTTCTAATCCAGCCATGTCATCCTCTTTCGGATGACCTCGTTAGCACATGGCCTGATATACCTCCTTCATACAGGTTAGAACTAATCATTCATTGTGCCGATGCATCCTCTTTGTTGCAAATAAATATCATATCTGCTTTAATTAAGAAAGGTCGTTTTTTGCATTTGATCAGAGAAATCGCCAAGAAATACTCCATGAACATCCGCACATTGGCACTGAGATTGCTGGCTATGCTTTCGGAGAGCCTAGGATTATATGGGGAATATTTGGCTGGTGTTTTAAAGGAACACGAACAAAAGATGCTCATAAATCATTACCCGCCTTGTCCACAGCCAGACCTTACACTGGGTGTGAGTGGGCACACTGATCCCAATATCATCACTGTACTTCAGCAGGATGACGTTGGAGGCCTCCAAGTTCTTAGAGACGGTTTATGGATCGCGGTTGATCCCATTCCAAATGCATTCGTCATTCACATGGGCGATCAAATGCAGGTATGTTAGTATGTCCCAGCTTGCAGAATTCCGTCCCGCCTTGATGATCTGTACCTGTCTTCAATTGCAGAAGCAATACAGCTGATTATGCCATTGATTGCATGCCTAATTGCAGATTATTAGCAATGGCAAATATCCATGCGTAGAACACCGAGCAGTCGTCAACTCAGCCAGAACACGCTACTCCATCGCCAGTTTCTATGGACCTTCACCGGATGCCATCATTTGCCCAGCTCCGCAACTGATAGATCAGGATCACCCTCCTCAGTATCTCCAAGTTATGTATGGAGATTATCTGAGAGCATTCTGGGCCAAAGGTCCAAACAAGAAGGCCTACATTCAATCTGTCTTGATGCAATAAATTCACAACATGCTGTGATAGAAGTTGGTTGATGATCATTCAAAGCAACTGCATTGGTACTTCCTATCCGGAATTGATAGATTAGACTTTATTATGAACATGGCTGGAAATGAGTGGTCTGGTGGTTGACGATCATCCAAAGTTCTTACTGTCCAGAAATACGTTGCATGAATTAGACTTTAGTGTAGACATTGGAGTTGAGTCATCTGCAAATAGTTTAAGGAAATTTTCAATTTAGATGCTCATGCAGAATATAAAACCGAGGGAGTAAACTAGCTAATTTTGAGATTTGCACGAGAGACTATCAAGATAGTATTGTTTTCTTTTTGGCAAGAGGTACACAGTACCAAACATAGCTGGAAATGAGTAGTCTGGTGGTTCATGATCTTCCAAGTTGGTTGCATTGGTTCTTTCCAGTGATTGTAAAAGGTTTCAAGGCAATTTTATAAAAATCCCCACGACATTTCAATAAAGTCGGTACAGGACTAGAATGAAACAGTGGAATTTGAAATTTATAACTAAAACTACTTGGCTCTTACAAATGAGAAACCTACAGATTTGAAACTAAGCAATAAATTAATGTCAATTTCAACAATTGGCCTGTTTGTATTTGTTAATTTTTAATGAGCACTGGTGTTTGAATTCCCGAAATAATGCATGAGTTAGACTTTATAATAAACATTGCTGGAAATTAGTAGCCTGGGAGTAGTAGAAGATAATTTCTCATGCTGCAGATCAAAATTTAGGGGGTAAATTAACCTAGCTGACCTTAGTATTTGTACGAGATACTAGTAGAATATCATTGTTTTCTTTTTTGGCAACCGGTACATAGTACCAAATATAGCTGGAAATGAGTAGTCAGGTGGTTGATGATCATCCAAGGCAGCGCTTACTGTCCGGAAATACAATGCATGAACTAGATTATAGTATGAATATGGCTGGAAATGAGTTGTCTGGGAATACTAGAATCTAATTTTTTATACATACTGACATAGTGCAGATCAAAATCGGGAAGTGAACTAGCTGACCTTAGGATTTGTACCAGAGACTAGTAGATTATTGTTTTCTATTTTGACAACAGGTGCATACTACATAGTACCAAACTACTTGAACTAGCGGTTTTATATAGAGCATGTACAGTGTACAGTAACAATATAGACCTTGCCAGTTTTCTCCGAAGAGCAAGCTGTACAGGTCCAGTACCATCAAGCAATCATGCACCACGATTTTACACATAAATATCTTCCATATTGCTTTCTGTATCACAAGCTGCAGTCTAACTGAATTCAGTATTAAAACCCATTGAAGTATGAAGATTATATGGCAATATTCTGTATGTATTGGGGAATGGATTTTTGTACTGACATTAAATGCTGAAGATAAAATGGGGACTTTGAAATTCTTGCAGAGGCCATCTGCTCATATAATTGAATGTATGGGGGGTTGGCTCAATGGGTGAGCTTGGCATCCAAAGTTTCTTTGGTCCTCGGTTCAAGGTCCCCTTGGAAAGCAAGATGCAAAATTAAACGTCCATTTGAAGCCCATGTAAAGGTCACAAAGAAACTCACCTTTTTATGAGCCATAATTTAGTTTTCAGCTTCAAAGTTTGGGTATTGGCAACAAATCACTCTCATACGGTTTTATGTTTGTTTTAAGGTCTTAAGAATCATGGAAATTTACATGTAACGCCCTCTTTAATTCTTGAGTAACTCTGATTCACCCTTCTCCACTTACATCATCACATCATACTTCTCACACATGTCATAAAGTAGGCCTTTTTTTTTCAATGGTAGGTGTGCAATAAACTCAATGTCAATATTCATCTCATTTTATGTGACCATATGAGCATGCCGATAAGAAAGCTTTAATAAACAAACATATAGACAAGTAAATTATTGGCATATTTTTGTATTCATGTGAAGTGATAGTTCAAACTAATATTGAGCAGACAAGGAAATAGTTATATGGTCGTGGATGACTACTACCAGGTGGTGACTTCATGGCTAGCACCTATATTAGTCACTTCTTGGCTAACCCACATGAGTGGGGAGGTGTAAGTTGTCGCTTGTAGTACCATATACGTAGTAGCGAGAGAATATAAATATATGTTTATTTTTTATTTATTTACTGCATATATATTATTTTACTTTTTATAATTTTTTTAAAAGATGTTAGAAATCAAGACATGCCAACTTATTAAAAGCTCATTCTTTTTTTTGCACTCATGTTGAAGTTTCGGTTAAAGGGCAAATAAAAGGGTGAAAATATGGCATTTGTCACATGGCAACAAGCAAAGACATGATGGTGGAGTTGAGTGAAGCAATATATCCAAGGATATTGGAGAGATTAGATACTTCCAATTCCAACTCCTAGAGCTAGAAAGGGAGGCTCAATATGAGAGAGCGAGGCTTGTAGGGAGTGATAGACGGTATATAAGGACAAAGCTTCTCAAAAGAGTGGCATTTTTCACATATGAACTACTTAATGAACGACATGAAAGGGATGATTGGTGACAACAGAAAGATCTATGTGGTAGGGCACTCACATCTCAATATTCAAACCTTGTAAGTGAAGTTGTTCCAAAACTACCTTCAAATCCACTAAAGAAACACCAAATAAGGAATCTAATTTGGTCATTTATTTTAGTATGTGTTGCATCAAACAAAAATAATAAATCACAATTTATTCAAAACAATAATGGATAAAGTGTAGACAATATTGAATTATAAAGCAATATTGTACAAACTTTGTTGAAAATCAAAACATAGATTTAAGTTGGACCAAGTGTAAAACATATAAAATCATTAGATACCAAAATGTACTATAGAAAAGCTTTGGTTTCTTAAGGGGACTATAATTTCGCAAGAAGAGCTTTGGTCCATGCAAGACAACTTTTCGTAATGATTGAAACTCATGTGGTTTAAGGAGTTTTTTACTTTGGTGCTAATACTTCATCCATCCATAAAGATGATGATTATCTTCAATGGGATTATTATGCCTTGTCAACTTAGGATCTTTATTCTCTAACACGCCATAAGCAACGACTCTTCACTTGATGTTATGCATGTCTACTGGTGCACCAAATGGAAAGGCCTACAAGTTTCATCGACATGGATAAATGAGCACACTTGAAGAAATTTTTTTTCACAACATAAACAAACATATTCTTAGAGCAACAATACCTTAAAAACAAATTGCAATTTCACACTAACTAAGCAAACCAGAATTTCAATAAAAGTATATGTAGTAATAGCATTGTGAATCATCATTCCACTTTATAGAGCAATATTCTTTTATTCCTTTTTGTCATTGCCTTACAAAGGCAATATTATATGTCGAGTTTGGAAAAAAGTTAAAGTTAAAGGACAAAACGTGATAGTGGCCTTGATTTCTTAAGTTTGGACCTTGGTTAAAGGCTGAAGTTATACCCCACATGTAAGTGATCATGCGTGCATGAAAAATAGCAAATTGTGCATGCATGTCACATTTGCCAAATGTCACTACCACACCAAGTACACATAGTGACATTTCTGAGTATATTAGCGATGGATATGACTTGTACAAACGTCGCTATTGACTTTTTTAAGCATCGCTACTGGACCGTCATCTTGGGACATATATAGCAACAGATCAGCCACAAAAACGACAAAATTAGTGACATTTTTGTGACATTTAATCGCCTTTAAGCGACAGATATCCATCACTGAGCGTCTATACAAACATCGCTAGGTGATGCCTATGGATGACCGTCGCCAGGCACTTCCCATTGAAATAATAAATGATGACAAAAATGGTGACAATTAACTGTCGCTATAAGAACCAATCATTTTTTAGCGCGAAATTCAAACAAAATTGATAGTTGCTCGATGACGTATACAAGTGTCGCGAAAATATACAGTGGATAATATAAGGAGATTCTTTTCATATCTGTGGAGCATAACATTTGGCCCTCCTATGCCTAAGGGTGTCCCTTGGAGGAGAAGCCTTAGTTATGTCTTGTTTAGACTTGCAAGTCGCCTCTCTCAAGAAGCATCCACTCTTGAATAAGGGGTAGGCCCCTTAGCGCAACGTCAGTCCAACCTCCACCATTAAATAAGGGTAGGAGGCCCTTGATTGCAACGTAAGTCCAATATCCACCTTTGAATACAAATGGAGAAGCATACTCTCATCCACAACTAAATGTTACAAAATGGGTCCCTTCCCCATCCAACAATGGTGGAGAGATCTAAAATATGCAAAGGTGAGGCAAGGACCATTCCACCACCATTGGCTAGGGGAGGGAACCAACTTGGAGCTTCAGATAAAGGTTGAAAGTAAAATGTTCTCTCTTCTCACACCATCTAGATGCTATACAAGTAAGACAACAAACTAATTCTCTCCTCATCCCGATCCACATCCCCTTTCAGATCATGGGACCTCAAAACCTACCCACTAAGATCTTTAACCCATATTGTACAAACAACAATACAAATCAAATGAAGTTCAAGCTCATCAACACCATACTAACAAACAAGAATATTGCACCCATAAGGAGTACTATCATAGTTGATGTTGATATTTCCTATATCATGACCTATGTACATTGGTCAAGAAAATGTTGGGTCAAGTGTGGCCACATGTCTTGCCAAGAAAAAGTTACATGTCAAACGCATGTCTAATGAACCACTATATGTCTGAATCCTATGAGCATGATACATGTCCATGTCATATCTAACTGACCATTATGTATGAGTCATGTGAATAGGCAAACACTTCAATCATGCAGTGTATAGACAACAAGACCTCTCTCATTTCATAGTTTCATAATTACCTATCTTTGGTAGGTTAAGCAATCTTATTAAATCTCTACACATATAGGTGATGAAATTAGTCATCATGTCAGCTAGCTTCATCAGTGATTTTGCCAAGCACTATTGTAAGGTGGGTCATGGTCAACATTTGTGCCAAAGGTGGTGTCACAAGCAACCACCCAAAAAATAGTGTCTCTAAAGTCTTTGTTTTGAGAGTTAAAGACTTGAATAGAGAATTGCCTTGCTTTGGACATGGCACTACTACAAAATGCACTTATTCTGACATGTGGTTGCGATGGATTTCGGGAAATCCCATAAAATGTCGGAATCCGACATGTCGGTATCCGACATCTCTGTCGAACCCCCGTAAAAAAAAACTTCGGCTACCTCTGGTAGCTGGCGGGAAATAGCCTTAAATTGGATGTCATAATTTGACACATTAAATATGTGATGGATTTCGACATCTGGCGTGGGTGCCATGTGGCAAACTTTCATTGAGCTGGCATCCTAGTTGGATATCGAAATCTGACATATATTTATGTATGTCGGATTCCGACAGCCAGATCAGCAATCCGTGTCGATGATTGGACGTTTTGGCTTCTAAAAATTATGTCAGAATCTGACGGAACCTACGGATGCCAGATTCCGACACTGTGTTTGTATTGCTTCCCGTGACCTCCATTTTTGCGCTACTTTTCCAGAGACATTTTGGCGCTTGGAAGTGGAGGAGCTTGAGGAGCTAGGAGCTTGGAGCTTGGAGCTTGAGGAGCTTGAGGTGCTTGGAGCTTGGAGCCTGGAGAGCTTGGGGAGCTTGGAGTTTGTTGCTTGGATCTTGGAGATTCAGATTTTGGAGGTTGTTATTTGTTAATTTAGTTGATTTTACATGTTTTAGATAGATAGACAAATAGAAAGAGATACTAAATAGATAGATAGATAGATAGGGAGAGAGATAAATAGATAGATAGATGGAAAACAAGAGTGTGTGTGTAAAAAAATTTGTGACATTTGATTTTTAAAGAGAGAGTGTGTGTGAGTGATTGAATTTGTGAGAGAGAAATTGAGAATGAAAGAGAGAGAGAGAATGAAAAAATGAATTAAAGGTGAATGAGTTGATTTTGATTTTTGGTTTCAATTTTTTGTTTTGAGAAAAGAGATTGAGAGAGAGAGAGAGAGAGAGAGAGAGAGAGAGAGAGAGAGAGAGAGAGAGAGAGAGAGAGAGAGAGAGAGAGAGAGAGAGAGAGAGAGAGAGAGAGAGAGAGAGAGAGAGAGAGAGAGAGAGAGAGAGAGAGTATCATTATCTTCAACTACAACGTCTTCCTCATCAGATGTTTGCAGCAATCCACTAGCACCTTCTTCTATTTGTTTCATTCTCTGTTCCCTCATTTGTATCAAGACTTTTCTTCGCTTGGAATTTAATACAGACGGATCAAGGCCATGTAATGGCATTTGATGGTGTGTCTAAACAAACCGATAGAGAATGTGTCATTTAAACGAGTCAATGGTTACCTAGATATCCTAATATTAAAAAATATATATTAAATGCAACAAGTGCGTTAGCTTTTAAAGCAAACCTCAATCTCTTCTAGATTTGATGTCTGACCATTCGCTCTACTTCCATACTTCCACAAGTGATCATTAACAGTGCATCTTTGATGCATCACTTGCCCGTCGCATCTGACGCAGGTGCACCACATTCGTTCTTGATAATAATTGGCCTACAAAAAATTGTAATTACGTTGTTTCTTGCAAAAATCGATAATAGTTAACTTGCAAAAAAATCATTGTAGAATATGGTATATTGGCTTACCTTGTTGACATTTCTGCCCTCGTCACTAGATTCTCCGTCTGATGAGCGGCACAAACGTCCATTTCAATTTTTAGTAAAGTATTTTAAATGTGCGAGACTCTTTTTTTTTCATAAGAATGTTTTTTTGATTGATTAAGTATCTGTTAAGCAAGATGGGTGTTCATTACACATGGAGGCATGGAATGAGGAGAGCATATTTGAAGTTTGATAAGCATTTTTTTACAATCAAGAGGAGAAAGTCATTTATAATTCTTTTTTGGATTGGCCATGACATTGTAGATATGAATATAGTTGTTGCTTGGTGGTAGGGAGAAAACTTAATTCCATAATGTGCATGCTTGATGCAAGAAATGATTGTCGTAAAGGAGTAGATTAACAGTAAAGATTTCTTTTGTGAATAGCTAGTTGTCTTGAGAAATTTGATCAAGTGGCGATGGTGGTGTGATTGATTGTTGATAGTATGCTTTGGATAATTTATGACATATTTGAAAAGGAGAATGTAATTGCTTCTTATTTCATGGAGAGAATGTTGTTAGTGGAACTTATTCAAGTACATTACATTATTCAAGTTTTTTGTCCCAATGTTTTAAGCTTGGAGTGTTTGGAAGTTTTAAATTAGTCCTCATATTGTTGGGTCCACAATCTTTTCATGACGTGAGCTTCTTGGCCACATACTAGCTGGAAAGGGGTTAAGCTTGTGGCTCGCTTCGGGGTAGTGCGATAGGCCCATAGAGCATCATGAAGTTTTAGTTCCCAGTCGGATCGGCTAGACTCGACGGTTTTGGTGAGAACACCACATAAGATTTTGTTTGTGGATTCCGCCTGGCCATTGCAATGTGGATAATACGAGAAACTTTTGCGATGTACTACAAAAAATTTGGAAAGTAGATCTGCTACGACAGAGTTAGGAAAATGTGTATCCCTATTGCTGATAAGTTCTAGAGGACATATGAAACAAACTATAACCTATTCATAGAGAAATTTTGTGATAGAACGAGCTTCAGCATTGCGAACAGCTCTTGCTTTAGCCCATTTGGTACAATAGTCCGTAGCTACTATGATATGTCGTGATTGAGTGTGTCTAGCAGCGGGACTAATGGGTCCAGCATAATCAATTCCCCATTCTGGAAAGCTTGATCAGTTGTGATAGGGTGTAAAGGCATGTAGTCGGTCTTTTGAAATTGTTTGGTTCTTTGACAAACATCACAGGCCCTAGTGTAGTGTGCGTATCCTTAAAGAGAGTTGGCCACCAAAATCCTACCAAGAGGATTTTCTTAGCAATCGTTTTGGAAGAGAAATGACCTGCTCCAACACCTTCATGAGTGAGAGAGATAACAGAGGGTATTTCACCTTCAGTAAGACAACGTCGAATAATTCCATCTAACCTTTGCTTGTAAAGTTGGCCTACAATTAATGTATAAGGTTTGGTTTTGGACCAACGCACGTTGTTTGGGTTTAGATAAGGATGGATCCATCTGCCCTGAAGTTAAATATTCTGTGATTTCCTTAGCCCAAACGGGTGTAGAGTCAACTTGAAATAAGATGGCATCGGGTACATCATCGTCGACGCCTTTATCTAGAGTTGGTAGGTTAGGGATTCGAGATAGATGGTCGGCTAAAAAATGTTGAACTCCCTTTCGAACCACGATCTAAACTCAAATTCGCGAAATAATAGGATCTATCGAGTAATACGACCAGTTGTGTAAGTCTTGTTGATGAGATATAGAAGTGCTTGATGATCAGTGAAGAAGGCAAAAACTTTTTCCAGAAGATAATGGCAAAACTTCTAAACCGCATATACCATTGCCAAAGCTTCACGCTCGGTAGTGGTATAGTTGACTTCAATAGGTATCAATTGTATGAACTGAGAAATCGGATTGGATAGTCCTTTTTGAATTCTCTCGGTTGGGTGAGCACTTCTCCAATGAGCATCGGTATGCACATGGAATTCTTTGGAATAATCAAGAGCCCGGAGGATAGGTGCATTGGTAAGGGCTTCTTTTAGTTGAATGAATGCGACTCGTTGTTCATCAGTACATTTGGGGACAACAACTACTTTATAGATTGATCATGCTTTATTAACGAAGTCTAGTTGGTGTGGCCTAGGAAAAAATACACTTCGTGGATGGTATGTGGTTCGGGTAGATTTTGAATGATCAGGATCTTGTATGGGTCAGTTGCAATGCCATTTTTTGAAATGATATGTCCTAACACAATACCATGTGTTACCCAGATCTAGCATTTTTCAGGGTTCAAGGAGATGTCGAAGCGTTGACATTGGATAAAAATTTTCTCAAGCATAGACAGATGACATGTTTCTTCTGAATGTGCACCTAAATCGTCCAAGTAAACCTCTAGGGTATCTCCCATCTGCTGAGAAAAGGTAGCTTGCCTAACACGTTGGAAAGTGCTAGGAGCATTACAAAGACTAAAAGGCATGACTTTCCAACAGAAGGTTCCCCATTCTGTGGTGAAGGTGGTTTTATGTTGATCTTCATCAGCATGAAGATGCTGAGGAACATGAAGAATATCTAATGATGTCTTCACTCTCATCATCAAGAGGTGAAGGTTCATGGTGGATAGATAGTTGTTCCACTTTCCACATGACTAGCCATAGAGAGTATTTTTCTCATTTCATACCTTCAACCTGCAATCAATCATCCTCCGAACGGCAGATAGCTACTGCTAATATGACTATAAGTTTATGAATAGTAGATGATGTCTTCATGACAGTGGAAATATATCTACTGATAAAATTGAACAAGCATCACAGCATTCACAGTTACACATTGAGCAGAAAAGGATGTACTCGTCTATAATATCAAAACCGAGTGTACATTGAAATTCTTTCTTGAGCGTTGTCTGTTTCCCAGATCAGCGCGTCGACGTGAGAGGTGTGTTCTCTTCTCACCAAAGGAACTAGCTACTGCTAGATCTATATTTCTTCTTTGAAACGTGTCTCACTGAGACTATATACTCTGTATATATATGTCTGTATTCTTCGTTGATCCTTTATGTGATCAATCTAGGGATCTGATTAAATTAAAAGATCTAATCAAAAGAAAATGCATTGATCTTAAACAAAACTGATTCCAGCTTTCTATCATTGTCCTCTGTGAATTAGCTGCCTTCCGCCCGTTGCACAGTGCCTTCACGTTGCAGACCTTCGCGTTTTTGCTAAAGGACATTTTTCATGACTTTAAGAGCAGTGTCGCTTTTTCAAGGGCAGTGTCGCTTTTCTAAGGGCAAGTGTCGGTTTTCTAAGGGCAAGTGTCACTTTTTTCCGAAAGGCAAAAAATATGACAGTAGGCCTTAAAACTTTTCTAAGGCATTTAAAGACAGTGTTGCCTTTTTCTCGAAAGGCGAAAAAGCCAACTGTGAGGGCAGAAACAAGTTCTAAGGCTAGTGTCGCATTTCTAAGGGCAAGTTGCACTTTTTCTCAAAAGGCAAAAAATCCGAAAGTAGGCCAAAAAACATTTCTAAGGCATTTAAAGACAGTGTCGTCTTTTTTGCAAAAAATTGAAAAATGCAACAGTGTCGGGAAAAGTTGCCAAAATTATTTTTTTAAGTGCTTTAGACCTAGGGATGAATTTTTCTCATGACTTGAAATATGCGAATTGTGTGATGAAACAGTTCAAAAATTCAGACTGTGCAAAAACTAGTTAAAATATGCAGCAGTCCAAAAATACAAGGAAAAATACTAAGGCTTTAAAAGTAGAAACTCAATGTTTCTTCAACTCCCTCTTAAACCGTGTATTTTTCTGATTCTCAAGTTGGCTCCCTGCCTTTCAAACATTGCCTTGTCCAAGGCCTTTGTAAAAAGTCAGCTACCATATGCTTTGTCGGTATGAAGATGGCTTGTCCTTCTCAACCAAATCCCTGATCAGGTGATACTTGAAGGCGATGTGCTTCGTTGAAACACTAGGTCTTTTATCAGATGAATATCAGAGGTGTTGTCCAGGTGCAGGATCAACGACTCATCGATATTCTGTCCTATTCCACCTAGGAGCTGTCTGAGCCAGGTCAGCTCATTGGCCATCTTGGCCACAACAACATATTCTGTCTCACAGGATGATTGGGTAGTTATTGTTTGCTTCCAACTGATCCATATATCTGCCGCATTGGATGCTATGGTGCATCATCCTGAGACACTTTTACTATCATCTTTCAGGGATGCCCAATTTGCATCACTGTAGGATTCAATCTTGAATCCTGCATCTCGACAATAGCATAGGCCATAGTCCTTTGTGTTTTGTAGATATTGCAGGATCCTGTTGGCGATCTTCCAGTGCGTTGGACATGGATTGATATTAGATTGACTCAACCTGAACACTGCATAAGCAATGTCTGGTCGCATATTGTATTCCAAGTACATCAAAGAACCAATAAGCCTTCTATAAGGCTTATGCTCCATTGCTTGCCGTTCTGCTTCATCTGTGGGACAATCTTCATTTGTCAGCACTGTGCCAGGAACCATTGGAGTATTTACTCCCTTGCAATCCGTCATGTCAAAATCATCAATGATCTTCTGAATGTATCTTGATCGGTTGAGATACAATCTCCCAACCTGTAGATCTCTATGTGAAGAATTGCCAAAAATTGACAAGTCTAGCTTGATAAAAAACCATTAAAAATAGTGTAAATTTGTACATAATTGGGTTCGACACATGTATGGCCAAAATGCCACGTGTCAACCCACTCCTAATTTAGGTTAGGTCAAGTCAAGAAATTTTGTCATGTCTATTTGGTGGTCATCCCTACTTTATAGGACCTACACCTAAGTTTAAGGTGAAATTTGACCAACTAGCTACTTACCAAGCATGACTCTAGGATCTAGGCTAGGGTTTCATTTTAGGTCAAGAAGAGTGAGTTAAATTCCTTATTACATGCTGGAAATCCACCTAACTTCAAGAAGGAAGTCGAATTTGCTATGTATTCCAAGCTCCCATAGTGAGAAGATAGAATATTTTTGGAGCTCATTGGCAATCTCAAGCTAATTCACTATGTACATTGAGTTTTTGTGATCCAAATGCAACCAAATCAATTCCTACTTGTTTCTCAGCTTGAAGGACGTACTACAGCCTGTGTCTCACATGTGTGGGCTTGGATTTCAATTTTGATCAATCCTTTTGATTGTTAATGCTTGTTGTTTGTCAAATTGCCAATCTAGATCTACTTTTTTGTGTCTAGTTTTGTGATAGATTGTTAAGCAAGAATCCAATCACTCTTGTGGATCTTTTGTAGATCCATTTATGGTTCTAAAGTACAGTAATGTCACATGGTATCAGATCCAAGTACAAGAGCATAAGCCATTGTTCTAATGCGAATCCATTTTTAGCAAGTTTTGGTGCTTTAAAACTAGTATTGAGAGGGCAAGCTAGAATCTTGATTTTGGTGAGGAGATTTGATCCCAAACTTAGTAGGGGTCCAAATTCATATTGTCCACGTGTGGGTACCTCTGAACCTGAATTTAATGCATGGGATTCATTTGATCCAGAGAAATTCAATTTGTGAGCCTTTGATGTAATTTTTGGTGGAAATCTTAGGATAAGTTACCAAGATTGAGTGCCATTGATTAGATTTGACTTAGGGTCATGAGATCTAATTAATCTAGGCTGAAATCAGGTCCTCTAAATTTGTTTTACAGGTCTTGAGAGCACATCAAAAAGTGTGAGGGAGATTTTGTCATGTTATTGTCCAAAAATAGCCAAAATTGGCAAGATTTGATTGTAAGTAGATTTCACATCATCTTATCTTCATTCCAACTTTGTGAGGGAGTGCTAGACCTGAGATTATAAGTCCATTTTTTGGATTAGAAATCTAATTTGAGTGAAACACTACAAGAGAGAGACCTTAGTGAGTTTCTAGAGACAATTAAATCCATTTCTTGGCAAAAGGTAAAGCTTCAAAGAAAAAAGAGAACGGATTAAATATTGAAGTGTAGTAAAATACGTTTTTTTTATTTTTTTTCAAGGGTCCGTTCCGGAACGGAACGCGTTCCATTCCGGAACGAGCAACTAAGACCACCATAGATGCACTAGCGATTCTAGAATCACTATCGAAAAAACCAGGCAATGAGTAGTTTTCACTTCATCTTATCTTCATTCCAGCTTTGTGAGGAAGTGATAGAACTGTGATTATAAGTCCATTTGTTGGATTAGAAATCAAATTTGAGTGAAACACTACAAGTGTGAGACCTTTGTGAGTTTCAAGTCAATCAAATCTATTTCTTGTTTGTAGAAGTCACTAGTAAGATGGGATCTGCTGGAGCATACCTTCTAGAAGCTACTGAGAGATTGAATTCTACAAATTATGCTATTTGGAAGGTTAGGATGGAGTCACTCTTGGTGCTCCAAGACCTTCATGAATTCTTGATTGAAGATGAAGATGGACCTCTAGGTGCACAGGAGTTAGCTAGATACAAGAAGAGATCTAGGCTTGCACTTCATTGTGTGAAGATGAATGTGAGCAATGATTTGCTGAGAGAAGTATCAGCATGTACTAGTGCTAAAGAGGCTTGGAAGTCTTTAAAATCAATCTACGAATCTAGTAACACTTCAAGAGTACTCATGCTTAGAAATCATATTTTGCAAGGCATGAAGAGAAGTGAGGAGAGTGCACAAGATTATGTACTCAGAATCAAGTCTCTGAATAGGGAGTTGGCTTCCATTGGAGAGAAGATTCATGATGGAGAGCTTGTACAAATTGTTCTTAATGGTCTAGGAGATAACTTTGCAAATTTTGTCCAAAGTTTTGCCATCCAAGACACTTTGCCAACTATAGAAAAACTCCACAGTGTATTAGTGGCTGAAGAGTGTAGGATGCTCCATGCAAAATCTAGGATGAGTTCCTTGTCTTTGCAAGATGGTGATGAGAACTCATTCAAGGGCAAAAAGAAGACCAATGGAAAGAAGAAGCATCCAAAGGAGGCCAAAGAAGAGGATGATGCATCAAGCTCAAAGGACAAGTCAAAGCATAAATGCTTCTTTTGTGGAAAGAAGGGGCATTATGCATCTGAATGCTACAAGAGGCTAAGAGCACAAGTGGAGGAGGAAAAACAAGGAAACCTTGAAAAGGAGGAGGAGGAGATGTATTCTTGATGGCATTTACATTCTCACCAACAAGCAATAGCAATTCAAGAGACAATTGGTGGACTAACAGTGGGGCTAGCTCCCACATGTCTTGTGAAAAGGACTTTTTCTTAACCTTACACTCTTTCAATGATGCTAAAAGTTTGTCTTTACTGAAAATGATGAAGAGTGTAGGATAGACGGTGTTGGCACCATCTCTTTGTGTGTACAATCCTCAAAATGCATGGATCTAGAAAATGTCCTTCATGTACCACCAATCACCAAGAATATGCTTAGTGTTGGTCTACTCTTAGAAAGTGGTTTGGATGTCCACTTTAAGCATGGTGTTTGTTTCATCTTGAAGAATGATGTTTGCATTGCAAAGGGATTTAAAGATGGAAGATTGTTTTTCTTTTGAAAGAATGAGCTTGGCAATGGAGGAGATCACTCAAGAGGAGATCTTGGCAAAGTATGATCTTGCTTGCATTGAGGAGGAGCATCAAAAGGAGGAAGATCTTGAGGATCAGTCTCAAAGCATGAGAGTTCCAAGAGAGTCTTCAATGACAATGGCCGAGTCATCAAATTGCATGCAAATTTTCCATTCAAGTGTGCATCTTGCAAGGATGGTGAGCATTGGAGAGTCTACTATCTTTGAGTACTTGTTCGATAGTATTAGTAGACATGGAGTGACTTGTTGCTTATCTTTAAGATCTATGGTGTTGAGTACTCTTTACAATGAATTTAGATGCTTTCAAATCTCCATTTGTTGTTGATAAAGAAATTTCATTGGATAACTATTTTTGTAATAGTTTGAATAGTGTCATAAAAGATGAAACATCATTTTTATTGGAAATATTTGGGTCCACATGCTTTGAGCATGATCATTCCAATGTAAGGACCAAATATTATCCTATTTCAATGATCGAAATAATGGTAGTGTTTTGCTCTTCAAGTAGAGATTGTAAAATCAACTTGTATTCCACCAAAGAATTTGTCAATGGTGAAAATCTAATCTTTCAAGAGTGAAAGATTTGTAAACTTTCAGAAAATGCTCTATTTACTCAGAAGAATAAATCTTCTAAGAAGTCTAAGTTTAAGAGAGAATCATCTAAGAAGAATGAGTCTAAGACTAATGAACAACAATCTAGAAAACAATAGAAGAATTCTAGTGATAAGAAGATCTGCAACAGACGCAAAAGATCAGGTCACATAGAAAAAAAGTGTCGGTTAAATCCAAATATTGAATGCATTCATTGTCATAAACGGGGTCATGGAGCAGTAGACTGTTATCAGAATCCCAAAAACAAAATGGAGCAGAATCGAAGTGAACTTTCAGATTCAAACTATGTGGAAGACAAAGCAGAATTCTCCAAAGCAGCAGAAGACAGAGCAACAAGGAACTCAGCAGCCTATGTTACTGCTGATCTATGTTGTTCATCTGATTCAATTTGAGAAGTAGTACTTGATTCGGGAGCCACCTCACATTTTGTTTCCTCGAAACAAATTTTGTCTGAGTACAAGAAGATGAATTATTCGAGATTTATTATACTTAGAGATGGTTCTAAGCACGTGGTTGATGGAACTGGTGTATTATGGCTGGACACGAATCAGGGTGACAAGAAATTAGAGGAATTTCTCTATGTCCCTACTCTTGATAAAGATCTTCTATCTGTTGCTAAGATAGTCGATACAAGCATGTCAGTAACCTTCATGAAGAACTCTTGTAAACTGTTCGAGGATGATTATGATAACCTGGTTGCTAACGACAACAGAGAAGGAGATTTATATCATCTGAACATTCGAACTAGAATCGAACAAGCCAATCAAACTGAGGAATCAACAGATATACTGTGGCACAAGAGGCTATGTCACATGAACATGGAAGCCTTGTACCAAGCCAACAAAAGTCAAAGAATTCAAGGAGTCGAAATCAAAAGTAGAGATACCTCAGCATAATGGAATAGTTGAACGAAGAAATCGTACACTTATGGAAGCTACAAGGTGTATGGTGGCTCATGCAAAAGCACCAAAACAGTTGTGGGCAGAAGCAGTGGCTACATCAAATTATTTTCAGAATTGTATTTTGAAATCTTGAATACCGGATAAAATTCCTCATGAGATATGGTGGAAATTGAAGCCAAATCTTGCACATGTTCGGACATTTGGATGTGCAATGTATATGCACATACCAGATAAGCTAAGAAAGAAAATCAATGGAAAGACAGAACAAGGTTTTTAGGTAGAATTCGAGCTACATTTGTCATATTATCATGTCGATGTACCCGAAACTAGCAAGATAAAAAAGTTGTTTGAGATGTTAAATTTGATGAGACAAAATACATAGCAGACAGTGATCTAGTCAGCTATGAAATTCTCAAAAAATATTATGAGCTACCAACAACAATAGAAGAAAAACAAGCAGAAGATGAAAGAGAATTACAAAATTCAGAGGGAGGTCAAGATCGAGTGCCTGACAGACTTGAATTGCCAGCTTGAATTCCAGCAGAAAAGTTCGAATCAGAATCAAACTCGAAACCTGCAAAATCGAACTCGAAACCACCTGTGAGAAGATCTGATAGACAACGAAAACCACCAGAAAGATATGGTCAGGATGTTTTTAATACAGCCATCAAATTTTGTGGATTCTCTGATCAACCTCAAACATTCGAGGAGGCTATTGATGGACCAGATAAAGATCGCTGGATTCGGGCAATGGAGGACGAAATGTCATCCATGTATAAGAATAATGTATGGACACTTGCACCTATACCTGATGGCAGAAACCCAGTCAAATGCAAGTGGATCTACAAGATCAAAACAGGTCCTGATGGAGAAAATAGCAAATACGAAGCAAGGTTTGTTGCTAATGAAGAAAAGAAATGTTTCTAATGCCAAAGCTTTGCTAGCTTTCAATCCTGAATTTTTGACAAAGACGACATGACACGACACGAAATCAGTCGTGCTCCACGAACAGCCAAGAAGATCAGTCAAGTACCAAGGGGTACAAACATTTGATCAGATATTATGACATCAGCAGAAGTATTCTAGATCGCGGCTAATCTGCCACTCTTGTAATTCGCGATTAGTTGTAGATGTTTAATCTTTTCTAACCTGTAAGTTACACGACGCGACACAAATTTGTTCGCGAACTATATACTTTATGTTTGATGCATAATACAGCAAGTCTAATGCTAGTAAGCAAGACAAGAAGTCAAAAGACAAATTATTCAAAATACGAGACCGCCTGCGTGTGAAACAATTCTGCATCGGATCTGTAGATCCAGAAGTCCGCTAGTAAGCGAGACATGAATTCATGAGAGAACTGTATTCCTCTCATGCCAACACACTATGTGGATCTGTCGCACAGTGCTTGAAGAATCAAAAAAATCAATAGATAATATTGTAACTGTTGTGCACGTTATTAATCTGTATGATTGTATGATCTTGAATGTAATTCGTTTGTTACTATTCGTGTGTTTGATTTGCTTGTTCATTTGATTCTGCACTTTGGTTTGATATTGTTGGACGCTACATTAATCTGTTAACGTAGATCAGCAGTGTCTGACTACTCTCTGAAGGATTGTAGGAGTGATACAACCCGGCAGTGACCAGTGATCATATCTAAATTTGTGATGAACTGATCTTGTTCGCGAATCCTTTCGCTTTGTGCTTCGCCTTGCTTTGCTTTGCAATCACTTGGCATAAAGGGTAAATCAATTACGGAGCTCATCTTCATTTCATTTTGTTTCATTTTGTTTCATCTTATTTCGTCTCGTCTCATTGCAGCCTGATTGATCTTGTCGCGAACTCTTTCGCTTCATTTTGTTTCGTGTCGTTTCGCGATCTCTTTGTTTCTAGCATGAATCAATGTCAGAGCTCATTTAAGTTTTGCTTCACTTCATTTCGTTTTGTTTTCTTCCAGATTTTGTCTTGTTTCATTTCGTTGTGTTACAGAGCCTGATTGATCCAACTCGAATAAAAATAATTTGAGTGTCACAAAAAGTTTCGCAAATCATTTGTGATTTAATTTTATCAGTTTGTCACCAGAGTTTTGGCTAGATTTTTGCATTTGCCTAGTGCATTTATTCAGCATCAACTAAAGGATTTTCACAAAAATATGGAATCGACTACACTGATACTTTCTCATCGGTAGTCAAACATACATCAATTCGCTTGTTAGTCGTGTATGCAGTGGCTCATGATCTGAAAATCCATATTATGGATGAAAAAACTGCTTTCTTGCATGTAGAATTGGAAGACTTATTCATGGACCAACCACTTGGTTTTGTAAGCCAAGAATATCCAGAATACGGATGTCAAATGAATAAAAGCATTTATGGTTTAAAACAAGCAGCCAGACAATGGTATAGAAAGAAGGATGAAGCACTATGTTCCTTAGGCTTCAAGCCTCTATTTGTTGAGTCATCTATATCAAGCATGTCCAAAATGAAATAATCGTTCTAGTTGGCTATTTTGATGACACACTTATCTCAATAAGAGATAAGTTAATTTCAGATGTAAAAAGCCCTTTGAAGTTCCATCTCAGTGAGACCAAGACATAGAGAATCTTGTGAGAGCTAGTTTGATGATTAAGTGCTTGTGCAAGAGTTCCCAGTGAAAAAAAGATGGGAAAGTACCAATGAACCCTTGCAGATAGTGAAATTTTCAATTCCAGTGGTCAAGAACTCTCGCAGAGGATTTTGAAGTTCCATCTCAGTGAGACCAGGACATAGAAGAGCTTGCGAGAGTTAGTTTGATTCTAGTGAGAGCAAAATTGGATTTAAGTGCAAAAAAATCACTAAAAAGTGAAGATCCAGCAAATCTTTCTAGTAAGAACTCTCACAGACCCTCTCAATCGATTCAGAATGTCAAATTACATCAGTGATAAAGCCTACGAGAGTTAGTATGAAGATCTGGTGAAGATCAAGCACAAAAAGTGATTTTGAACCCTCACAGATAGTGAAATTTTCACTTCTTGCGAGAGTTAACTCTCGCAGAGAATTCCATAGTGAGATTTGACCCAGATCCAGCTACTGTGAAGCTTGCGAGAGTTACTTCCCAGAGATCTGAAAGATATCAAGTTTTTTACCTGCAAAAACAGCAAAAGAACCCTTGCATAGCCAACCCTCGCACAAGATAACCCTCGTAGACTAGATCAGTGGAAAGATCTGCATCAGATCTAGCTACTGTCAAAATCTCAAGTCAATCAGTGCAAGGACTAAAAAGTTATCAAGGAAAAACCACCGCAAAAGGCTTAAAATTCATTCCGACTGATCAGATCGATCAGATCCTTGAAGATCCAAACTTCATCCTATTGTATAAGCAAGATCCAATCACTTTGAAACCCACCATCAGATGAATTTGAGATCGGGACAATCAATAGCATGAAGGATAGCAAATCAAGCACCACACCTTCCCAGATTAGCAGTTGTGCAACAAGAGGAAGAACCGGAACCAGCACCAATGGATCCAATGGGCCAACCCGTACCTATCGCACCCTTGCATGCAGTTCGAAGAGCACCACGGATGGAGATACCAAAATACGACGGATCCTCAGATCCCATCCGATTCCTCCAGATCTACGAGCAAGCTTGTGAAATTCACAGAGAACGGACACCTGCACATCTTGTTAATAAAACTTGCAACACCGGGAGAATCACCAAATGGCTCCTGTTGTTGTTGGAATTTGATTTTTGGATAGTAGTTCGCGAGGAAAAACAACACTATATGGCAGATCATGTGTCACGAATCAAGGGAAAGAAGATTGCAACCCAACCCGACGATGAGCTGGCAGATGCTGTCTTATTTTACGTGGATACAGTATCGGAATGGGCTACCGACATTGTTGAATATCTAATGCGGGGCCAACCAGACAAATCACTACCAAAGGCGGAACATCGGAAATTGATCTTGAAAGCTAGACCTTATCAGCTGATTGCCGGCCAGTTATACCGAAGAGGTCCAGACGGAATTCTTCGGCGGTGTATTCTTCCTCATGAGACCACCCAGATCATTTCGCTTTCACATGAAGGCATGGGTGGAGGTCATTTTGCATCTGACATTACAGTTCGCAAGATCCTGCAATCATGATGTTGGTGGCCAACGATTCATAAAGACACAGAGGAATACTTGAAAAAGTGTGATGTGTGCCAAAGGGCAAGAAGACCAACGAGATTGAACGATGATCTACTACACCCAGTCTTAGCCCAAGCACCGTTCAAAAAATGGGGATTGGATTACATTGGTCCAATTCACCCTACAGCAAAGAGTTCCCAGGCTCGATACATAATTGTAGCCACAGACTACCTCACCAAATGGGTCGAAGCCAAGGCAGTACGAGTAGCAGACGCTAGGACCACTGCCAAGTCCCTTTATGAAAATATCATTGTGCACTTCGGGTGCCCAGTGGAACTAGTCAGTGATCGCGGAAGCCATTTCATCAACGAGACCATCAAGGTCATGTTGGAGGAATCCTTCGTGATCCACAGAAACCGCCTTATTATCCTCGTGGTAATGGGCAAGCAGAATCATCCAATAAGATCATGTGTAGCGTGCTCACGAAAACAGTTGAAGCTAGCAGATCAGATTGGGATCACAAGTTGCATGATGCACTGTGGGCATTCAGAACAACATATAAAGGAAGCACCGATCAAACACCCATCCAATTGGTATATGGTCAGGATGTTGTGATGCCAGTAGAGTTTTTAGTTCCATCATTAAGGATTGCCACTGCGCAATGTCTCAATGAGTCCAAATCTCTACAGCTACACCACAAAGCTCTGCATAAACTCTATGAAACACGCTTACTAGCTTTGCATGCACTGGCAGCTGAAAAGGAAATATGCAAGGCTTGGCATGATCGTAGATTACAAAAGAAGGATTTTCGTTCAGGAGATCTGGTCCTGATGTATAAAACCAAGGCGATCAAGGGGAAGTTAAAATTCATGGGCAAAGGTCCTTATAGGATCAAGGAAATTCTTAATCATGGGGTCGTGAACTTAGAACAGCTTGATGGGACGCCCTTCGACACACCCATCAATGGTAGCCGGTTGCACAAGTACTAGCCACCACAATAAGACAAATCTAGATTGGGGGTGGCACGTTACAAAAAGCTTATCTGCTCAGCCATTACCTCTAGATCTAAGGAGATCAAGCCAAATCAAGCTAAATCCATCAAGATTCAGCCAGATCTAGTAGGATCGGGGAAATCCATCAGAATCCAAGGAGGATCCAGATCCTGATAGGGTAAAAAAGGAAGCAGATCATCAGACTGACTGAGGGATCTACTACCAAGAATCCATAAGAACTTTCAGAGCACTACCAACAGTCAGATCAAGCTTGGATGAAGCTGATTACCAGTTTACAAAAGTTAAAAATCAAAAAATCTCGAGATCTCGTCAAAAAACACTCTGAAGGAGCACTTTTTTCATGATTTTTTGAGATCCCCTGGGAGATAGCTCTTGAAAATTGGACAGTCACCAGATCTGACCTAGATGCATCTATGAAAATCTTTGCGAGAGTTCCTAATGGAGAAATCATCATTTTTTAGTGTATGCGAGAGTTCCTAGAAGTAGAATTTTCAAAACCCTCGCAGAACATCATAATCAACTTACCAACTCTCTCAAGGTGCCTAAATAGAATCAGAACAATGAAATTAGCCTGCCTACATGGTTTGATCTTGAAAATCCAATTACAGAAACAAGTTGTGCAAGAGATCACTTCCTACGAGAGTTGAACTCTCGCAGACAGCCTGAGCCCTTGTAGAACCTTTGCATAGCAGTCAAATCACCTTCTGAACTCTCGCAGACTTCCCTGAGGTCTTAGAATTTTGTGAAGAAGGTTCCTGCCAAAATTTTGGGTGGAACTGAGCAAGGAAAAGTGAATTTCACCTAATACGCACTCTAAATTCTGCTATATAAGGGCTGAATTCAAGTCATTTGTCACCTTTGCTAGCGAAGATCTGCCGAAATTTTCATTGAAAATACCAAGTTTTTTGTTTTCAACCAAACTTCCTACCAGCTGTCATCTGCTCATATCAAACTCCGATCTACGCTCTAAACTACAATCATTGTCATTCAACACTCATTATTCTCAGTTTTCTACTGTTTCCTTCCATTTTTCACCGTTTTCTACTTTTCCGACTTTTTTCGACCACTAATCATCATTGCCAACATGGCCTCCTCATCCTCTGAAGACTCTGGCGCCAAACAGGTGATCCAGCGTGACATCTCCAAGGCCACACAGATTTGGCCTCTACCCTCTGACACTTTGATCCAACCATGGCTGCAAACAGTCGAGCCCCTTCTTGAAGCAATGGGTTTTTACTCGGCGCTCTTCCATTTTGAGATTAACATGGGCCTCTCCCTCCATGCTTACGCCACCTGGGATGAGGACAAGGCTCATTTCCACTTCCTATACCAAGGTACCACGTACAAGTAATGCCGACTCGATGATCATCATTGGCATTATGTCTGGTGATCGTCAACCCATCTCCCATCGCCACGCCAAAGTTCTGATCAAACCATTCGTCACCCAAACCACACCAGAAATCCTCATCCAGACTAACAATGGTTACTTGATAGAAGCTATCATGGAACCCGTCATTCAGACAGTTGCGCATCTGTTGAATAACTTTCAGGTTATTTCAACATTTCGCAAGGACAGAATCCAGTCTACGCTGCTGAGTCAGATAGTGGAATCCTTTCTAGAATTTCTTAATCCCTCTGTTGTGCCATATGACTAGCATAGCTTCCTTATTCGAGAACTAACAAATTCTATCAAACCCAACAACCGTGAGCGAATCGCAGCAGGCCCCTTGTTGTGTAACTTTGCCTGTGCACTTCTCGAGGCAAAAGTGCGCGGTTTCCAATGCTCATCCCTCCTATCTACCCTTGTGCCACATACTAACCTTTACCCACCATCTCAAGCATCTACCTCATCCCAACCTGTAGTCATTAACACAACGGCCAGCAAACAAATGTGTGGCGCTGCCTTGACATCCACATCTCCATCTGTTACGCAACGACGTGTCTCCACTACCGCACTAACTACTCCATCAACCACCGCCACTTCTTCTTCCGTGCAACCTCCCACTCCAATTATTGTTGCCGCTACCTCTCTTCATATTCCATCCACATCTATTTCTGTCTCCATCCTCATTTCTTCTGTTGATACCACTCCTACTTCTCTTCCAGTGTCCGCTGCTCCATCCATCGCCATCGCATCCTCCATTACTCCTACCACCACCGTGTGAAAAAAGTACAAAAAGGACCAAGAGTGGATCCTAATCTGATCCTCAAGAGGGATTGGTTGTCAGATTACTTGATCTATCAATCTACTTCAGATTAAGATCAATCTAGACCAATTCTAGACACAAAATCCTAACAAGAACAATCATTATTTGAAGGTAAGTGTAATTTATGGTTTCCCACGTGTGAAACACTGTCTGAGTATGGACTCCAACCTGAAAATCAAGTACACATTGATAGAACCTCAAAACAATCAAAACAAATGTAGACAAATGGAGAGAATCACTCAAAATTGCTTCCAAAACCAAGATTGGTGTCTCACAATGATTATGGCCAAATGTGGCTCTATATATACAATAAGTGAGAGCTCATGGTACTGATCATCCCTCTGATCCCACATGTGTGAAGGTGCTTTGTCATATGATGATTCATCATGCAAAACTGACACTTGGACAAAACCTTCCATTTTGAGCACTTTTGGTCCATTTTCCTTCTATATGGAGATCTACTTGGAAATCTTCTAGAAGTCAAAATTTGCCTACTTCAGCTTATTCCACACATGTGAGCTGTCCTCTACACATGGGATATGACCCTAACCAAAGGATGTGGCTCGTGCAATCAATAGATTGATGCCATGTGTCATATGTATAGAAAACTAGTTTCTGGCCTTTTTAGCCACTAGAACTTGAATTAAATCATATGTACAACCTATATGATTATGGTACATGACAAGTACACTATTTTAACACGTGGAAACAGGCTCCACACATGTGTAATCATCCTGATTTTTGGCCTCTACCAAGCTTATTTTTGCATTTTTCACACTCCTCAAAAATCTAGCTTGGTAAATCCAGCTTGATGGAAAACATGATGATCTTAAACTTGACTCCATGGGCTGAATTGGTCTTTGCTGGTTCAAAAGGTGTGAAGATCAGCCAATGAGCTTGACGTTGATCTGAAATCACCATATCCATGATAGTGCTTCTTTGATGTTGACATCGTTGATGAGCTTGAGAGCTTTGCACCATCCTAGCACCTCCAAAATTGATCCCTTCCAAATTTCATGTAGATGCTTGACCTTGAGGCTTGCTCCTTCTTCATGTGCATGCTCCTCCATGAGAAAATAAAGATTTCTTTTTTATTTATTAGGATCACAAAGATCTAACATCATGTTACCATGATCTAGAGAATTAGACTTATCCAAATTGGCAAGACTATGCATGCTATAATAGCAAAGTGTTTGCATCATATCTTCATGCTTGTTTACCATGCTAATCTCATATCCAATGAGGGTAAATACTTCATTATGGAGATAAGTGTCTTTAGAAGATGATTCACTTACTCTCATAAAGAGTTTAGAATTTGTCTCAGTACAAATTTTCAAACTATGAGTGAACAAATCACTTTTGCTCTTATATGACTCAAGAGAATACATTTGATGAAATAACCATTTGCTTTCTAATTGATTTAAAATCAATTTCAACCTTTTAATAACATCGTCTATGTTCTCAAGAGAGACTTCATACTCAACTAGTATGGCTTTACTCCAATTTGGAGATGCAATGATCTCACTAAAGCAAATTGATTTATCAAATGACATAAGAGAAGTAAGTATGAGATGTATACCACATGAGATATGCTCCTCTTTCCCTTGAAATGTGAGCCACATGGATTCAACCATATTTCTTGAGTTTATTTTTGGAATCACAATTTGAGAAAGTCTCTCCTCCTCAATCCTTGGCACACTTGAACCTTGAGAAGGATTCTCCTTCTCAATCCTTGGCACATTTAAACCTTGAGATGACTCCTTAAGATCCTCTTCATGGTGCTCCTTTTTTATGGAAATACGAGACTTCCATGTCTCATAATGATCACAACAAGTATGATCATTCAATATGCACTTCCTATGATTATCAAGATTACTTATGCTAGAACCATAAGTCCAAAAATCACCACAACTTGGCATGATTTTTCCAATATTGAAATCAAAAGGTATTTCCATCTCAATAAGGCTAACTACTTGCTTATGGATATAAGTGTCCACTTTGGATGCTTCACTTATTCTCATAAGAAGTTTACAACTTGCCTTTAAGATTGAAAACTTACAATTTTCATCTTTATGAATGAACACATCATTCATGATCTTATTGAAACCAAAAGATCCTACATTATGAAGATATTTTCATTTACTTGACTTCATAACTAATGTAAGCTTACAAGGAAAACATATTTTGCTATCTTTTAAGACATCACACTCAACTAGTATTGTCTTAATCCACCTTTGAGATACAAAAATCTCTTCAAAGCAAAATGGGTCTTCATAAATTGACATGAGAGCATAAATGAAACTATTTTCATTTTGTGATTGCTCCTTATTCTTGATTGATTTCTCTTGGATAATAACAATAAGTTTGAACTTGTCCAAAGTTACAAGCAAGATACTTTCCAAGGACATAAAATAAATCCAAGTACCTTTCATGAAAGTGACATCTATCTTTGCATCTTGAACCAAACAATGCACTTCCAAATGAAAAATTTCAAAAGATTCAACATGTGTTGTGATGGACTCTTGAAGACAAATCTTGCAAGTCCTTGTGAGACTCCAAGCCTCATTCACCTTTCCACAAAGGAAACACCTTTCCTTGGACTTGTCCTTCTTGTATTTGCATTTTGAACTTGAAGCTCCATCCTTCACCTCGGCCCCCTTGCTTTGGTTCTCCTTGGATGGATTTGTCTTCTTTTTGTAGGATCTTGAGAAAATATATCCTCCCTTGCCACAAAGGTTGCACTTAGGATCCTTTCTTTCCTTCAATAGGATGCCACCTATTGATGCCATGTGAATAAAGACTTGTGATATGATTCTAAAAATGTAATTTGTGACTTTCAAGAGACTAGATTTGAACATCTTCAATAATCTAGAATGATCTACAAAAGATCTAGCTCACAAATCTAAGAATCAATCTTCACACTAATGACTAGTCACTTGGAAACTTTGCTTTGATCACTAAGACAAAAGCACACAATCTTTGAATCAAATCACTAAAGAAATAAGATCCAATATCCTACTGGACTCATCAAATACCAATGACTCTTTCTTTTGAAAGTTTAAATGGATATGAAAAAGATTTTACACCTAGATTTTCCTTTTCACTTGACTAGTTCTCTCAACACTTGAGATTCTTGAACAAAAGATGGGTTTTGTTTCAAATACATGAAAATCAAACTTAATCACTTCTTTTGGACTCACTATTGACCCAAATAATCTCACACTTGAGATTTAGAATGAATTTGATTTGATTTGACAACAAACTATACCACCAATTTTTCACAAAGCTTAAAAAATTAGACAACTAGAGATTCACAAAGATCTCAACCATGCATGAATACTCAAATATGGACTCCTCCTCATTCTAGACATCCAATGGGATCACAAATTGACCCTCACACTCTCACAAAGAAAGTTGAATAGAACTAATTTGAGTTTCATACATTCTATGTCAATTTTTGCTCAACAAATTGAATTCAATCACTCCTATTGAATTCCACCAATTACTCTACTTTTTAAGACTTGGAATGAAATTCAAAATCAAAAGTTGTGATTTTTCTCACTAACATATTGTGCTTCAAAGAGGTAATACCACTTAGAAAGATTTGATCACCTAGAATGAGACAAACTCTCCACCAATGACAACACAAAATGAGCTTCTAGATCTTGCCTTCTACAAAGGAAGGAACTCTTAGAAAATTGGATCTCTCTCTACACATTTGTCATAGACACCTTAATGACTCTTTTCAAACCTTACAATCACTCAAACAAATTGAGTAAGGTTGAACAATGTGACTTGGATCTCAATCTCTTTTCTAAAACTCTCAATTTAAGCCAATCTATGTCAAATTCTACAAAAGATTTGCATAGATGCTCTATATGCACTAGAAACTCTCAAAGGTTTCACTTGGAGGACAGATCCAAAGATGTTTTCTAGCAAATTGATGCTTCTAAACTTGACCCTATACTCTTGAACAAATCTAGAGTGATGGTACAATGGATTTCAACCTCTCACCTTGCATATCACTCCTTAATCTATGATTTTTAGCAAAATCTCTCTTAACTTCGACATACACTCAAAAAATCAGAGAAGATCAATTAATGCACCTTTTTCAAGCTTCAATTTTAAATTTTTGGCTGATCTAGTCCAAGAACTAATCAAGGGATTAGATTCATTATAGAAAATGCTTGATTTTGCACCAAAAATCACTCAAATTGGGTATGTGAGTCAAATTCTACAATTTTTTGAAATTTCTTAGTCAAAACCGGAGCTGTACGGCCTCACACGTGTGAAAAGAGTTCCTACAGCCCACAACAAGATCTGGACCAAAAATTTTGAGGATAGCTATCAAATCCAACTCACCACACAAAATTTGACTAGTTTCCAAAAAATTGCTAATTTTGGCTTTGATTTGGATTAACCCTATCAATTTCAACAAAACCTCTTGTACTTGGCTCTGATACCATGTGAAAAAAGTACAAAAAGGACCAAGAGTGGATCCTAATATGATCCTCAAGAGGGATTGGTTGTCAGATTACTTGATCTATCAATCTACTTCAGATTAATATCAATCTAGACCAATTCTAGACACAAAATCCTAACAAGAACAATCATTAATTGAAGGTAAGTGTACTTTATGGTTTCCCACGTGTGAAACACTGTCTGAGTATGGACTCCAACCTAAAAATCAAGTACACATTGATAGAACCTCAAAACAATCAAAACAAATGTAGACAAATGGAGAGAATCACTCAAAATTGCTTCCAAAACCAAGATTGGTGTCTCACAATGATTATGGACAAATGTGGCTCTATATATACAATAAGTGGGAGCTCGTGGTACTGATCATCCCTCTGATCCCACATGTATGAAGGTGCTTTGTCACATGATGATTCATCATGCAAAACTGACACTTGGACAAAACCTTCTATTTTGAGCACTTTTGGTCCATTTTTCTTCTATATGGAGATCTGCTTGGAAATCTTCTAGAAGTCAAAATTCGCCTACTTCAGCTTATTCCACACATGTGAGCTGTCCTCTACACATGGGATATGACACCTAACCAAAGGATGTGGCTCATGCAATCAATAGATTGATGCCATGTGTCATATGTCTAGAAAACTAGTTTTTGGCCTTTTTAGCCACTAGAACTTGAATTAAATCATATGTACAACCTATATGATTATGGTACATGACAAGTACACTATTTTAACACGTGGGAATAGGCTCCACACATGTGTAATCATCCTATATACATGATTTTTGGCCTCTACCAAGCTTATTTTTGCATTTTTCACACATCGTTGCTCCTCTCACATTCAACCCTTCTGATTCGCAACTGTCCCCCGACACTCTGACATGGATGCAAGTTATCAATTTTTCACTCCCACGCCAGACACTTTTCGCTCCGTCTTCACCTTCTTCCATACTCCACACCACCCTTCAGTTCCCCACTGTTCCTCTCATCCTCTCGTTCAAACAAACCGTCCTTGCCCCTGTTTCCACAGTTGTTTCTCACACCCCACCCGCTTTGCCAAAGGTTGCCGAGGGCAGCCAACCGCTGCCTGATGACACATTTGTACAAACAGTTTTTGTAGCATCACCAGATCAGGTTGACCCTACCGCCCCAGATGGCATCAGGATAAATGAAAATCTGATCGAAGACAATGACGACGGAATTCCACAAGTCGTCGGGGCCGATACAACACAAGCCCCTGCCAGTGTTAGTGTACCAGTTGCTCACACGGATTTAACGACAACGTACCAAACCCTAGGAAAATACATTTGGATGTGGTAGCAGCCAAAGCTATTCTGGAAAGTAGGGTACTACAGTTGGCAACAAGTAATACATAGCTGCGAGCAGACCTCACCAAGCTACAGGAAGAGTTGATTCTGGCTCAACAACATGAACAAACAGGGCACTAGGAGATTGCCAAGTTGCAGCAGAAGGAGGAGGGCCTAAACAAATATATTCAAAGCCTCCCCAAAGCGCTGACGGAGGCCTCCACAAAGGTGCGGGAGTTTCAAACTGAAGCATCCCAACGGCTTGTCCCCATCCAGACGCAACTTACACTTTTGGAAGCAGAGAACACGCGCTTGGGGATGGAGGTTAAAGCCTGACAAGATGAGAAGCTCGTCTGGTTAGCTCAATCTGCACCGGACACAAGGTCGCTTTTCCAATCAGAGATGAATCTTCTATGGCGTCAGGTGCAGATTTGTAGCCAAACCCTAAACAACTACCAAACAGAGTTCAATAAGTATCGGGCAAGCGCAACTCAAGAGCTCGCCCAGGCCAAGCAAGCCCTCAAGGCATGCCAGAAATACATGGAAACGAAGGCCCAGCTCTCTCCCATGGTAATTCCATCGCCACCAAATTTTGACGCTGCACAGGCTAGTACCAGCCAAGATCAGAGCCTGCAAGCAGCAGGGGGGTTTCAACCAGATCAAGGGTTCGAAGGCCAGGACCAAGGGCAGACAGATGTGGCCGCTGAGACGCGCGACCAGAGCCAAGACGCAACCACCAGCCAGGGCCCAGCAACATCATCCAGAGGGTCACGAATGATATCTGCCAGCTGGGCTTTCCGAAGACCGAAATCCGTGGAGGAGAACATCAATGAATTTTTATCCAAATATCTCCACGAGTCATCAAGAGACGGCTAGCAGCTATCATTCTCAGCTCAGAGCATCAAGAGAAAAGAACTACAAGCCTTACCCGCCCTCCAACCACAACCGAAGTGGCGCCAGCAGTTATTTGAGAGAGACCCTACGGCCATCAGGGCTTACGTGATGAGTCCACAACAGTTACGGGTGAATGCGCATTTCCTGTCATGTCCAAGAAGATCCAAATGGGTGGAATGCGGCACTCCTCTGGACCAGATCACACTCAACAATTTCAACTGGCCAATCATCAAATCCAAATATGGGTGGAAAACGAATGTAGATGCCAGAAGGGCTCTCTCCGCATTCGCCAGCCACTACATCAATTGCCCCGATCCCACAGTCCGCGCGGCAGCCACTTACGTCCGGGACTTGAAATCTTTAATGGGCATTGAAGCAAAATGGGATGATTTCCTTTCCTCCATATTTTTTGATCCAAATAAGGCACTCGCTTCTGACAAAGTCAAAGACCAGCTGCCAGTCGCTCCCGTAAATTACCGAGCTGCATTCCTTGGTGATCCCTGGACGAAACGATTCCAAGCATGGGTGGATCAGGAATGGTTGACAGGAGTTCACAAGTTCTTCCACACACCAAAGGACTCGAAGAAACTGGACCGTCTCAACTTCATGGAAGACGTTACGGGATATCTCATCCACCAGAGGCGGTCCAAGAGAATGCTCTACTAAACCGGCAGAGTGCCGAGAGACCGGCACTACTTCAGGCCGTGGGTCCTGTTGGGGGTATTCCCAACAAAGTGTAAATAAATAAAATCCTCCAATAAAATGTGTTGCGAGGGCATGGCATCTTGCGTGTATAAGCCCATGGCCCAATGAGCACGCAATTGAAGTTGTAAATAAAATAAACTTGACTTGGGCCTTGTAATTAAAATAAAACTAGAGGCCCAATGTCATTTTTAAACTTAGAGATCACTTTTTAGAGTTGGGTCCAAATTGGGACTCACATGAATCTTGTGATTTCTAATGTACTTTTTGTGGACCCTTGGATCAAGTTGGGTCCAAGATGAATGGTTAGGATCATTGTAATATTAGCCAATAAGATTGAGGGGCAAGGGCCTTCCCCATTTTACAAAAAGACACCATTTGTACACTATTTCCATGCTTAATGAGAAGGAGTAAACTCTACCATTTTTTAAAGAGAAGCATCCTCATTTGCTATTCACTACTTGCTATTGCTCTTGGTTGTATTTTCTATTGCTTTCTATTTCCATGTTTTATTGTTTGCCATAGTGAATTTTTTTCCATTAGCAAGCATAAGAAGCATTTGAGCTAACCTCCACCCTCACTCTCTTTCTCTCTCTTTTTCTTCTCTTCTCAATCTCTTCTTCTCCATCCCTTCCCTTCAACCAAAACTATGTTGAATGTTAGTGTAGAGGAGTAGAGTTAAAGATGAGTAGTATAGTAGTGAGTAGAGTTAAGGGAGAAAGTAGGAAATTAACTAAAAGTAGCATCTATGCATAGTTAGGCACCTATCTAGTGATCTAACCTTTGTTGACAAGCAAAAGGGCTATACTACGAAAGATCTTTGACCCCACAGAGGTGGCTGGCAGTTATCATTCTCAGCTCAGACCATCAAGGGAAAAGAACTGCAAGCCTTAGCCGCCCTCCAACCACAACCGGATTGGCATCAACAGTTATTTGAGAGAGACCTTGCGGCCATCAGGGCTTACGTGACGAGTCCACAACAATTACGGGTGAACGCGCATTTTCTGCCATGTTCAAGAAGATCCAAATGGGCGGAATGCGACACTCCTCTAGACCAGATCACACTCAACAATTTCAACTGGCCAATCATCAAATTCGAATATGGGTGGACAACGGATGTAGACACCAGAAGGGCTCTCTCCGCATTCGCCAGCCACTACATCAATTGCCCCAATCCCACAGTCTGCGCGGCAGCCACTTACGCCCGGGACTTGGAATATTTAATGGGCATTGAAACAAAATGGAATGATTTTATTCCGTCCATATTTTTTGATCCAAATAAGGTGCTCGCTTCCGACAAAGTCGAAGACCAGCTGCCAGTTGCTCGCGTATATTACCGAGCTGCATTCCTTGGTGATCCCTGGACGAAACGATTCCAAGCATGGGTGGATCAGGAATGGTTGACAGGAGTTCACAAGTCCTTCCACACGCCAAAGGACCCGAAGAAACTAGACCGTCTCAACTTCATGGAAGACGTTATGGGATATCTCATCCACCAGAGGCGGTCCAAGAGAACGCTCTACTAAACCGGCAAAGTGCCGAGGGACCGACACTACTTCAGGCCGTGGGTCCTGTTGGGGGTATTCCCAACAAAGTGTAAATAAATAAAATCCTCCAATAAAATGTGTTGCGAGGGCATGACATCCTGCGTGTATAAGCCCATGGCCCAATGAGCACGCAATTGAAGTTGTAAATAAAATAAACTTGACTTGGGCCTTGTAATTAAAATAAAACTAGAGGCCCAATGTCATTTTTAGACTTAGAGATCACTTTTTAGAGTTGGGTCCAAATTGGGACTCACATGAATCTTGTGATTTCTAATGTACTTTTTGTGGACCCTTGGATCAAGTTGGGTCCAAGATGAATGGTTAGGATCATTGTGAATATTAGCCAATAAGATTGAGGGGCAAGGGCCTTTCCCATTTTATAAAAAGGCACCATTTGTACACTATTTCCATGCTTGATGAGAAGGAGGAAACTCTACCATTTTTGGAAGAGAAGCATCCTCATTTGCTATTCACTACTTGCTATTGCTCTTGGTTGTATTTTCTATTGCTTTCTATTTCCATGTTCTATTGTTTGCCATAGTGAATGTTTTTCCATTAGCAAGCATAAGGAGCATTTGAGCTAACCTCCACCCTCACTCTCTTTCTCTCTCTTTCTCTTCTCTTCTCAATCTCTTCTTCTCCATCCCTTCCCTTCAACCAAAACTATGCTGAATGTTAGTATAGAGGAGTAGAGTTAAAGAGTAGTAGTATAGTAGTGAGTAGAGTTAAGGGAGAAAGTAGAAAATTAACTAAAAGTAGCATCTATGCATAGTTAGGCACCTATCTAGTGATCTAACATTTGTTGACAGGCGGAAGGGCTATACTACGAAAAATCTTCGACCCCACAACCATTATCCATCAAAGCATTATACTCATCTAGCATAGGCTTCGTACCATTCTTTTGAACTCAAAGCATCTGGTAAAGGAATAGAACCTTATTGTTGACAATCAAGAATCAATGCACAAGGCATCTACTTTGCCTCATTCATCAACTCATCAACTCATTCACTCATTGACCTGAATACACAAATGGTATCCAATATATATACATTATATTACAAGTGTACAGATGTGAAAAGTACAGAGTGGATGTGCTGTCTGTAAGAGATTGTGGGTGGATGCAGTCGTTGTCCAATCTATTAGCGCAGCTGCATGGGGTGAGCATGAAAAGGATGCGACGTCAGTCAGTGCTGAAGTGGTCATTGGTGATGACAATGCAAAAAGTGCGTCACTCTTACGAGTAGCCTTAGGATTAGATTTACAGGGTGCCTTTGCTTTTAGGGCACCTTTGGCATTCTGTAAGATAGTGTCTCCTTTTTGCCTGTCACCATAATGTGTATAAAAATATAGTGTCGCAATTCTTTCACCTTTTCTTCGTCTGTGCGAATTTGCTGTAAATATGCAGACTGCACGACAACGGTAGTAAATATGCAACATGAATGGAGGCAGATTAAAATGGGATTTAAGAAGAGTAGAGGGAATAAATCCAACACCCGCCCTTAATCTGGATCCGTGAATGTCTTGATCTTCAGATTGAGCAATGCACAAAATTTGTTGTGTGCTGCATTAGAGGAGTTTAAATCTACGTAACGTAACTTTTTGAGTCCACATTTTAATTCCATACTAAAAATGACATAACCTTCTAGTGGTAAGTTCGAATTTAGCGGAGTTTGGTGCATTGGAAAGCACTCAGCAAGGGCTTTCCAATAATATGTTAATGACATACTTTTGAGCTACGATTAAAAAGTTATGGCAAGTCAAAAGTATTAGTGTTATGATATTTTAATAGTAAAAAAAGCATCTTGCACAAATTCTTAAAGGGTCTTTTTGGAAATCAAAACTCCTCTAATGCTTTCGTGAAGATGTCTGCAACCATGTCCTGCGTTCTATAGTATGTTAAGCTCACCTCTCTGTCGAGAACCTTGCCCCTAATGTAGTGATATCTGATCTCAATGTGCTTACTCCTAGAATGAATCTAGGGTTGGCCGATAAGGCAATAGCACTTTGGTTATCACAAAACAAGATTGTAGGGCTGTACTGATACAAATTGGTGTTTGACAGCAAATTTCTCAACCAAAACGCTTCCTTAATAGATTGAGAAGCAGCAATGTATTCTGCTTCAGTAGAAGAAAGTGCGATAGAGGTTTGCTTACGACTGTTCCACGAAATTGGACCACCATTGAAGAAGAATGTAAATCTAGATGTGGACTTACGATTGTCTGCATCTCCTCCCTAGCTTGCATCAGAATAAGCACTGAGCTAATGAACATTGTCATTGCTGACATCTCCATAGTAGATGCACTAGTCCATGGTAGCTTGAATATACCTCATGACTTGAATAAGAGCCTTCCAATGGGTAATGCCAAGATTAGCCATGTATTGGTCGAGTGAGCTAACAACAAAAGAGATCCCAGTATCGATCGATACGGATACTCTCTCATTTGCTCATCTTCATGCTTGGTCTGGGGACATTGGTCCTTTGACAAATGCAGGCCTGGATCCATTGGTGAGTGAGCTAATTTACAATTCATCAAATTGTATCTGTTAAGAACATTATGAAAATACCTTTGTTGAGTGATGTAAATCAGTCGATTTGCTCTGTCTCTGTGGATTTGAATTTCCAGACAGAAGTGATCTTCACCCAGATCAGTCATGTCAAATTCTGAGAATAGCATCTGTTTTGAATCCTTAACCATATTGGTATCGTTGTTCAAGAGCAACGTATCATCCACATACAAGGTGATGATAATGAAGGATTGTTGCACTGACTTTGAATAAACGTTGTAATCAATAGTGCTTGGTTTGAATCCTTGTTCAATGAGGAATGTGTTGATCCTCTAAAACCAAGCCCTGGCAGACTGTTTCAAGCCATACAGTGCCTTGTGGAGTTTACAGACATGATTCTTCATGCCTTCCAGAACGTATTCTTCGGGCTGGATCATGTAGATATCTTCTTGTATAACTCCATTCATACAGGCTGTTTGTACATCAAGTTCTTGTACTTCGAGGTCGGCAGCTGCAACATAAGACAAGAGCATTCGGATCGACGAATGTTTGATGATAAGTCTCACTGTAGTCGACATTCAGGATCTGGGTGAATCATCATGCTACCAGTCTAGCCTTCCTTCGATCAATTGCTCCGTTGGCATTATATTTGATCTTAAAGATCCATTTGCAATCAATGATATTGCAGCCAATAGGAGCTTCGACTAATGACCACATCATTCTCTCTATCCATGGCTTCTCTCCAGAGATCAGAGTCTGGGTGGCTAAGTGCCTCTTCGACTGTCGTCGGTTCCTGCATTAAGAGACAGATAGACTCAGGAGTATACCTTGTGGGCTGTGTGCACACTCGGCTTGATCTTCTGGGAGGATTCAACTGATGAACCGCTCCTAGGACTTGTTGCTGGGTAGCAACAACATCTTCGTCTGATTCGTTGTCTCGAATGGGTCGACGACACATACGCCTGAGCCAGAAGCTCGGATTGTTGTGTCAACGGCAGGTGATGAAGGTTCTTCTTGAGCAATATCCTTGTCTTTGAGGTCGACGAACTGATGCTCAATAAAGACTATATCCCGGCTATACAAGATTTGCTGGGTATCAGGATCGTATAGCTTGTAAGTGTTATCAGACAAAGTATATCCGATCAGGATGGTCTTGAGACCTTGGAAGTCCGATTTCTTCCTTGTGTCCTTTGGGATCTGCACGTAGGCAATGCACCCAAACACTCTTAGGTCCTTCAAAGAAGGATTAGAACCTGTCCACACCTCGTGGGGTATCTTGTCTGAGAGGGCCTTGGTTGAACATTTGTTCTGGACATAAGCTACAGTGGAGAGAGCTTCAGTCCAGAATCTCTTGGGCAACTGTTGGAAGTATTTCTAGTTTACGCGATGGCTAGATCTACTTACGGGTGTAGTATAGGGATGTAGAGATTCATCCACTTTTTAGGTTTCTACAACAAGCTTCAACAGAATACGGAAAGAATCAACAGGAATAAGAACACTAAGGCTTGCCCAACTAGTGCCCATAACAGAAATAAAGCTAATTAATGACAACAATAAAATTCCTTGCTAAGGCAAACCCAACTAGCAAGATTACTAAATCCTATGTAACACCCAAAGGGTGATAATAATAATTGCAGCTAAATTAAGCAATAAACACTTAAAACCATGCCACAATCAAAGGCCAATGAAAGGAGGCAAGAGGAGGCCCGAGCACCTTCCCTCAAGCTATGCACCTTCCAATGGAAACACAATGAAATGCAAGATAACCACAATAGTAATTTTGCCTTAATCACAAAGTGTTGTTTACAATGCAAATACCTCTCCTTTTATGGCAAGGAGGGTCTTTCATAAGTGTCTACTAACTTATGGGACTAATCTATTTCTAGCCTTTCTAGAACTTCTAACTTAGGATTTAGAACTTCAAATTTCTTAACTAAGGAAAACTTAAGATAAAATATTTCTAATCTTAAGTTTTCTAAGTCTACGTTCTAAATCTAAGTTTAACCTATTTTATTATTATTTAAGCTTCTACTCATGGACTTACAAAACACATGCCATGGCTGAAGTTTATTGTCTGATACTCATACGTGGTCTTACAAAACACATGTCACGGAGTTTTATTTTCTTTTTTTATTTTCTCTGTGTTAGCATAGTTGCTAACAGCAACGATGCATGCGATAGCATACATTTAGCAGATTCGACCAGAGTACGGTTCTTCCTCTCAACAAAGCCATTAAATTGAGGACTATAAGGAGTGATGAATTGCTGCTCAATGCCTTGGCTTTGGCAGTACTCCTTAAACTCGAGAGAGATATATTCTCCACCGTTGTCTGACCTTAGGGCCTTGATCATCCTTACAATCTCCTTTTCTGCACGCTCCTTCAAGATTCTGAAGCAGTTGAAGGCTTCTGATTTCTTCTTTATGAAGTACACCATAGTCCTTCTGGAGAATTCGTCAATAAAGGTTATAGAATACTTGGCGTCCTTCAGCGAAGGATTTTTCATTGGGCCACAAATATCTGAATGTACAACATCTAACAATCCTCTAGCAACATGCTGATGGCTTGACTTAAATGGTTTCCTAGTCTGTTTACTAACTAGACAGTCTTGACTGACAGGTTTAGGGTTTAGGGTTTACCATCTGATCCATCAAAGTGGTGTCCTGAATCATGGAATTGGGTGTGCTCTGCATGAACCGACGGTGTCGACTGGATAGCGGCCTTTAAGTGTTCTTCCAGGGTGGCTATGTGCTGGTTTAAGGCCTCAACGGAAGCAATGTATGATTGTTGTAATTTTGAGCATTGCTCCATCGTGGCTTTCAGCTTTTGGGCCAGTATTTGATAGGCCACCACTGGATTGGCAGTTCCCTCAGGAATAGCTGGTGGTGCGAAGTCGTTGAAGTCCACCATTTCCAACTGTTCCTTCATAGCGGAACGTGCTGCTTGTGAATTTGTTACAGTCTCATCCTTTTCGGCTTTGAGGGTATCGATGGTTTGCTGCATGTTGGATACCTTTAGTTGGAGCTGGTTCTGGAGGTGGAGTAGCATCTGCTGCTGTTGTTGATTGTAATTTGTGAGGTTCTAGATCTGCAGTTGTTGTTGTTTGTTTTCCTCCTCCAGACTTGCTTTTTCTTTCTGAAGGTCCGCCATAGCACCATCGTCAAATTGCCGCATAGTATATTGTCCCCCTAGGGTGCCGAATAGATTGTATTGGAGCTCATTCACCAACCATACCGCTTTTTGGGCTACAAGGGGTAACTGCTCCCAAGGACCAATGTCGGGGAGGGTGCATGTGTAGGTAGGATACGACATTGGGTTAAATGGTAGAAAATTAAGAGCAGGGCTAGACGGAGGTGTATGAAAAGCAGGTGGGGGTGATTGTGGATTGAGGAGTGCAAGAGGTGGGGAGATATTGCACGGCATTGGGTTAGTGGTGAAAGTGGTTGATGGAAGTGCAGTTAGTAATTGTAGTGCAAAATCATCTACGTTGACTGTGGAGTCAAGTCATGTGGGACATCGGCTTCTGTGCTGATCGTCTTCCCTTTCTGCTTCTTAGCATGTTGGGCTAGTGAGACCAGTTCTACTGTCGGTTGGGGGGTGGCTCGCTTTTTTGTGCTTGGATAAACATCATCCAGTTTCGTGATGGCAGCAGCCGCCCTAGACCCCAATTGTTTGGTGACCAACATGTGGAGGAGATACCCACATTTGGTAGTTGGTTTTCGAGCTTTCAGAGCGTCGCACAGCTTCTCTGCTACCTTCTCAGCCCACTTGTAATTTTGAGTGGGATCGTCCATGGTGAGGGTCAAAGAAAAGAGGTCGCTCGATGGTATGTGATCCATCGTGGTGGTATGCACTTCGACCATGGTGACGAGGATTTTTGAGACGGCCCGTAGATGGGGATCCATGATGAGGCGAATTGCGATCTCGTCATTGGTTTGGACAATGGTTTTGCCGTCCTCTGTCAGAAACTTGGTGAAGTACTTGGCATCATAGCTAGTGCCCTTTCCATGGATTGTCTCTTCGAGATTAGGGAAGCCGATGCTCTGGAGATCCCCAGGAGAGACGTTGATATTGGTATAGCTGCCACTCTTGGATGAATATATCCCCTGAATAAAGATGAGGGGGTTTGCGGCGATGCAAGCTAAGCGAGGAATCGCGGGAAGCCATGATAGCAGTGATTTTAGATTGCTCTGAGAATTTTAAAAAATTTGAAAAAATTTGGCATGAACTCGAGAGCAGCAATCTAAAATGAACTCGTGGAGAGAAGGGTGGAGGACTATATATAGACTTGTTTTGGCAGGAATTTACAACTTCACTCATAAATCATCCTCAGTGTCCACGATTTGTTAATGATGGTGGCAAATTTCGAGGCAATGTTTTGAGGGCCCACGAATTCTTATAAGTGATTTTTTTATGCCAAAAGAGAAAAAACGTCTGACAGTGCAAAAATGTGTCTAATCAAAATTTGCAGAGATAACAGAGAAATTGTGAGGATCAATTTGAGCTCCAGCAAATTGTTTACAAATTTTGATAGTGGATATCTGATGAAAAAAACTATTTTTCTTTCTATGTTTAGAATTTTTTGTCTCTAAGACAGTTCACGAAGGCCAAAAATGAATCGTGCACTGTCAAAAAGGGGTCAAGTGAATTCTATCTGAGATGTTGTGAAAAAAATTTCTTCTGAAACTAATGGCTCTTGTGGTTTTCTCAGAGAAAACTGTTGGTATACTAGATCTAATAGTATCTTGATGATTTGAACAAGAAAGCACAGCAAAAATGTTGTCGAAATGACACGTAGACAAAAAAAGAAGAAAAAGACTAGGAAAGAAAACAACTAATACATATCAAGATAAAAATAGGGTTCATTGTACTTTCTCAATTGGCTCCCATTGACCACAGTGTCAAGGATATCGCCTTGAAGGGTTTGGAGCTGTACATATCCAGAGGCAAAGATTTTTTTAATGACGTAAGGTCCTTGGCCAGAAAATTTCAGTTTGCCTTTGAAGGCTTTGGCCTGGTATAGCAGGACCTTATCTCCAATCTGGAAATCTCTAAGTTTCAATGATCGATCATGCCATGTTTTTTGTCGTCGTTTGTGGACTTGTGGAGCATGGATGTTGATCCTTCGTGTTTCATAGAGTTGCTCCAGATGGAATAACTTGTTTGCTAGATTCTGATGAGTATCAAGCTCAAGGTTATCGGCTACTCGAAGGGAGGGGATATGGAATTCCACAGGCATAACGGCTTCTTGGCCATATGTGAGCTGGAAAGGGGTTAAGCCTATAACTCGCTTCGGGGTGGTGCGATAAGCCCAGAGAGTAGCATGGAGTTTGAGTTTCCAATCAGATCGGCTAGATTCGACGGTTTTGGTGAGAATTTCACATACGATTTTATTGGTGGATTTTGCCTGGCCATTGCAGCGTGGATAGTATGGGGAACTTTTGCGATGTACCACAAAAAATTTGGAAAGAAGATATGCTATGACAGAGTTAAAGAAATGTGTACCCCTATCACTGATAAGCTCTAGAGGACATCCGAATCGAACTATAACCTGTTCAAAGAGAAATTTGGCGGTAGAACGAGCGTCAGCATTGTGAACAGCTCTTGCTTCAGCCCATTTGGTGCAATAGTCCGTAGCTACTATGATGTAACGAGATTGTGTGTGTTGAGTAGCAGGATTAATAGGTCCGACATAATCAATTCCCCATATCTGAAAAGCTTGATCAATGGTTACGGGGTGAAAAGGCATGTAGTCTATTTTTTGAAAGCATTTTGTGCATTGGCAGACATCACAAGCCTTAGTGTAATTGTGCGTATCCTTGAAGAGTGTTGGCCACCAAAAACCAGCCAAGAGGATTTTCTTAGCAGTTGTTTCAGAAGAGAAATGGCTGGCACCAATACCTTCATGAGTGAGGGAAATTACAGAGGGTATTTCTCCTTCAATAAGACATCGTCGGATAATTCCATCTAACCCTTGCTTGTAGAGTTGTCCTACAATTAACGTATAAGGTTTAGTTTTGAGGACCAACGCACGTTGTTCAGGTTTAGAGAAGGAAGGATCCATCTATCCTGAAATTAAATATTTAGTAATTTCCTTAGCCCATACAGGTGTAGAGTCAACTTGGAAAAGGATTGCATCTGGTAAATCATCGTTGACGCCTTGATCAGGGGTAGGAAGGTTAGGGATTCGGGATAGGTAGTCGGCTAGAAAATGTTGAACTCCCTTACGAACCACGATCCTAAACTCAAATTCTCGCAGTAATAGGATCCATCTAGTAATATGGCCTGTGGTGCAGGTCTTGTTGATGAGATATAACAGTGCTTGATGATCAGTGAAGAACGCAAAGACTTCCTAGAAGATAATGGCGAAACTTCTGAAACGCATATACCATTGCCAAGGCTTCGCGTTCGGTAGTGGTATAATTGACTTCAGTAGGTATCAATTGTCGACTAAGAAAACGGATTGGGTAGTCCTTTTTAAATTCTCCCGGTTGGGTGAGTATTGCTCCAATGGCATACTTGGATGCATCGGTATGCACATGGAATTCTTTAGAATAATCAGGAGCCCGAAGGATGGTTGCATTGGTAAGGGCTTCTTTGAGTTGATTAAAGATGAAGCGTTGTTCATCTGTCCATTTGCATAAAATGTTGGAAGGTGCTAGGAGCATTGCAGAGACCAAAGGGCATGACTTTCCAGCAGAAGGTTCCCCATTCTATGGCAAAAGCAGTTTTGTGTTGATCTTCTTCAGTGTTTTGGATCATATTGTTTCCGCTAAAGCCATCTAAGAAGGAGTAAGTCTCATCTCTTGCTAGATTCTCTAAGATGGATTCTCCGAAAGGTAATGGAAAATGATCACGTTCAGTGACGGCGTTAAGTTTCTTAAAATCGACACAGATTCGGAGTTTTCCATTTTTCTTAGGAACGATGGCAATTGGGAAGACCCACTCAATATGCTCAATTTCATAGATAAATCTCGCATCTAAGAGGTGTAATTCTTCTTTGATCTTGGCCTTATAGATGGGATTGCATATGTATGGACGACTCACAGTGGGTCTCGCACCCGGTTTAAGCGGGATACGATGCACAGCTACTTGGGGTGAGATGCCTTTCAGAGATGCAATTATTCCCTACATTTCGGATTCAGAAGGACCAAAAGAAGCATGGGATACGTTGAAGGCATTGTTTGAGACCACAAACACATCTCGAGTGCTATTCTTGAAGACGAAGCTGCACACATTGCGGATGGATGATGGTGCAACTGTTGTTGATCACCTACTGAAGATCAAAGATATTCGTGACCAATTAGCAGCAGTTGGAGAGCAAGTACAGGATCGTGAGATCGTGCAGTTGACATTGAATAATTTGAGTGAGTCACATCAGATATTTGTGACAAGTATAGCCACACAGGAAAATATTTCAACCTATGAAGAGTTAGGTGGATTGCTTTTGCAGGAAGAACAACGTCAAGAGAACTTGAGTCATCGCAACAGGGGATTTGATCAAGCTCTTGCAATTAGGGGACGTGGTGGTAGATTTGGTCGTGGAAGACACCAATCAAGAGGTGGAAACTCAAATCGTGGATCATTCCAACAATTTCAAGAACAACCCAATGATGGCCCAAATTGAGGCAATTAGAATCAAGGCCGAGGTCAAGGACGCGACTATTCCACGCAAAATAAACTTGAAAATTGTAGGTATTGCAACAACCTGGCCACTGGGAGCGTGAATGCTTCAAGAAACAGAAGGAGATGAAACAAAGAAAAGACAAAGGGCAAGTGAGAAATTATGCTGATCAACATCAATTTGATAATTATTTTTATGAAAACAATTATACTGATCAACATCAATACGATGATGATCAATATGAAGATGATACATGTGAGAGCTCAAAATTGTTTATTACAACATTAATGACAAGTGATGAAACCAAGGATACCTGGTACATTGATAGTGGTGCATCCAACCACATGATTTCAAGGAAAGAGTGGTTTTCAAAACTCAAGGAAACTCACAATGGTGATGAAGTTGGACAAGCCGATGGCAAATTGCTATCTGTTAAAGGAGTTGGAGTGGTACCAGTGAAGTTAGCCAGCGGGAAGATAAAGTGGATAAGCAATGTGCAATATGTACCTGGCTTAGCTAACAATCTACTATCTGTTGGAATTATGGCTGATCAACAACTCAAGGTTGAGTTTGACAGCGACAAATGTCTTGTCAAAGACATCAAGAATCACTACAAAGTGATTGCTATAGGAGCTAGAGTCAACGGAAATCGACTCTACAAATTGAATGCGAGATCTTTTGCTCAAGCTATGGTAAGCACAGTTGATAGTCGAAGTGATCTTTGGCATCAACGATTTGGTCATATTAGTGCTCAAAGTTTACAGATTCTCAAAAGAGGTAATCTAGTTATAGGATTGCTTGATATTTCTTTTGAAGGAAAAATTTGTGTAGGTTGCATTTTGGGAAAACAACACAGAGAGAGGTTTCCCAAAAGTGGAGCAAGGAGAGCCAGTGGCATCCTAGATCTTGTCCAGATTGATCTATGTGGACCTATGCAGACTAGATTTCTTAGTGGCCACTATTACTTTATCACCTTCATTGATGATTATAGCAGATGCATTTGGATTAATTTCATAAGAAAGAAATCAGATGCTTTTGCTAAGTTCAATGAATTCAAGGCATTAAATGAAAAGCAAACAGGATGTTGCATCAAAACTTTGACATCGGATGGAGGTGGTGAGTATTTTTTAGCAGAATATATTGATTTTTGCAAAGATCAAGGGATCAAGAGGCAGACTACAACACCTTATTCACCACAACAAAATGGAGTTGCAGAACAAAAGAACAGATCTATTGTTGAGATGGTCAGGGCGATGCTCAAAAGCAAGGTCACACCTTTTGGGCAGAAGCTTGTAGCACAACTACGCACATCATGAATCAGTGTCCTACAAAATCCGTGGAAGGTAAGACACCTCATGAAGCTGTTACTGAAAAAAAAAATCTAATATTTCTCATTTGAGAGTATTTGGTTGTGATGCTTATACTCATATTCCTGATGAGAAACAAAGGAAATTGGATGCAAAAGCTATCAAGTGTATTTTCCTTGGATATGATGAGAAGGCCAAGGCATACAGGATGTATGACACAAAATGCACAGAAGCTTGTAATTTCTAGGGATGCTACGTTTGATGAGATGGGCCAAGGTGAACAATCTAAAGTAATCACTGAACCTTTTGATGAGGGAGCAAAAGTACAGGTCAAGAAGGAAGTGGATTTTGATATAGAAAATCCATGGACAAAGGCAAGCCTGATGCTGAAATTCCCAAGAGAGTACCTAAATGGTACTTATCAGTCACAGATGGTGCAAAGAAGGGAGATACTCCCGAATCTAGTGAGCAGGGTGAGCTTAAAAGATCAAGTAGAAATCAAAAACCTCCTGCAAGATTAGAGATGAATCTAGCCCTAATGGGATCCATCTTAACGGCTCAAGAACCTAAAACTTTCAACGAAGCAAAGGAACACAAGGAGTGGCGTGCAACTATGGAAACATAAATGGAGGCTATATCGAAGAACAAAACATGGGACTTGGTTGAGCTACCTGATGGTAAGACGCCTATCACATGTAAGTGGATCTACAAGATGAAGTATGGAGCGGATGGGCAACTCAACAAGTACAAGGCATGATTAGTTGCAAGAGGTTTTGAGCAGCAGAAAGGTATAGACTTTGAGGAGACCTTCTCACATGTAACGTAACTATTCATTCTATCATTGCAATTTCTGCTTTCTATGGTTGGAAAATCCAACAAATGGATGTCAAATCTGTTTTTCTTGATGGAACACTGGATGAAGAGGTATATTTAGGGCAACCTCAAGGGTTTGTTGAGCCAAGAAGAGATCATTTGGTCTGTAAGCTCAACAAAGCCATATATGGATTGAAGCACCACGAGCATGGTACTCTTGCATTGATGAGCACTTCAAGCGAAGGGGAATGGTAAAGAGTGATGCTGATCCTAATCTTTACATTCTAAGGCAAGATTCAGATATAGTGTTCATTGTGTTGTACGTGGATGATTTGATTATTACAGGAAGTAATGAGAGGTTAATTAATGAAATCAAATCAAATCTTTCCAATGCTTTTGACATGAGTGATCTACGATTGATGCACTATTGTTTTGGCATTGAAGTATGGCAAAAAGAAGACATAAACTTTCTTACACAAAGCAAATATGCACGCGATTTGCTTTATAAGTTCAATATGCAGGATTGTAAGCCCTTGAGTACACTTATGGATGTCAACATGAAGCTTACTGCATATGATGAATCTGATAGATGCTTATTTGTATAGACAGCTGGTGGGTAGTTTGATTTATTTGACACACACACGACCTCATATTTCTTATGTTGTTGGGGTTGTTAGTCAATTTATGCAAGATCCTAGTCAAGCACACTGGAAGTCTGCTAAACATATTCTCAGATACATTCGAGGGACATTGAATTTTGGTTTGAAGTATGATTAGCCTGAAGCGCCAATGTTGGTAGGTTATACAGATGCCAATTGGGCAGGTTATATTGATGATAGAGGATCTACCAGTGGTCATACATTCAGTTATGGTACAACTGCAATTTCATGGGACATCAAAAAGCAACATCCAGTAGCTTTACCATCAACGGAAGTTGAATATCGAGCACTCAGCAATGCTACACAAGAAGCGGTATGGTTACGAAGATTGCTTGTGGATTTAGGTCAGCCACAGGTGGATGCGACTACTATATCTTGTGACAATCAAAGCTGCATTCACCTTGCCAAAAATCCAGTTTTACATGCAGGAACATCATGGGCTGGAGATTCGATGGGGGGCCTTGCCTTTCTCTTGCCGGGATGGTGCTTGGAATTTTTCAGGGACTGGTGTAGGACTAGAGGCAATCTCAGGAACTTCCCAAACAATGGTGAGGTCACCCGGTGGTTGAATATGAAGTGGTTTTTTCATTTTCTCTTTCATAGTATGACCACGTGGTTGAGGTTTTGGTGGTGGAGAGGTGTGTGGATGAGGGACAGTTGGTATGTCAAGGATGATCTCGTCATCAATTTGAAAGATAATCTCCTCCTCACAGAGATCCCATGGATAGTGTGGGCATTTGGGATGGTAGAATTTTGTCTCAGGTTTTTCAATTGCAACCTTGGCAACTGGTTCCACCTTGGAAGCATGTTGCGGATAGGTCCTAGGTGGGAGTGCTTCCATATAGTTGAGGATCTGAATATCATAAATTTCCATATCTTCTGAGCAATTCTGAATTCGTAAGATGTTCTCGTCATCAATAAATAATTCGTCTGATTCATTAGTAGGCAGCCATGCAAATTTAGCAGTCAATGGTAGCTAGACTGTGACTCCAATTTATGATATCAGTAGATTTAACATAATGACCTTTCTCGTGGCTGGACTGGTATGGCTCAAATACTGAGTTGGTGGTTGAGGATCCCTCGTCATGGATGCGTGCAGGTTTGAGTTTACCTGTTGAGTCAATGGTGACAGAACTGTCACGATTTTCAAAAGTGACTCGGCCTTTGCTCCATTATGAACGACTCGTGCATTGGTGAGCCACGGACGACCAAGTAGTAATTCATAAGAATAGGCATTATTGGGAATATCAAGTACTATGAGATCAATAGAAAACTTGAGACCTCCTAGTTTGATTAGCATGTGCGGAAGAAAACCGGTAGGTCGGACTACACTTTGATCAGCCATCCGAAGCTGACAAATAGGTTTGGCTAGCTTGTCTCTCAGATTCCATTTCATCATGAGGGATGTGGAAATGATATTAACCCCGAAACCTCCATCGAGTACTGCTAAAACTTCTCAGGATTGATGATGGGTAGTTGGGATTTTGATGTTGTCTCGTTCGTTGAGTAGATTGGTTAGATGTAAGGGCATTTCAGGCAACTCGTCAATAATGGTGGTGGTATTGGATTGGATCTATTGTTTCCACTAGCTAGCATGCTTCCATAGTACATGGAAGGGAAGAGTGACATTGGCTTGTAGTAAATCTCCCCAAACTTCGGTACCTTCAAGGGTTTTGCTTTCAAAGGGCTTGTGAGGTACTTTATGGGAAGAGGAAGATTGTTGGTCGGCATTGCAGATTTGCTGGCGATACTGATGATGCAGCCAAATTTCTTCAAATGGGTGAGGGTAACTATCGGGGTTGAATCGTCACTTAGGAACAGCCTGTGGTTGAGTTTTTCTGGGTGCAAGTGTAGGGACTTGGCGTTAAGTTTGTGTCCGAGTCAAGACCCAAGCAGGATGTGTTTCGATTGGTAAGATTTCTACTTGCACTGAACAGACAAGAGTGGCTGGCTTAGATCGAGATGGGCAGTCCTTCACATGATGTTCAATACCACAGTTTTCACAAGCTGGAGGAAAGCAGAGTTTATCTGGGCAACGAATTCTAGAATGTTCACCTGCACAGATAAAGCATCCTCGTATTGCGGGCAGTTGATGTGCGGCAAAGACAACTTGGTTTGGATTGTAAGCTTGGGCATTGGGATCCACTGGTTGAGCATTAGAATCATAAGTATAATAAACAATCGTTTCAGTAGAGTACTGCGGTTGAGTATTGTCTTGCACATAGTGGGTGGTCAGATCGATGGTATTCGGATCAAGATAATGGACAACATTTTGTGGGGCAGGTTGGCTAATAACAAACTGTTGACGTGGGGATGGGTATTGATTTGGTGCAGTTGGTCGTGGTTGGTAGACCCCTGGTCATGGCACAGGTTGTTGTGGCAGGTAAGGGCGATAAGCTCGATAGATGGTAGGTCTGGTGGCTGCTGGAAAATAATTTCGCAGTTGAGTGCATTCATTAGCAGTGTGATGTTGTGAGTAGATTGGACACCAGACATTTTCCCTTGCTGCAAAGGATTTTTCAGCAATTTGTTTCATGGCGGTTTGGAAATCGGCAGTGAGTTTATCCATATGAGATTGTTGAGCTTTTTGCCAGGTTTCCATTTGATGTAGAAGTTCAAAAGACTGAGCAATATTATCATACTTCGGGTGATTAGGACGGTCCGGATTCTTAGATTTCTTTTCACGATGGTCAAAGTCATCGTCGGAACCTTCGTCTTCTTCACGGATAGCATCGGTCATCACATCTTTAAGTTGATCATAAAGGTCAACTGGTTTGAGTTCATGGCGGATGTTTTTAGGCAATCCAACTAAGAATAGTTTTATGGCCATTCGTTCGGTGATATTTTCATCAACACATTCTACTTTGAGGCGTTTAAAATGCTCAATGTAGTTTCGGACAAACTCTTCGCGATGCATCTTGATATGGATAATTTGAATGAACGGGCTCTGAGTCTGTTTGGCTGGTTTGAAACGCTTGATGAGAGCATCCTTGAGGGTGGTCCAAGAAACAAGATCAGGAGCTTCGAGATTCAAGTACCACTCCTTGGCGGTGCCATAGAGTACCATGGAAAATAGGTGAAGCTTTTCAGTTTCAGAGGTATCTCCATAAAAACAACATGCATTATCAAAGTTTGGAGAAATCGGACTGGGTCGGATTCGCCATCGTACTTTGGTGCATCGATATGTGGAATTCATCGTTCTAGTTGTGTAGGAGTCGGATTAGAAGATTCAGCACAGTCACGAGACATGATGCAGAATACAGATGAGCAGGACAATACTGTACTTGGCAAAAGGGCAGTTTTCTTGCAGAATGGATAGTGTAGGACAGAAACTGGTCTTTCTGGTCATGATAGAATTTGCGAACAGGCTGAGAAATTGTGGAGAGGCAGATAAACTTAACTGTAATATTTGCGAATTCTGACAACGAGTTCTGAATGTCAAAATAGTGGTTTTTTTAAATTTTCTGGGAAAAAATTGGAGTTTCAGAATTCGCTGGTAGGACAGGGAAATCGTGCTCTTCGAGAATGAGTCCTTAGGCTGGATGGCGAATTCTAACAGAGATGTTTGACTGGTAGATAGGAAATATGAAAAAAAATGTGATTTTGTGATAGTAAACAGGCAAAATCTCTGAGATAGAATTCGCGGAGCTGTTGGAGGACTGATCTTGATGAGACTTAGCCTCAATGAAGCCAGCGAATTCTAGACAAAGATTTGGGTGAGAAATAAGGGATTTTGAAAGTATATCAGGTTGTTTTCTCAAAATCTGACCGTGGTCAGAATTCATGGAGGTGATAAAATGAAAGATCAGGGTCTGTTAGGGCTGCAGACAGGCTGACGAATTCTGATATACCTTTTTGGTTGTGAAAAAGGTCACTTGGGTCACTTCTTTTGAAGAAAATGCCCAAGTTGACTCTTTTGTTGCTTCTCCCCAGTTTGAGAAGTTGCTCCACAACTCGTGTAGGACCTGGAGAGATGAGCGTGCTGTTTGTTGGTAGGTAGAGACAAGCACACAAGCAAACATACAATACGGAAGCAAAAAAACAAAAGAAAAAGGAGAAGAAGCTAGGTAAAAAATACTTAAAAAGTGGCAATGACGCCAATGTTGGAAGCATTTCTAGTTTACGCGATGGCTAGATCTACTTACGGGTGTAGTATAGGGATGTAGAGATTCGTCCACTTTTTAAGTTTCTACAACAAGCTTCAACATAATACAGAAAGAATCAACATGAATGAGAACACTAAGGCTTGCCCAACTAGTGCCCGTACCATAAATCAAGCTAATTAATGACAACAATAAAATTCCTTGCTAAGGCAAACCCAACTAGCAGGATTACTAAATCCTACGTAACACCCAAAGGGAGATAATAAGAATTGTGGCTAAACTAAGCAATAAACACTTAAAACCATGCCACAATTAAAGGCCAATGAAAGGAGGCGAGAGGAGGCCCGAGCACATTCCCTCAAGCTATGCACCTTCCAATGGGAACACAATGAAATGCAAGATTTGCCTTAATCACAAAGTGTTGTTTACAATGCAAATACCTCTCCTTTTATGGCAAGGAGGGTCTTCCATAAGTGTCTACTAACTTATCGGACTAATTTGTTTCTAGCCTTTCTAGAACTTTTTAGGATTTAGAACTTCAAATTTCTTAACTTAGGAAAACTTAAGATAAATATTTCCAATCTTAAGTTTCCTAAGTCTAAGTTCTAAATCTAAGTTTAAGCTATTTTATTATTATTTAAGCTTCTACTCATGGACTTACAAAACACATGCCATGGTTGAAGTTTATTGACAGATACTCACACGTGGTCTTACAAAACACATGCCACGGAGTTTTATTTTTTTCTTTTTTTATTTTCTTCGTGTTAGCACAATTGCTAACAACAATGATGCATGCAATAGCATACATTTAGCAAACAATAGATTTGAAAAGTACTCCCCCTTGCTTGTCATGTGGGAACTTGTCCGACTATCTATCCACCATGGATCTTCCCCCTTGAAACTTGATGAAGAGAAGCTTAACATTAGTAGTGAGTCCTCTTGTGGACTCTTCTCCTCCTCTTGGCAAATATTTTATTGCTCTTGTGCTTGCTTCTTCTTGAAGCATTCTGAGGCATAGTGCCCCATCTTGCTACAATAGTATCACTTGATCTTGGACTTGTCCTTCTTGGTCTTGCTTGGAATTGAACTTGAAGATCCATCTTGATCTTCATTCTTTGCTTGTTTCTTCTTGAATGTAGCTCCTTGCTCTTGGTCTTGCCCTTGATCTTGATGAAACGTGCTTGATCATCTCCATCATGGATAGAAAATCTAGCCATCATTGCATTGAAGTGTTGCCTCCTATTCTCCTTGGTTATGAGGACACCTTGGAGGTCTTATTAGAGTATTGCTAGAAGTGCTTATTTTTTATCAGTGGAAGTGCATCAAATAGAGTTATCAATTACTCAGAGACAGATTAGAGTATGTGACTGTATCCGCTATTGTTTTGTACTTGCATCATTTGATTTGTACATGCTACTTATTGTCGAATGTTTCGATACTACAATATTCTATATCTGTCAATTACACTCTGAAATTGTTTGCCTACGAAATCATGTTGGTACTAATGATTTCAAAGCTAGTTACTAATAGTACAAACGTGACAATTGTCACAATAGCTTTGTTCATTTTTTATAGGCGTAGTTATATATTAGAAGAAGGATTATTCCATAGAGCCCGATAGTTTGTCTTTTGAATTAGATTTTAATACTATCATATTCTCTTTCCTTCTTCCAACATGGTATCAAAGCTATATCTGATATTAAAGCAATTTTGCTAGTAACCTTTGGATACTTATATAGGCCGCTTCATTATTATTTTGATACAAGTCAAGCATTGAATACCTTTGTTCTAGTCAATAAGGCATTACTTTGGCATAATAGATTAGGACATTTGAATCATACATATGTGTCGAACATGTCGAAACAGTCCTTAGCACTTGATTTTGATTATCCTACCAGTAAATTTGACCTTCCTGTTTGTCATAGCTGCATTGTCAAAAAACAGACTAGGATTTCATTTAGATCGAGTCAGAGGCATGCATCAAAAGATGTTCTAGATGTTGCTCACTCAAATATATGTGATGCAATGCAAACTCCATCATTACTTGATGCAAAGTACTTCATTACCTTCATTGACGAATATTCAAAAAAAAAATATGTTTTTTTAAGCAGAAGTCAGAGGGTTTTAAAAAATTTCGACAATTCAAGGAGCGTGCAAAATTGAAAATTGGTAAAAGAATCAAAGCATTGAGGTCTGATAATGGGGGAGAGTACATCTCAACCAAATTCAAGGAGTATTGCCTCAACAACAACATTAAGCAACAATTAGTCACCTCCTATTCGCCTCAATAAAATGGACTTGATGAGAGAAATAATCGAATCTTAGTCAACGCGCCGAAGTGTATGCTTGCTCATAGGACACTTCCGAAATTCTTATGGGTTGAAGTTATTTCCACCGACTTCATCTGCTATAATTTTGTACTCACATCATCTGATTTGTACATGCTACTTGTTGAATCTCATACTTTCTTATTGCATTCTATGTTGGTTTGTATATGTTAGATCTCTTATCAATTACTCTAAATTGTCGAATGTTTCGATATTGTAATAATCTATATTTGTACTCTAAAATGGTTTGTCTACAAAATTACTTTACTCATGATTTCCAAGTTAGTTACTAAAAGTAAGAACGTGACAACTGTCACAATAGGTTTGTTTATTTTGATAGGCATAATTCATCTTTTGACTTAGATTTTATTACTATCGTATCCTCTTTCCTTATTCCAACATATAGTACATTCACCCCCTATGCTATGAGATGAGTTGTCTCCCAGTTGGACATGAACCTTAGAATGTGTGTAGGATCAACAATCTTGAAACCAGTTATAATGGTGAGTCTTCTGAATCCAACTACCAAAGTCATCAGTTTGGATTTCTTCTGATTTGGCCATATATACAACATCCTCCTCATCAACTATTTTGATTTGGTTTGATCTATAGTCAACATTATTAACTTGTTGCTAAAATTATCTCTTTCTCTCAATGTTGTACTTGAATATTCTACAATTCTTGATGACATGGCCCTTCCTTTTGCAGTATTTGCAGAAGAATTGATGAGAGGATGATGGGCCAAAATTCGGCTCCTTGCTCTTCGATTCTATTGCTTGATTAGACTTGTTGATTTCTTAGATCTATACTTCGGATTTCTCCTTGAATATAGAGCTTGAGGTTCCGAGCCAGTATTTGAAGAAGATCCATTTTGTTTGATCTCTTCATGAAGTAGCATAGAAATAACTCTATTCAGAGTTAGGGCGTGTTGTGTAGATATTACAAGAATCTAGTTCTCATATGCCTCAGGTAGACTCGATAATAAAGTCATAATGGCGTTAGAATATTCAGCCATGATAGATCTACTGGCATTCATTTGCTCAATCATATTTTTGAATTTGTCAAGGTGGGTTGAAATAGAATCTATCTCAAATATTTTGAAAGTGAAAAATTGTCTTTTTTCAAATGAAGCTTGGATGTGACATCTCTGATATCATACAATGTGTTTAGAATGTACCAAGCTTCCTTGGATGTTTGTGTAGATCTAATGTCACTACTCTGAGCGTCATTATTATTGCAAAGGATTAACACAAACGCCTTTCCATCTCTCTGTCCATTTGGTGATAATAGTTGCATTCATTGATCTTAATTCCTTCAACAATGTGCCACAATTCTTTTGCAAGCAATACTACCTTCTTGAATTTTCAAAGATGGTAGTTGTCTCCATCAAGCTTCTCAATGAGAGATGAACTTGAGCCTAAATCCATTCTGAAGATTAATTAGTGATCAAAATTAGAGATTGTAGGGGAAAACAAAAACTTTTGAGTGCGCTTCTAGATGAAGTTTTGGTAAAAACAAGACTAGAAATAGAGTCTATTGTAGAGTCAACAACCTGCTCTGATACCATGCTAGAAATTAGAAATACAAGGTCTAAATAGAGCAGAAGACAAACTCGGTCAATTAAATTATGTAGTGTGGTAGTCAGACAATAAATGAATGAAGTAGAAGCAATCAGATTGAACAAACAATAGGTAAGACAATCAGAGATTGAAGACAAGAGCTGAAAATACTTCTCATTAAACATTGATCTTCAAGAAGATAAGAGGAGTACAATAACTACTAACTTGAAAATCGCTCTTGCCATGCTTGCCTTGACTTGAAAACTCAAATGCATTGCTTTTTTATATATAGCAAAAATCTACTAGTCCTACGGTATTGAGAATGATTACAAGTGTTTTGTTATGTTGTCTAATTTGTCTTAAAGTAGATAAAAGTCACCATAAATCTTAAACTTGTATGTATAGAGTAGGAAATTATCAATATCATCCTTGGATTAGAATCAGATCACAACCTACGTCAAAAAGTAGTCACCAAGGTCGAAATAGAAACAAGGGTTGAAAGAGACCTTGAATCGAAAATAGACACGAGTCAAAATAGGTTTTTGCGTCAAAATGAGTGTCGGGGTTGACAAATTCAATTCGACCAATCAACTCAAGCCAGGGATCAATTTCAATTTTGATTCCTAGAGGCAAAATATATTTTGATTCTCAATTTTGATCTTCTGTTCATAGTTGCACAATCTTCAAAATTTCTAAGAATTTTACAGTCTCAAGATACTCATTAAACAATGGATTTCCACTTGAACTTTGAAATCCAACAAGATGGAGCTGGATATTTAGCACAGACCTCTCGTAGAAAATTGAATGTTTCATTTCAAGAGTGTAAAGGCATCGACAAATTTTCTTAGCTCATTCACCAAGGCCTTTAACACTTTCAATATTGTCCCTTTCCATTTAACAAGAAATAACTACTTTGTCATGAAAAAGATATGAGATTCTTACATGAGAAAGTGCATTGTCTTGCTTGTGTAATGGCCTTGGGGAAGAAACCTCATGTACAAAATAATAAAATAAGAGCTTTTGTATGAAAGAAAATAGAAAAGCTCCATTTTGAGGAATTTATGGGGTCAAAGGGTCCTCAACCAAGACCCAAATAATCTTGTCAATAGGGCTTTATACTACAAGACCTTCTTGGCCCCCCAATTTACAAGGCCTTGTGAGGACTTATAACCAAGCCCAATAAACTCACAACACCTCAACTTGTGATAGCATGTAGCTCAAACTACTCAACATGTTGACAAAAGATGAGGTATGCAAAAATGTAGCATGACGAAAGCATTGGAATAATGCAAGAAGTAAAGTTTTGGTACAAAAAGTTTTTATATAAGATGTAGATGCACAGTTATGGATGTAAAGTGGTAGTAGGTTAGCAAGTTGGTACGGAAAAGGTTGTATGTGCAAAGCGACCTAGTGTAAACAATGGGTGAAAGTCGACATGTGTGACCAATGCAAGATTGATTGAATATAGTCTTATCTAGTATTTGCCTATCACACCTCCACCATGTTGAGAAATGTAGCTAATTCTAATCATTCCTCAACTGGTTGATTTGGGTAAGGGTATCAATTGCAACCACACTAGTGCATGCTCGAACCTAATTGTTGAGTTGTTGACAACTTGGAGCCTTGTGCTCCTTGTTAGGCTTTGCCTATTAATCAAGATACAATGTATCTTTGTGAATAACAAATTTCAGTTTCATTAGTTGTGAAGATTCACTACAATAATATAAAATCAAGTTGATATGCGAGATCACTAGAAACTTTATGTGTACACACAGATTGACAAGACATTCAATTTGTTGGAAAATGAAAAAAAAATTAACTGCAATTCAAATGTGATTGAGTGTTTGTAGTCAGACTCGTGCAACAAAGACACATCAACTTCTAGAAAATCATCAAGAGTACTGCTATTGTGGCAAAGCCAAAGATCGAGATTTGAATGAAAGTTTTGACAAAGATAATTTCACACAATTCATGAATTGAAGCTTGACATTTAGACCAAGCTCCAAATATGAACAATGTCCCCCATCATAGTTGAGTTGGATAAGGGTGCTCCTTGTGGTAGCGAGGACCCAAACTCAAAGCTCAGTCTACTTGTTATGTCATGGTTTCAACCCTTGTTATGGCTTTGCCCATGTGAATAATTCTAGTATAAAACAATGCATGACAATAAAGAGCCACATATATATATCCATGAGAACTCAACTCCATTTGCCAATCATGTATTGTCAGGCTAAGCTTCATTTCACGAAGATCGACCACACATGCACATGCGCATGCACGCGCGCGCATGCACACACACACACAGAGTTGTAGCACCATAACGAATCACTTGTCTTGGCATTTTTTATGCACAAATATATGCTATGCATTGAGCAATAGGATGAACCTAAACAAGGAGCATATGGCTCCAAGATGTCCACTGTGTTGTCGATGGAGTTTGGGCCTACATCATCGTAGCAAGAATTGTACTCTCAACCTCAACTTTGTGGCCTTGATAGTGTAGATAAGGACACATGTCAACAAGTCGAAATATTAAAAGCCACTAGGGCTAGTCTCATAAAATATAAAGTACTAGAAACCAACAAAAGCTTAGCGCCTCAACTAAGAAGGTACTAGAAAGTCATTGAAATGAATCAAGCTTAGCTTTTCAACTAAGGTACTAGAAAGTGATCGAATTTTGTTTATCGAGTTTCTTGTAGAGTTTTAAATTGCTTCCTCAAGTTTGGTTTCATCTGATAGTGATTGATGCTCCTCTTATGATATTGTCTTGGGTTCCACCATATCCCCTTTATTTCATGTTTATCCATATTTTTTAAAAGTAGGGCGAATTAGATTCTATTATGTGCATGTCACCTCAAACTCTTATCATGGCCTTATGCATAACGTGTGCAGGATGGGCATGTTGGATGGTCATCCACTTTTGGATAGGGTGGTTCAGACCATGTAAACAAAGCACATTCAACAACAACACCTAGATAAAGTCTACAAAAAGTTCAAATTAGAGGGTAATGATAGGGTGAGTTGCTAGATCTAGAACAACTTTTTTGTATATACATGAACTAAGGCTCATGATGAGCTCCTCTCATCCAATATTCTGGCACACCCCAAGAAGTTTAAGCAAAAATTGGTGCATTTTGATGTGCCCTTTCTTTCTTTTTTTCATTTAACAAATTAATAGCTATTAGTTTTGTTGTGATAGCATCCATTGTGATTATTTTATCAAATATGACACATCTCTAGATGAGTTTGAGAATGGATTTTTTTTTTCTAATTCTTAAAATTTTTAATCTTCTATTTTCTCATTTTTCAACATGCATGCTTGTAGCATTTCAATTTTAGATCTGCAAATATCTAACATAATTCATTAGTGCTAATAGAATAGAATAGTTTTTGAGCTCTCTTAACATACTTGAGAAGGCAGGGTTAGTGCTCTCCCATCTATACTTTGTTTTTTTTAATGTGTTGTTGGAGATTGCTCTTGGAAATGTTGTTCTACTTCCAGTTGTGTTTTTCATAGTTGCAGTTGAGTCCTCTAAATTGTTGGGGCTATTGGTTCAAATCTTAACCTAACACAACTCTCAATAGTTTACTTATTAGTAAAATGCTAACAAATTACAATAGATGGGGCATCAAATAAATGCCCGCTATAGGATATGTTTTATGAACATGTGGCAAAAATTCGTAGGCATCAACTCCCAAGCTTGCACCTGGATGTGCACATGCGCTTTGACATAGAACTGGAGGATTTAATATAAAGTGGACAGCCCCTATTTTCACATGTCGCCTGTTTTCAAGCCTTCGACTTTTATGCACATGTGTGTATCATTAAATGTTGTGCGCCGAGGGCTAGAACGCCCAAAGTGACTCCCTAATATGGAGAAGTGTATTCTGCATTGTCATGGCTATAGCAGTGCAAGGTCCTTCCATGCAATGATGAAAGGGCAAGGAGAGATGGGGGAGCAAAGGGGGAGGTGGACCCTTGGATGGTGTTTGAAACATCACTAACATGTGAAGGAGAGAGAGATGGGGGAGCAAAGGGAGAGGTGGTGGGTGGAGCATCCACCACCACCCTTGGATGATGTTTGCAACATGAGTAACATGTGAGGGATATATGATGGTGTGGAATATGCTAGTCCCCAAGATACAAGGGTGGGCCATTAGGGGCCACCTACCATCGCCTACCTTGTCGGTATCGTATAAATACTTGGGAACCCGTACACGTACACAGTGGAGGCTGTCTCCGATCCGTCTCTTTATTTTTCTGAATTTTGCTAAGAAAAGAAAAGCAGAGATCTCCATCTGACAATCGCAGGAATCTCGTTCTCTTTCCTCATTGGTCGACATAGCTTCGTCGTCTTCTGGATTCTGGATCTCGCTGTTGGGCAAGGCGGCTGCTATTGCTGCTTTGGGCGAAGATGTCCTGGCTTGGCTTTGAGGCATAAGCGGCAGATGAAGTGGTGGACGAGGAAGAGGGGGTGAGAATGTCTGTGTGGGAGGGGCGGCAACGTTTGGATTCTACGCTTCTATCACCTACTCTGACTGACAAGACCAGCATATTTGAAATCACTCGAAGCCATCTGAAAAAATCTCCTCCCCTTCATTTATCGGGTATGATTCCGTACGATATGTTAGCATCTGTAATGAATCAGGTAGGATTCCGTTCAATCTATTAAGATACTGAATTTTTGGGGCATTCCGCTGTCAGCATCCATCATGCTTGGAATTCTCAATTGCATTGAGCTTTTCCATGTGATCGAAGCTGATTTGAACAATAATGTTACCAATTGAACGTTTTATATACTGCCTTTCTGAATCTTTTTGTTTCATGGATTTAATGGAAATGAAGAGTTTAATATCTGACTTCCTTTATACGGAAGAGAATTGCTTAAATGAGGATAGATCAGAATTGGTTACTGCCTTCTCAGATATGGAAAGTAACTGTCTTTAATATGGCAGCTTCACACGGCACTTAGCCTGCTAGAGAAATGTGTTCTAAAGATCCCATTCTGGGGCTCTTTTGAGACGAATTGGGCAGCATTGCGGATCCAATTGTATTGTAGAATGATGAGTCTTTGATTTCTCATAGTTGGCTTTCTAGTGCTCAGATATTCCAAGTTATCGGAAATACATGCTACACAATAATATGATTATGAAGGAGATTCACTTTATCCTATGTGAAGGTATTACAACAAAAGAGTTTGTTCCTAGTGGCACCGCCCAGCCAATCGCTCACAAGAACTATTGCCATTTCCTCCAAGGTCTTAGCACTCCTCTCAGCACTCTTATAGCCTAGATCCTCCTAATGAGTCACATGAAAAAAATTGGTGAGGTGTCCTATAAGCTAGAGTTACCTCAAGGATGTAAAGTACATCCAATTTTTTATGTAAGTCGTTTAAAGAACTGCTCACATCAAGATGACAACCTTGTAGAAGGCTTGGTGTCACTAGAGGAAAAAGAGGCTTTGGATCATGGGCCAATACATATTCTACATAGGAGGGAGAGGCTTTGGATCATGGGCCAATACATATTCTACATAGGAGGGAGAGGCAATTGAGGGATTATATCCTCCAAAAGTATCTAGTTGCACGAAAGAACTTCCCTTGTCTGATGCTTTTGGGAGAGTGATTACAGGCTATGTGAAGCATTCCCTGAGTTTGTCATCGAGGATCGATGACTGTCATGAGGGGGTTGAGAATGTTTTTCCCGTCGTGGTCGTAACGTATCCAAAAGGCTAGTGACCAAGTGATTGCCAAGTGGTTGGCCAAAAATGCTCTAGAGGTCCTATCTCGAGAGTTGGAGCATGTTTTAGCTAGTCTACATGGATCAGCAAGCCATGCATGGATGACACATATCCCAAGATAGGGATAGCATCTAACTAGCTCAAGAAATTGCCCATGGAAGGGAGGAGATTCATTCTTTCACCGGCTAGTTGGTTCCTTCAGGAGTAACTCCTTACAATATGACATAGACTTTAAAAGGCGGTAAGCCTCATAGCTTGTTTTCAAAATACTCACTAGCATAATTACCCTCCATCTATGAAGAAAGAGGCCTTGTTTTCTTGCTATGCTCAGCTATTCAATCATTGTTTGAAGTTGATGAACCTTTGGACTTGCAATACAACAATCCATGCCCTGCTTCAAAAAGACTCTTGTTTTCTAGGTCTGTTTGGCTGGTTCTTCAAGGCGCTTCCCCCCCTAATTTCAAAAGCAGCCCACTTGTGGATTCATCTTATAAAATCAGAATACACTTCATTGTCAAATTCAATACCATTAACCACATGACATTGAACAGTCTTCAATTTCTTCAAGAGATTAGGAAGTCGGGCCAACAAGAATCTTGCTTATAGATATGTATAGACAACATTTTATTTGAGGATCAGCATGTTAATAAGTAACGGAAGTGCCAAAATGAAGAAGAAAGATTCGGATACCAAAACAACCATGAACGATTTGAAAACCATGATGATGTTAATGTTTTAAATGTGGCCAACCATGGAAAGTACATTTCATGACTTGGAAAATACTGTTTGGACCTTAGTTGCCCGTCATCAACAAACCTTAGTTCGACTTCAAGTGTTGTATTGTCAGAACAAGCCGTTGGATATATGGCCATCGATTTCCATTAGGACATCGTCATTTATCTTATTGACGGGAATGTGCTAAGAGTGAAATTTATTCTTTACAAGAAGAATTAAATAAGGCAACAGCAACGAATCCTATACAATAATCAGAAGTTAAAGGCATCAGATGATGAATGCGAGCTGAAAAGAGATTGGAGAAGCAGAATAATGAGCATATTAATGTGTCACTTTCTGCCAACCCTCACAATTGTAGATGTTTTGACATAGATTATTGCACACCAGTCAATTTCTTCAATAGTTGTCGTACAAATATTTTGAGGCCAATTATCTGGATCTATAAATTTACCAATTGAGTTATCCACCATAATTTGGAGCTACGAGTTCAACTGAATCAAGATCGATCACGATTCACTTCAGTATCTAAAATTCAACCTCCATGTTTTGGGACAAGATTGCTTTAAGTAACGGGGGTGCCATTTATACAATAAAACCAATGGGGTTGGCTTAGTTGGTTAGCTTGACATCCAAAGTTTCTTTGGTCTTAGGTTCGAGCCTCCCCTTGGAAACCAAGAAGCATTTATACAATAATAGCAATAATTTAGAGGTTGTAGTTCTTGTGGAGCAATTCAATAATTGGGCCAAGAGACCCCCAATTATCTTCTGTGTGAGAGGTCTTTGTTTTAACCTTAGTTGTTCCGGAACGGAACGCGTTCCGTTCCGGAACGATGCCCTTAAAAAAAAAAAAAGTTTTCTTTACAAAGGATTTAATTCATTAAATAATTAAAATAATTTAATTTTTATGAATATCGTTCCGACCAGGAACGTACGGAATGTTCGAAACGGAACGTTCCGACCCATTTTGGTCGGAACGGGCTTCTAAGGTTTTAAGATACCTAGACCCAATTAGTCAACATGACTAGTTGAATCTTGGACAATTTTGGGGACACCTCTAAAAGCCACTATAATAGCTGGGTCAGGCTAAATCAGGGGCTACGTACATTTGTTAATCTTAGGGTTTTCTTATTAATGCATAGTCTGCAATCAATTTATGAACGTATCCCAGTTTTAATGAATTTGGTGCAGTGTTTCTGTTATATGTGTGGTGGGCATTTCGAGTTTTTTGTGTGCTATTGATGCTGGAACTTAGTGCAGCTTTGGAATGAAAATTGATCATTTGTAGTATGCAGACTTCAAAATTATTGTTACCTTCAGAATATACATTTTTTTTTCATGTCTACATGAGACAAAATCTTCTTCTTCTACCCATATACTTGTAGCTCATTAAATAAATAAAAAAGTTTCAGACTGTGTTCTGATCAGCCTGATGCTAAATTTTGTGAGCCATCCTGGAATGCACTTTCTATAAACGTTCTGGAATACATCACAATTTTGCCTGTACCATCTATGAATGGTAAAGACTTGAACAGGGACATTGTTGCTTCTTGTTCTTCCTGTACGTGGTCTGACACTGTGGTTATATTCGACGTGCCTTTTGTATTCTGCTTGAACCTGTTGTACTACTGGGCATTGATTTATCTGTGACTTTCTCATACCATGAGCACTAATGACATAAGTGGGGATTGGATTTAGGCATCTTCTTTTGGTATATTTGTTGGGTGTTATGTGAAATGAACATTGGTAAACTTTTCAATCAGCTATAATACTTGATTTGGAATCTCATACTCGTACTCCACACCTGGAAACCTGTGCTTTATTTCAGAACAAAGTGTCAAAGATTGGGTCAACAAAGATTTAGATCAGGCCGCAAAGGCACGGTCACTTCAAATTGGGAATTTTCTTGATATTTTAAGAAGTACAGGTGGGGACAAGACTGGAAAGCTGGTCGTAACTGATGAAACTGAGGAACTTAGTCGAGGATGGAAGGTGAAATATTGATCTCTTTGTCATTTCTGTAGGAAAAGTCTTCTGAAAGAAAATTAAGAATGTTTCTGTTACTTATGTCTGCTATGCAAATATTAATTATCTATGGCTCTGTTCATGGAGGCCCATTTTGATGCACGTATTGGAAGAAGAACCCAGCTAGAAATCTTTATGGAACTGGCATAAACTCTCAATAAATAATCACAAATATTTCCTTTCAAATATCTTTCACCTATTATTTTTGTGTATCTTTAGCTTAATTTAAAATGTATGCTGTTCACACTTGGCCTGCCATCACAAATCACAATGTCTCTCTTTTTGGGAGGCATAGGCAAGTTCAGTTTGGGTTCTGGATCGTATTAGCATCAACTTCATCCTGAGAAAGTTCAGAATGCCTTGTCATTTTATTAGTAGCTGTAACTGGGCATTTAAAATTGTACTATATGATATCAGCGGTGCTGAATAGTGGTTGAAAAGCACAGACCAGGGCAGAGAAAAACTTGGTTAGAATTTTGTTGTGTTTGTTTCAACTTTTAGTGCTTACACACTGCTTTTGGCAAAACATCTCAGCTTAAACAAGAGAACGAGGTAATGCGTGTCATGTACCGCAAGGGTCCTGAGGGCACTCCATTTCATACCTACTGTATTGAAGGCACCATAAATGGTCCCATGGTGAATGGTTAGTAGTCATTACCCATTCTACATGATCTCTAATTGATCTTATATTTTGTCATGTGCTACTTGTACAATCATGTCTTATACATAGCATTTTCAATCTCGTTTCTCATTTCTTGTTATACATGTTCTATTCGATAGATTCTGACATAGTTGTAACTTGAATTGCTGTGGCATGCTCTGGTTTTATCCAGCACTTTGTGTTGGTTGGGAAGCTCCTTCTTACAAGGAATGGTGAGAACTCACTACTTTTTATATTTGTGATTTCAAATTATGAATTATAACTTTCTACGATTACATCACCCATCTAGCACCCACTATTATATCAGATGGAAAAGTTTTACTGAAGTAGTAGAGCCATATGGTCTGACCCACGTTAGAAAGCATAATGGTCATCAATACCAGGTGGAGGTGTGGGTAACGATATTCTCTTATCTGTCCTTTCTAGTTCATGTAAATCATCATTTTCTTGTTCACCCAAGATTTATTGTCTGTTCTGAGTGTTTAACTTCCTTTTACAATTTTTGAATAGGATTTTGGCCCTTGCCAAATCATATACAACAGAAGACTAGATAGGGAGCTTTGCTTCTGACAGTTATGGCACTGTCACAGTGTCTGATTAGTATCTGATGGTTACTTTGGTTTCTGATTTGGTATGCTTTAGATAGATTGAAGACACAAATAAAAAGATCTGAATATCCATGATGACAGGTGGCCTCAGATATCAGTACCAACATTTGAAGTTGTTGAGTCGCGATGGGTAAAGAGGATTCGTGTGGGTGAGGATGTATCTTTGATCAGGTATTTCTTGAAAACTATTGGAATTTGTGTTAATAGTGTTTTAAGCATCCCTTCCCAACTCTATTGACTTTCTGGTTGGTCTGAAAAGTACATATCCGGTCAGCTCTGGAACCTTAAACATGCCTTAATTTTGAAGTGTAGGGAACATTGGCTGCAAATGATAAGCAGGTTGCTGTGTTTTTGTGCATTCTAGTAATTCTTTGTCTTCAATTGCTGAATCAGAGTGAAAGTGCCATGGCCACTTGCCGCTCGTGAGGTGCTCATGACTGCCTTTGAGTTGGAGTATTTTGAACAGGATCTCATCCTTGTGCTTTTGGGAACAGTTAATTTCCTACATTCTTGCTCTTCTCTTTCATTATATATGAATAAAGATTGGCTTTTGACATGTAAGCAAGCAAGACTGATCATGCTTTTGGTTGTGACTTTCCATTGTGAAACTCTGAATACTTGACACTTTCAATGCTATAATTTCTATATGACAGAGTTACATAAAATTTTCTTTTAGAGTGATAAAGCTAGGAACTAGCAGATAGACACAGGCTTAGATTGTCAGATTACTACACGTCTCTTAGTTATTTTTGCATGTACATATCCAAGACTAATATGAATGTTTCTATTTGCTTTTGTGATTGTAGGCTTCTAACTCGACCCAAGTGGACGTTCTCACATCTGGGCTGAGCCCCGATGATATCCCCCCTGCTGAGCAAAATGTAGTGCGGATGGATGTTGCTGGTGGTTATGTGCTTCAGAAAATGACTTCAGATAAAAGCTACTTTCGGTGTGTAATATAAGTGTTCCTTAGATTATTACCAATTTCAATCAATGTGTGTTTTTTACCTATGGGGATTCAAGCTCTCCACATCAGCATTTGTAGAAAAATTGGGTAGATCTGTATCTGTTTGTCAAAAGAATGCTATTTATGAAGCAACAATTCGTTGAGAATTATAGTTTTATAAGCTACTTGGAGTTTGGTTTGTTATTTATTTGGAGTTTGGTTCAATATTTCTAATGACATGTAGACAACCACCTCCTAATTTTCCAAGTTCCCTTGACAAGAGTTTTTCATCATTAACTTATAGATATTGGGAAATGTTTCCTACTCTGAAAATGTAGACCGCTTTAAAATTGGAAAACACCAAGCAAGATGCAGTATATGGCCCTATGGGTAAACATGACATTATCACCTGAATGCTGAATATGGAAATTAGCTGAAATGCATTGTAAAAGTAGGACAGAAAGAGGAAGAGAAAGAAGTTCTAGCTGAAGAGCCAAAGGCTCTCATGTACAAAAGGATAACAAGTACGAGAGCTAATTTGAACCAAATATTTGGACTACAATTGGTCTCTAGGCTTTGTAATATGGGGAAACACATCTCCTCATGGGAAAACATTTTATGGTCTTAAGACGTTTTAAGATGTCCCATGACCAAGAAATGGGTTTTCCCATAACTGCGCTTCAAGAGTTTTTATCATGCTCATGTGGCTGATTCTTTACAAAATAGATGAATGGTTTGGGGATGGAGCATGAGGGTGGATGATGCAAACCATCAAATAAGTTCCTTGGAGGAAAGGTTTTTGCATTAATGGAGCGCCAAAATTGAGAAGCTAAGAAGCTTGCTTTTTCTCCTAGCTAGCAAAGATGTCCTAACAATCAGCAAGAGCTATTGGCATTGTGCATGGATTGGACTCTACAACACCGAGTTTTAGGTGAAGTGTGTACACCAGCCATGCAACCTTGAAGTCTTTTTGCAGGTGGCTAAATTCAGAAGGTGTGTGATATGGAAATCCAAAGTTAGAAGGAGAGGATGTAGTAGGAGATGCATTTTCATGAATATTATACCCAATGACTTTCATGGATGTGAACAAGTTCCCTACACTGCATGAGTGACATGTTCATTACTAGCGTGTGGTGACTCTAGTGCACAAGCTAATTGATCTAATGAAGATGTGTTGGATTTCTATCCTCTCCATCCCTATCTCTCTCTACTAATCTAGATCCATTAATTTTGCTTTTGTAAATATTCTTACAGTCTGCATAAATACAAGGAAAGTCGATGACAGTCTGCATCGACATGCCCGACATCGACTTTTCCTGACAAATGGTTTTGAGCCCGACATCAACTTTTCTTGACAAATGGTTTTCAGCCCGGCCTCGACATCGAAGTCCTCGACTTCCACGTCATCAACTTCCTCGACATCGAAGTCTCCGACTTCGACGTCTGATCAAAGGGAAGCTACGAAGTCCTCAACTTCCACGGCATCAACTTCCTCGACATCAAAGTCTCCGACGTCTGCTCAAGGGAAGCTACGAAGTCCTCGACTTCCATGTCATCGACTTCCTCGACATCGAAGTCTCCGACGTCTGCTCACCAACGTCTGCTCAAGGGAAGCTACGAAGTCCTCGACTTCCACATCATCGACTTCCTCGACATCGAAGTCTCCGACGTCTGCTCAAGGCAAGCTACGAAGTCCTCGATTTCCACATCATCGACTTCATCGATATCGAAGTTTTCCAAACGTCAATATCATCAATTTGATGGCTCACAAGTACATTTGTCAAAGCCGGACAGAATCTCCAACTGAACCAGATATTGTCCGAGTGCGACCGCCAACAGCACGTAGTGCCTTAATCATGTTTGTAAATCACACATTAATCATTCTTTTAATCAGTTAGCCATGTGTATATATACAGCTACTTATCAGTTGCTGCGGTTAAGCTCTATGAACACTGAATCAGAGTGCAATAGTTTTGATCTTCCTCTCTGTTATTACAGAGTATTGTTTCAGGAAGATCACGATTCTCTTCAGTTTTAAGACTGTATTTTCTTCACGACTGAATCATTCCTATTCCAACAATCTAAGTTGTGAATGTCGTCTTGAATGTTCATTTTCATTCATGTTCAGAGTGCTTCGTACTAGCAGATTAATTGTTTTGTAGATTAAATCGTTTTATATGACTGGTAACACTGAACATGTGCTTCGTACTAGCAGATTAATTGTTTTGTAGATTAAATCGTTTTATATGACTGGTAACACTGCTCGATTTCTTGCTCTGATAACTGCATTTGATACAACGCTTCTGCAAAGCTAAATTTTGTAATCAAGGTAATTTGTGTATGGCTAGGGAATCAACTTAGTCGATCCAGCAACTTAGAAGCTGTGATCAATCAAGTAGGACAGACTTCGAGACTTCGAAGTCGGTCTGATTACTAAATCGATAGACTTAGTTTCATGCACCGAGGATTCCCTGTTGCATGGTATCAGAGCTCCTTCTCTGATTCCTAAAGGCAGATCCAGAGCATATAGTGTAGGCAGTTGCTACTATTATCTTCAGTCATATTAATCTGCTATCTGCATATACTCATCTTGAAATTCCAAATGGATTAACAATCACAATCTGCTCTAATGGTAGAGAAACTGGATGGTTTGAATTACCATTTATGGAACTTCAAAATGAGAGTAGTACTGATGGCCAAAGAACTATGGGAAATAATCGCTGGAATCGAACTACTTCCCAGTGTCGATGAGCAAGCCATTTCCAAATGGAAGCTCAGGGATGGCAAGGCTTTTGCCTTGATCACCCTTAACATCTTCGACACACAAATTGGTCATATCAAAAAAGCCCAATCATCGAAAGAAGCTTGGGATATATTGAGTACACTATATGAAGTGAGAGATGTCACTTTGAAGCTGCATTTGAGGAGAAAATTCTTCTCTCTTAGAATGTCAGATGGTGATTCTGTTCAGAATCACATAATGAATTTAAGACTCTAATGGATCAGATGGCAGCAATAGGTTCAACAATTGAAGACTATGATGTTGTAATGACCTTATTCTCAAGCTTACCATCTTCCTATGAAAACTGGGTGATGATGGTTTCCACACACTCAGACATCACATTATCTAAAGTCATAACTATGTTGCTGCAGGAGGAAACAAGAAGAGGTCATCTTCATCCTCCATCAACGAGTCACAAGCATTATTCTCGAAGAAGGGCTCAAGGAAGCAACAGAAGAAAAAAGTTGTCAAACAGAACGACAACAATCAAAAGCAATCACAGAAGTCCTAGAATCAGCCACCTGCTCAGAACAACAAGAAAAGACTCTTCTGCAGGTACTGCAAGTGACCAAATCATGAGATCCAGGACTGTGGAGTCTTGAAGTTCAACAACAACTACAAGAAGAAGAAGCCGGATTAGCAAGCTCATGCAACCGACACCAAGCAGAAGATCGAAGATGATGATGAGCAGGAAGTCTTCATGGTGAGCCATCGCCATGTCGAACAGTCAGAGGAATGGTTCCTTGATTCTGGAGCAACACAACACATGACAAGCCATCAAGAATGGATTATCTACTATTCGGCCTACAGCACCAAGAAATTCGTTCACCTCGGAGACAACAACTCCCACATAATTGAAGGTGAAGGTACTGTCAGGATGAATTTACAAAATGGAATGTCGAAGCTTGTGCCAAATGTATTGTGTGTCCCGAATCTGACAACAAATCCACTGTCAGACTATATTTTCTTCACGACTGAATCATTCCTATTCCAACAATCTAAGTTGTGAATGTCGTCTTGAATGCTCATTTTCATTCATGTTCAGAGTGCTTCGTACTAGCAGATTAATTGTTTTGTAGATTAAATCATTTTATATGACTGGTAACACTACTCAATTTCTTGCTCTGATAACTGCATTTGATACAATGCTTCCGCAAAGCTAAATTTTGTAATCAAGGTAATTTGTGCATGGCTAGGGAATCGACTTAGTCTATCCAGCCATCATTTAAAATCATCATATTCTACAGTGAGGACTATGTGCTACATTCAAATGGATTATTTTTGCTGGACATGGACAGGTTTTGTTAGAGTCCTATCTCGAATATGACCTCGACATAGTCTTTTGCTAGAGGGCCCGAGGCCAAGTATTGACGAAGGCCGATAATCGAAGTGGACATCCAACCCAAGCTGAGACAGGTGCGTCACAAATAGTGACCCGATTTGACTACCTGACAAGCTGTTAGAGAAGTGGTGATTTGTGACCGTAAGGATCCTAGCCCATCAGTGACGAGATGCTAGCCGACAAGCAGCCGGGGTATCAAAGCGTCGTTCTAGAGAGAGAGTGTCCCGTTCTAGAGAAAAAAAGTGTGGAAAAACATCGATTTCGATCAAGTTCTTGAGGGATCTGGGAGAGATGAAGGAAAAATTGGCAAGTCTAGCTGTTTCCCAGCCTCCATCATTGCAGTCCTCCTAGCTCTAGTCACAGTAGGTTCAGCGCAGATCTGAGGGAAGTTTTTCCTTGCAAAAGTTTTGAGAAAATCTACCAAAACTCCTATGCTTGGCAGATTGCTGTCAAATTTTGGCAAGTCCTTTTTGGTACTTGATAGTTGCCAAGGAAGGATCAAGTCAGAATTCATCAAAAACCTCTGATTTTGCCCAGAAATCAGATTTTTGACCAATTTTTAGGCTGTTGGAGTTGCAAACTCAGAATGTTTTTGATTTTCTTCTGTTTTGCCTGAGATTTTGTAGGAAGCCTCCTTAGACAAGGGTGCCCTATTGCAACTATACCTTCAACTCACTTGCAGACTCAAGTTCAAGCGAATTCCTGCTGATTTTAGGCTGTTTTTCACTTGTTTTTTGGAAAAGTTGAAAAATTCAGATTTCTCGACGACTTTTGTATCTATCATACCAGCATCAGATTTCAAACTAGGGAGTGATATACCTTCTGTGAAACTCTTTTTTTCTGTTTTTCCCTCTTTATAGAAAGTTGTCCTTTGCTGTTCTTTTTACTTTGATTGAGAGAGAACAAAAAAAAAAGAAGAGTGAGTTTTGCCTTTGTGTTATTTCCTACATTGTACCCACAGACGACTATGTTGATATTCCTCTTAGCCCTCCAGGTGCCCTCCGATTGTTGCTTGCTAGCCCTATCCCTAGTCTTGACCATAATCCAAATACGGTTTGTGAGTTCACCTGCAAGTGTCTTTCCATTTGTGCAAGCTTGCATGGACAATATGGAGAGGACCATGGCAGAAATGTGAGCAATGCTTTTGAATGTGATTGGGAGTTATGTGCCATTTTCTCAATATCCTCCACCTTATGATTATTCTTTTCCATCTCCTCCTTTTACATATCTTGTGTATCCTCTGCCCTATCTTGAAGACAAAGACATTAGGCCTACCCGTTTTGCTGGAAACCCTTCCCAAAGGACTACTGATCTTGTAGATTAGTGGTTGCATAAATGGGAAGAGTAGTTTGATTTGAAGCGGTTCTCAACTATTGAGGGTTGGTGAGTCCGCAAAGCTGCCTATTTTTCTGACCTTGTTGACATGTGGTCGCGCAAGCTATTGAAGTTCAGTCAAGTCCCTTCCACTTGGGTTAATTCCAAGCAAGCTTTTAGAGCTCAATTTATTCCTCCACATGAGCATGTACTTTGGTTTTTGCATCCTTATAGGTAGTACACAATGCAAAATATGTCGATAAGTACAACGAAGTGCTTATTAAGATACTTGAGGAGATTCCTAAATGGATTGTGGTGCACAAGTTTAGCGTTCAAGGCTCATTAATAGTTCAATTAGGGGTTTTTAGTTTGGATCCTTGCATCCAATTTGTGGGAGCTTGGACTTTGGAAGTTGTAAATGTGTTTGGATTTCAAGAATCAACCTTTTGGATGCTACAATGTGGCAATCTGAAGGTCAAGTATTTCAAGCAGCTTAGGAGCATCTTAGTAGTAAAAATATCATTTGGCTCCTATAGATGAACCTTGTTAGCAATGCACAACCAGGATCTCTATTTGGTCCTATTTGTGTCATGCGGCTTCTCAATTATGTATCATAGCATGTTATTTTGAAAGGAAAAGCAAAGCCGAAAGCCTACTTCAACTTCATACAAAGTACATAAATTTGAGATATGAAAATTGAAATTAAAGCGTTATCATTTTTCATGAGAGAAAATAGCCTATAATATTGAGGAGAGTTTGCAAAAGAATGTTGTAGAACTTACTGGCTTGCAAGGAAAGCCTCTTTTATATGTGGGTACTGAAAAGATACCATGCTACCACTTGTCTTTGGGTAAATAGATAGATTACATTGGAAGCTTAGGAGGGCATAAGTTGCTTATTGTGTTTAATAAGATTCTCAAATTTTTTTATCATTTACTTCCACCATGTTCAATTTTTCTGCTAGTTTTGGTCCAAAAGAAGGAAAACACAGCCTTGGTAAACGTGGAATGTGAATAAACCTTGTAAGGGTACAAGGCATTTATACATCTAGGACCTTGAGTTTGAGTTACTGATCCATGCTATTGACTTGCTTTCTCCCATTTTGGACACCCTCCTCAATTGTGTTGTTGTCTCTGGCTTCCCATCTTCCTAGTGTACCAATATCATCCACATTCACAAAAATGGTATCCCACCGCACTATCATGATTGGTCATGTTGTCATGAAACTGTGTCGTACTATTCTTCAGTCAATGGTGAGTTTTGCGGCTGAGACTAGGAGATGATATGCATTGGACCAAGCAGGGTTCAAAGCCGATTACTCCACATATTGATTGCCATTCTTCTTTATGTTGAGGATGTGGTTCTACTCTCCCTGATTGGAGAGGGTTTACAAAGATAGTTGGATTGTCTACATGCGTTTTGTACTAGATGGGATTTGAGGTTGAACATTACGAAAGAGGATATGGTCTTCAATACTTCCAGGGCTTTCATGCAACACCAGGAGTTTATTTTTGACAATTAGCCTCTGAGGTGGTTTCTTCTTACACTTAATTGGGGGTACTGTTTACTGGTCCTCAATTTAGTATGAGACAGGCAACTATTGCTCGACTTGGGATGGGGCACACTTTCTTTGTTCAGTTGGAAAGGTTTCGTTTTTGGAAGTCCATTCCGGATGGCCCAAGTAAAGTGCAAAATTTTTTTCATAGGCTTGGCTAGTATTTTTAAATTACAGATTACCGCCTTATCTCGCATGATTTGGGCAAAGCCCACAATAAAGTCCCAAACCAAGAATCGTATTCTAAGCATGCCAATCACAAGCAACACAAGGGAAATAGATGGTGGACAATCCAACCCAACCAAACCTAGATCGAACGGGTCTCGCCCCCAAGCTATGGGTCAATCTCAAAGAGGAGTGAGGCATCACACCAGCAGCATAAGGCTACTAGTCTCACAATCAAGGATACACTAGTGAGAGCCCAATAGGTATACTTATACCCTCCAATGCCCATGCACCACTAATAGTGCACTGTGACATCTCATTGGACACCTCTGCAGCCTATCTGGGCCACGTCATCCAGTTCCCCAATGACTCACTGATAGACCCATATAAATCCACCATCATGAGTTTAGGCCTACAACCATTTATTATGACCCTATACAATATAAGTTATAAGTGTCTGATTATTATAAGTTGGGTGTCGTTTTCCAGCTTATAACTTATATTCAGAGAGATCAGACACTTCTAGTTTCTGAGCAAAAATGCATCCAGGCAACACTTACATCAATAGGACATGATGATAGTGCTATATCTTTTGATATCATTGTAGTAGGATACATTATATTTCTGCACATCTCATTCAGTTCAGTTTCTAGTAGTTCAACATGTTTGTTCTTTTCGTTACTGTTTCAAAGACGTTTCATACATTCCAACTGATATCACATACTTGGCATGTACTTTTTCCATCTTATCTGCCTTTTGCATGGGAAAGACATTAGTAGACACTCCTCTCTCTCTCTCTCTCTCTCTCTCTCTCCCCCTAAACCTGTACCACGTACAAGGGCAGCAGTGCAACAAACCGTACTTTACCTTCAGTAGCTTGATAAACAGCCAAAACTCTCAAGAATAGCCGCTCAACAAAGCTAGCTTCCCCAACATTTGTCATTAGGTTGGTAGGTCAATATACATAGATGGTTTGCACATTGGAAGATTCAGTTAGCCATGCTTCACTTGTTACCTACCAAACCAGTGGCCTTGAAGCCTATTCTCAAGTATCACTTCTATGCCATGGTATGAAGCCACCTTTGAAGCGCGAGATGCAATACTACAAAGATCACTTCAATTCTAGAATTGGAGACCCCTGCAACGACACATTTTGAGTGACATTTCAGTGAAAAAGAAGCAAGCAATCTCTAAAATACGTGTCAATTTGCATGATCTCCGATGAGAAACTGGCAGGCAAACGAATTCAAAGCTAAGTTTGGATGAACGCAAGTGTCTACCTTGCCAAGTGGGGGCAGTGGAGACGGAATTGCATCGTCTATTACAATGTCCTGCTTTACAACAACTTCGAGAAAAAATTTTAACCTCTTTTCCAGCCTAAGCCAACCACTCTTTGTCATGATAATCTAAGTATGCTTGCTAGTTTCATTATTCAAGCTTTTGTATAGCGGAAACCGGTTTTGACAAGCTGCACAGATATTGAAACTTGACGTGTACATTTTGTTCCATAGGCTGATTAGGCCTCAGTGGACATTACAAATACATCATCTATTCTCTCTCTCTCTCTCTCTCTCTCTCTCTCTCTCTCTCTCTCTCTCTCTCTCTCTCTCACACACACACACACACATAAATACTAGTTGCAGTTTGAAACCCAACCATTATGATCCTCCCACTTTTATTTGGTACTTCATATCTTATGAATCAACTTGTTATATCCTTGGGCTCTTCTCTTTACTACAATGCTCTTCAATTTGAAACCATTCTTTTCTGTATGGGTTAGATATAGAAGATTGTAGTTGGTCTCTTTCTTGTAGTTGACAACCCTATCGATTATGGAACTCACACTAATTGCATGAATGTGATTCACTTTTTGAATGTTTTGTAGAATTGTCTTACCAGACATTTTGCTTGTTCGTAGCTTGCTGGTCATAATAGTGTCAATATTTTTTCTCTTCAATGCCTAATTCATGTGATTTTACATGAAATCTTAGGGTAGAATGAACATTTTATTTTGATTAGCATGTGCAATAAATGTCATTATGCGTTTGAAATGCAGGACAGTCCTAGATTTGGACATAAAATTGGATTTTGTTCCACCCTGGCTCATAAATTTTATATCTCGGCAGCTTGTGGGTCTTGGATATAAGCTGTTTCAAAAGGTTTGTTTGCAGACTTTGTTTGTTATTATTGTTTTGGATCAATATTGTTAACTCAGCATGGTCATCTTCTCTGCATCGTGTTGTCTCATTTTGTTGTCATGACTTAAGACTCAATTTACTGCAAGTGAAAGCTACCTCATATTTGATTCATATCGCATATTCTTGTTTGTGTTTATAGATGGATTCTTGTTCATAGTACTTGTCCGTGCATAGACATATTTTTCCATCTCATGTATGACTTCTTGTCATGTATTGTCTACTCTGATAGCTTGTGTTTTCTTCAGACCATTTTATCAACTACCTCTGGAAAGGCTGGGGGTAAAAGTTTCCAGCTGTATATGGAGAAGGAAGCTTTGTACCGTCGCATAAAAATAGGACTGCAGGCACATAATCAGACTCCTGAGATGCCACTGATTTTGGATGAAGAAAGCCATGCTTCATTTATAGATAAAAGCAAGGAAACAACTTCGCAGGGACATGTGGAAAGTGTCCTCACTTCTGCAGTTAGTATGGCCCCTCCGAAAGGAACAGATATGCAGGGTGATGGGTTATCATCAAGGGGGAGTGTTATGGAGCCTCAGTCCACACAACACTTGTCAGAGCAGGGTAAAACCAAATCTCAGCCCAGTAGTCCCAAAGAAGAGAGCTCAGATGCAACGGGACTACATATAAGTATGAAGGCAGGGGATGAATCGTGTGAGATAGTTCAAGCTGTTGAGTTCAGAGACCCACAAGTGAGGAAGGCATTAGATGCATTGGACAAAATGATTTCTATTGTTCGCTCGTTGACAGCTGAAGTTGAATCGGGTGGAGTTATTTTTTCTGGAAAGTATCAAAACCATCTCCCTCCAGTGCAGTTTGCATCGTCATTCTCCAGTGGACATGCCACAAGTGGCAATGACAATTCAAAACATGAAAAGCAGATAGAAAGCTCCAAAAAAATTAGGAGCAATGCTAATGCAGCATTGCAGCAGAGTGGAATGGAAAATGGACATATCAGTGATATTACAAATGATGGTGCAATGGGTTTGGTAAACAAGCCAGAAAATGATACCTTTAATGAGGAAAAGGAGTTCAGCAAAAGACAATGGTGCTGTTCATGCTTACCTTTGAATTTTAAAAAGGAGCATGTTGGTAATTGATCAAAGTGGCCTTCGAAGTACGGCATTGTTGGCAAGGAAACGTTGAGTGATTGACTGATCGGAACTTATGTACTGGATAGAACTATGACTCGAAAACAAAAACGTCTGGTCATTTCGTTCTTCTTTTGGACATAGTTTCCCGAACCCACGTTACAAGGTTAGTCTGAACCATTCTGATATCCTTCGCTGCAACCTATACTACGTTCATCATTTTCAGCCTTCAAAATTCAGTTGTCTCCAAAGATTCTTATGGTGCTCCTTCAAGCCAAAAAAATCCCTGAACTTTTTCGAATTATGAATATTTATATTAGCCGCACTCTGAAAAGGATATGTAAGCTTCCTGATATATATTCAGTGTACTTGATCTAAATAAGACAACTTTTTAAATTTCACTTCAGCCTTGTGAAAGAGTTTGTCACAGTTTACAAGAAAGATATTGGCACTACAATTGCAGCAGCATATAAAGGCTATCCAACATAGAACAGTTGATTCGCGTTGGTACACAGCTACACTATTGGACAGGGTGACTTGGCACAAAACTTGTGGTTTCTCAAATTAGTGTCTTTGGACATCCATACAAGATTAAAGTATTTATTCTGACGAGGCATTTATTGATCTGTGGAGTGTAGAAAAATTTCATATTGCGGCCAGTTCACGACCGTACATTTTCAAGTGGTGTTATTATGTCAATGAGATAAAAAATGAACGAGTCAGAAAAATCAGCATGACGTACGAGGTAATATCATTTACTGCTCAATGTGTCAGACACAATGTCTTGGTGAAATGCAGCATTTGTAAATACTTTCATGATGTATCTTTTCAACTCAAGATGATTCTTGTGGGTTTCAATATATTTGAATCATCCACAAAATGATTACAAGTATCATTTTTGAGTCCTTGTATTCAAGTAATTTGGCATTCTCCTTTCTACATGCCAAATGGATGAGGCTCATCTTCTAATCCCTTCAAAAAAAAGTCTTAAAAAAATGTGACAATTTGGAGTAATAGCTTATTGAAATACTTATCCTTGATCATTTTGTAGGTCCTTCGAGATCCTAAGGAGTTACTTGGCACAGTCATCAACTATTTTTTCTACTGACAAGATTGTATCTCTCATGAGTCGTTCCATAATGCCCGCCCGAGCACTACCTTGTAGGGTATTAGGCACCTCAAGGGACTTTACCTTTGAAGAGAGTCTGAAAAATGCAAGTTGAATTTGTTGTGACAGTCACAGAACTCCCTTTGAATGACGAAGCCCACAGAAGAGTAAAACTAAGTTTGAAATTCATTATTGGAAACATAAAAAAGATCAATCATAAGAATGTGATGTAAAAGTTAATATCTTATTGACACTTATGTATTACAGCACAAGAATGTGAGTGTCACAAAATTTCCTTTGGGTGACGAAGCCTATAGAAGAGGAGAAGTCAGTTTGGAACTCATCATTGGAAACATAAGAATGTGATGTAAAAGTTAACATTTTATTAAGACTTGTAAATTACAGCACAAGAACTTCTGAGCGATTCTGACTGGAACATGCAGACAGAGAACCTCGGATAGCAAGAGAACTAGTTATCAAATTACATATTTGACTGCCATACTAGTTATTTGATGGAGAAATTCTCTCTCACAAAACATATTCAAGGACTTCTTATAGTGAAAGTGTATATTTCATATAGCATGTCACGAAGGACTAACATTAGTTTCCGTATAACCTGGGTTGGCAAGATTTTTCGCTCAAAGCTGCTTCAAGTTTTAGCATCATTTTTTATTCAAATTCAGATGCTTAAAAAAGGTTGCAAGTATGTCTATGGCACCAAATATTTGTCCTAAATTTTACATCTAAAATTGTGCCAATTATAGGATCATAAACTCTATAGGTTCTATGTTATGCTGGATAGCTAATAAATATGCACTTTATTGAAGTTCTAACTTAATCAGTTTTTGTGGTATTTGTGCAAAGCATAGACACTCAAAATTTTCGAAATGAGAAATGTTTGGCTTAGAGCCAATCCATGCCTCATATGGTGTTTTATAATTGACAACTTTGGCACTTGAAATTTTTTATAGATAGCAGTTTGTCCTCCTGACACACCAAAATAGACTAAAAGCAACTAAAAAAACAACTATGAAAAACACAAATCCAAAACATACTTGATGGATCTCTTAGATCTTGACCAATTTTAGATGCACATCTAGATTCAACTACAAGATAGAAATCATCAATTTACACATGCTAGAATTGCATAAATCACTAAGATATGATCATAAGCACTTAAATACAGTAAGGTATTGTCCATGTCCATACAACAGTAGCATCCTACTATCCTTCACACATTTGGATGCAAGATCAACAACAAAAATGACATTCTACACACTAGAAATCAAGATATCTTGAGAAATACACATGAGATGGACATAGAATCAAAAGAGACGAATTCTCCACATAGAATGAGAATACAAAGATAGTTTTTTGATGCTGGTACTGCTATTTATAGCTACTAAAATGTCATTTGGCCAACTTCCCTAAACTTGTCCTAAATGGTAACTTCTTGGTACTTCATCAAATAACCTAGAAATTCTAGTCTAGATGCAATGTATGAAATCTAGCCAATTAGAATGGGCCAAATCCGACCTCATCGATCGATCTACTTGCCAAAAATAGTACAAACACTATTTAGGCCTTTATTGACAAATATAAATCTATCTCTAAGTTGAAATTTCATGTTGGCCTCAAAATTGCCAAAAAGATCAACTAAACTAGTTGAATTTTTCACACTCCCTCTTCAACTAGTTTTAGCATAGATTTAGATAGAACTCCAAGAGATGTTCTATGCTTCATACAATAATCAAATTAGATTTCAAACAAAAAAATCCACTCAAATCAGACAAAATCACTTCCAAGCTAACTCTAAATGCAGTTCTAAAACTATTCATGCCAAGACAAGATGCCTATTGCAAGCTAACCATCCAACAAACATGCTACAAACTGAAAAATTGGCGTAGCTCCTCGGCAATGGCGCCAAAATTGTAGTGGGTTTCTTTTCTAGCCTATCCTCAACCCAAGATCCAAGCAATTTAGCATCAAGGAGATAAAGTAGTTGTCATGCGTAGGTTCGTTCCCATGAGAGCGACAGCATATTTCAGATTTTAGCATGAATGGAAGATCCACATCTAACTCTAACATTTGTTAACCCTAATCATTTAACACTACAATCATTAACACTACGATCCACAATGAAGATAGCTTACTTTTTCTCTCTCTCCCTTTTTCTCTCACAAAAAGTATAATAAAAATAAATCCCAATAACATTCAGATCCAACAATTAGCAAACACAACAAAAGTATGAGAGATGGAGAAAAACTGATAGAGAGCAAGGACATTCACAAATACATTCCATAAGAGAACCAATCCGCTTGTATTGAAATGAGGATATGAACATGAGGAGCAACTCGAATTTGCCCCTATTTATAGTAGAGAGGAGAACCCTGGCCTCAAAATCCTATTGGTCCGTTTTTACCTCCCTAACTATTCATATTTAAAAAAGAGTGGGAACCCGTTCAAAAATTGGAGGGAACCAATTTGAATTTGAAATTTGGTGGGAACCCCAACTTTATTCACTAACTTGACATTTAGGCCTACGACATTAAAAGTCTTGCAAAAAGGCCTAAAGTCCTTTTATTGACTTTCTAATTATCAAATAACTATATGATCATCGGGTTGGACTTACACACCCAGGGTGCCAAATCCATCTGACTTATTAACTAGGGCTAGGGTTGCCGTGAGATCCGCAAACCCTCCAACATCTTGCCACTTCACAGCATCCTTGGAGTTAATTGCTTCGGCTAGGTCTCTGGTTCTTCTGATGAAGTCTAGAATGATTGAGGTGTATACCTCTTAGGAACTGTCCTAGTCCGTGAGGATCTGCAGACGTTTGGTTGACCAGGATGCGATGATGCTTCTTCTAAAATTTCTCCAGATCTGTTCAAGCTAGCTTGGTCTAGTTTGATGATAGGTACTATCGGCTGCTTGGTTTCTGTAGCTGTAGCTGCAGGTTCTATAGAAGGAACATCAATGTTGGAAGAATCCATGCTACGTAAAATAGGATGAAATGACATAGCATCATTTATCGATGGTTGTTTAAAATCATAGTATGTATGTTCTTGAAATATTACATCCCTAGAGACAAATACTACATTGGTGGATGGATCATAAACTTTGTAAGCTTTATGTTCATCGGAATAGCCAATGAAAATACATTTATTTGTCCTATGATCCAGCTTCTTCCTAAGCTATTTAGGAATGTGAACAAAACATATACAACCAAAGATTTTTAAATGGCTGACACTAGGCTTGTGTCCATGCCAAACTTCATAAGGAGTTTTGTTGTTGACAGCTTCGGTGCTGGATCTGTTCTGTAAGTAACATGCTATGGCAGTAGCTTCTACCCAGAACTTCGTAGGTAGGTGCGATGGATATAGCATGGATCTGACTGAGTTGAGAAGAGTTCGATTCTTCCTTTCTGCAATCTCGTTCTGTTGAGGTGAATAGAAAGTGGTGAACTATCTTCTAATACCATGTTTAGCCATGTAGTCGGACATCTTGTTAGAGAGGTGAGTGCTTTCACTTTTGTAGATGTCTGTGTCTCAACCATACTAAATTATTACAACACATATAGAAAAGTGATCTTGTGTTCATGTGTCCAAGTCGACTATGTCACATAGTAGCATTATTGTTTACATTTTCATGAGAGATGCTAGCTAATGCAACTGAATTAGAGAGTACATAAAGATTTTCGACTCTAGTGCATGTAGTCAGAGTAGTATCTTCATCGAAGATTGTGCACTGCTCAGATGAGAAAGTAACAGTGTAGCCCTCATCAGTTAAAACTGACAACAGGTTCTTTGACAACTGAGGTATGTGAAGAACATTGGTGACACAAATAGAAAGATCGTCTGGACAGACAAGAGAGTCAAGCAAGCACGTCATATCCACATTATGATTTGGGGGGGTCTATGACATTGGGACCATTTGCGCCGATCTATGAAGATCCATTATATCAGCAAGATTTATCTTGGGATGGAATGCCTCGACTACCCAATTGTCAATGAACAAGGTTATCCGGTATGGCCACCAGACCCTTATGGGTATTATTAAAAATCTGGCAAGTCCAGGTTCTTGCTGATCAACAATCAATAAAGCCTCAGGTTTTAGGTAAGTGAATTCTATCCACGCCTTTCCTGAAGCACCCATGTCCCAGCAATAAAAGAACCGACAACAGCGCCCCTTCACGACAGTTGTAGCCTAGTGCCGAGGGACCGACACTACTTTGGGCCGTAGACCCTGTTGTGGGTATTTCAGGTACACAAATAAATAAGTGGGTCCCACCACTTAAAATATTGTTGGCCAAGCCTTGCCTAGTGGGCCCCACCACAATACAGTAGAATAATAAGTGCAAGGCACTGGCGTCCTGTGTGTATAAGCCCAGACACCAATGAGCACAAGTAGCAAGTTGCAATTCCTAGGAATAAGAGACTAGGGGCTTAAAACTCTAAAATGACATTAGAGGCCCTAAGTCAAGTTGCAAATAAAAAAGCTAAAAGGGCCCAACTTAAAACTCACATGAATCATGTGAGTGCCCTTGTGCTATTTTACGTTAGGTGGCTTTCTCTCATTTCGCTTTTTTCTGGGAAGTGGTTGGAATATTCCTTGTTCAAAATAGACAACCTTCGAGATTTTTCTCTCTCTTTGCATTTTTCGCAAAAGCCGAACGTGTCTGTAAAAATGCGAAGGTGCCCCGAAAAACTGAAGGTGTTGAAAACAATTAAACTTTTGAACTGCAAATAAGTTAACTTCTTCAAAATAGTTAAAAGGAAAAAGTTGAAGGTAAGTGTCACATTTTTCGGGAAAGTGCGAACTGTGCGACACGTAGTGTATTTCTACAGGTTGAAAAAGTAATGTATTTCTACAGCCTTGTTCTAAATGCTAGTTTGTGGAAGTCCTTGAAGATTGCCAAGTCTTCAATGGTCTTTAAATAGTTGAACTTAACATTTGAGCATGGAGAATTATAGGATTGGTTACCCTTGGCTGGAAATCAGTCGGAAGTCCATTGTAGTCGTTTTTCAAATAGTTCGGTTGTCTAAGTTATGATTCCTACAGATATCAGATGAGCAGACATAGAACCCAAAATAGGTTTCACCTTATCCTAGATCAAAGATCAGTAAACGTGCATGAAGAATATTGAGATAGAAATTAGTTATTCACCAAGACAATTGTGGGCTTAATTTCCAACACTCTTGCACCTACAGCTCCTAGCCTTGGTACCTTGCTCATAGAGAACATATCACAACATCAATCAAGCCAAATGTCATTTCTTGTTCCATGCTAAAGTTATGGTGGCAACCCTTCTATCGAACATTGTTGAAGCCCCCAACAATGCTCATGTGACACAAATCTTGAGTTCCTCTATCGATCCACCCTTCATCATATTGATTCTCATCTCGTTGTTGGCCTCATGCTTCGATCCACGTTAAATTGGCTTGCCCTTCTTTTTCTCATTTGGGTTCACCGCAGACACAAGAAAACCTTGATTCACTCTCTTACGGTGGCAGGGTCTACTCTTACTAACCCTTCGGCAATGGTCCAAGCTTTTGTCTCTCATTTTCAAACTCTGCATTCCTTAGTCCCCAACCAAACGAGAATAGGCTCTCTTCTTTCTGTAGAACAAGCTCCTCTTTTTTTTTTCTATATAATAGATTATCTTGAAGCATATCCTAAGATTTAAAGATAGTACCTTACCAAAGCCATACTAAGAGTCTTGTGTGTATTGGTCAAGAGGGACATAAGTAGATGTCAGTTCTATTTCCATAATTTTTATATATTTCTACAAAGTGGAGATAGGATACTTCGTATATGACACTGTGCCGATGAAAACTATCTAGATGTTTATGAACTGACGATCGACCTGATGTGGTAACATATTACTTCCATCTCAACTTGCTATACATAATTGAATCCATCACAACCTAATCCATTACTAGAGTATGCACATGAAGATTTATCCTTGATTGTGGATTGCACATGAGTAGACCCCCATGACGAGTATTGAGACAATGTTCAACATGAACTCCAAAGAACAATCACACTATTAGCAGCTCTATCTTTCTCATCTAGGGGATCAGTGTAACACAATTTATACCCTCAGTAGGGTCATATCTGTGTGGGCATGGAAAACCCACATTGATCATGGAGTAGAACTTACTCAAATAAAGCATTCCTTGAACTGATCGTCATAATGCCTAGCTACCCTTGTATGGTTTAATTGCCAATAAAAAGTGGTATCATTCAATTTTAGGTCTCTTTTGTCGAGATCTAGCCTTTCAATAATAAGAATCATATCTCTAATCAGTTGAGGACATTACCATTAAATTTGAAGGTCATGGTCTTTATGTGTTAAGGACTGCCTTTAAAATTCAGAGATCTTGACCCAATATGAGTGCTCGTACGATCGGTGGGTCACAGAAGTTTCTGACTGTTACGTACCCATAAGGGTACGCAACAAGAAACTTGAGGTGACGGTCTCAATTGTTGGATTTATCTCCTCTACTTTCCTAAATCCTATTTTAATCTGCCTCCATTCCTGCTACATTTTTTACTCATGTTGTCGCACAGTCTGCATATTTACATGTAAAATAAGACAAGCAAAAAAGTCGACTGTCTACATAAATACAATTACATTTTCACAGGCAAAAAAAATGCAACATTGTGTTTTTTGTGATAGGCGAAAAAGATGACACTGCCTTACAAAATGCCGAAGGCACCCTGTAAATCAAATCCTAAGGCATTTCGTCAGAGTGTCGCATTTTTCGCATCTTCACCAACGTTCATTTCAGCAAAGGCTGACGTTGTGGCCTTTTCACGCTCATCTAATGCAACTATGCTAACAGATTTGACAACGACAGCAGCCACCCACGATCTCCTACATATAGCACATCCACTTTCTACTCTTTTCATCTGCACACCTGTAAAACTGTGTATATATTAAATACCACTTGCGTATTCAGAACGTGTGTGAAAATAATAGCATCAGAAGCTTATAAGAGATAGACAAAGTAGATGTCTTGCGCATTGATTCTTTTGTATTGTCAGTAACAGGTTCATTCCTTTTACAGATTGAATTAACTTTGTAGAGCACGCAGTTTCGTCCGCTATTGTCTTGTGCTCCACAACATTATTGACATGTATATTTTGCTATACTTAATCTAATAATAGCTCTGTCTTGTTCTGCGTTCAAATTTGTGTCAATATTATTATGCTTTTCTACATTCTGTCTAACTCTATTATTGCTCAATCTGGTAATATGTTCTAGTGAATTATTATTAGTCTAGCTGTTGACGACTAATATTTAGTCTTGCCTTTCGCGACTGATTATCAGTCGACGAGCTCAGTCTAGTTGTTCGCGAATCATTCACGACTAATAATTTGTCTAGCTGTTCGCGACAAATTATTCTTCTGATGTTTTGTTGCTTAATGTTTGGCTACGTAATCAGATCGACTGTGTTTTCTATCACTAACATTTTGTTCATTTCTGATAGGCGTAGTCATGCTTAAGGGAAGAGAAATATAGCTCATTCCGCTGCGCACGAACACTTTCCGTTCGAGTTCGTTTCTCGTTCGAGTTTTGAGTTCGCTTCTTTTCATGTTCATTTTTTTTTCGAGCTATTTAGTTTCTCACACTCACACATCCTCTTTTTCCAACATCAGTAATGGGACGGAATGCTGATATAGAGCTATAGGTCTTTTGGGTACCATGTGTCAATGTCTCATTGGCACGCGATGACTCGTTGCTATGGACCCACGTCAGTGTGCACAACTTACCGCGTGTCATTGGTCATGTGTGACTCCTGTGGTGGGAGATGACCCGCCTGGACTATGTATATAGAGGTGGATCTCCATGAGCTTGGTATTCATTCTCTTCTAGAGAATGAAGAGCTCTTCCACTGGTGGTCAGGTCAGGATGAGTATCTAGGCCTGAGGATGTAGGTAGGTGAGGGTCGAGTGTAAGGCATGGTGGTATGGGACACCATGGCTTACATGAGATCCGAGCTTGCTTGATGGTGGTCTGTAGCTCTAGTGCACGGGAGTGAGGTGGCAATTCCTCTGTGGTTGGGTGGTAACGTAGCGTTCGTCAACTGTTTGTGCTTTAGCAATGATCGGCATGACGATGGAGATTCCAACAGTTGGTATCAGAGCCACCGATCATTGTGAATAAGGTGCAATCGCTCTAACTTACGTTTTTGGTTGGTTTAAGCTTTTAACTGATGTTTTCAAAGGCTTACTTGGTTTTGTTGAATCGATTTGAACAACTTTGCTTTTTGGTTCGTCTCAATCCGAGGTCGTTTTGATTGAAAACGAACCACCTTTGCTAGCTATGGTGGTAGTAGTCGGTTTTTTGAATTTTTTTTGCGGTTTTGAAAACTTCAAAAGCCGATTTTGGGTCTTGAAAGTCTAAATTTTTTTTTTTGCTTCAAGGTTTTCGCCCGATGCCAAAAAAATTTTAAAAAAATAAAAATTCTCGGACACCTGCGAGTGCGGTCCGTATGGCTGCCCTGGTGTACACAATTGTACTTGCAGGCTGTACTTGCTGCAAGTACAGACCTGTGTGCCCTTTTTATTATTTTTTTAGCCTCTTTCTTGGGCTTAATCCGCCTCCTTGTAATCTTCCACATGCACACACAAAAAAAATGGCAAATCCTCCATCCTTTTAACTTTTGGGGAGAAAATTTGAAGTTTTTTCCTCCAACTCCTCCTCATGAACGTACAGTTGTACCAGCACGTTCTCCTAAGTCTAAGGATAAGCCTTAGAGGAGATTTAGGTGTGTCTTTGGGCCATAAGGCCATGAGGTCAAGGCGGTGACCCAAAAGGTGGGTGGGGACATGACCCAAGTGACCCTTGGGTGAGGTGGCGTAGGGAGGGTGGTGGCCATGTGATTTGAGGGTAGGTGGACCCCATAAGGGGATGCCACTTGTTTTAGGAGCCCATGTGCTTGCTAGGTGGCGACCATAAGGCCCGCCACCCAGCAAGGCTTTTTTGGAAGGAAAGAAAGTGGGATGGGGGGTAAAGGCTCCATTTCCATCATTGAGGTGCTTATTGTGGCTTAGTCTCCTTGAGTAGTGGTCTCAAGTTCTCTAAGTCCTTTTGTTGCGAAGCCTTTGCAGTTTTTTCTTTGCCTCCTTCCTTAGAGTGCTATGGCCCCTGCTATGCTCTCAGGTGAAGGACCGTCTTCACCACCTCCTCCTCCTGATGTAGACACTAACCAGCTTGTACATGCCCTAAATATGCTGCAAAACCAAATTTTAGAAATGCAGGCCAAACATGTCGCGTCCGAGCAAGAGTGGTGTTCTTCGACGCACTCGCGGTCCGTTGGCGTATATCCAATGTTTAATCTGAAAATTTTTTCGGGTGAAAAGAAAGACCGGCTTCCTAATGTGGTATTGTCATGGCTAGATCGGTGGAATAGTCATTTTTCCATGCACGATGCACTTGATAGTACAAAGATCGCCTCTGCTCACATGTTCTTACGCGGAAAGGCGTTTACATGGTGGCAGGATTTGAAGGAGAGGGCTACTGCCCCTTCTACATGGGATGCTTTTCAAGAAGCCTTTAAAATGGCTTTTCTTGCAGCGTTGGATGATTTTGAGCATTGGCGGCATTTCGCCACCGTGCAGATGGGTACTAGATCATTAGATGCCTATATCTAGGAATTCCAAAAAATCTTGTCCCGATTCGCTTCACGAATCGACCCTATCCTGTTGAAATTACATTTTATCTTGGGGCTTCCAAAAGAATTCCAGCTAAAAGTGCGGCATAACCAACCGCAGACAATCAAAGATGTGGTTCGCTTTGCGAAAATCTTCGATGACGCCCATTTTGCCTCTCGCAAGGAGCAAGCTTTGCCCAAGGCTAAGCAGAAAGAATAGAAATTTTTCAAGAAGCGGGGCAGAGACAAGACGGCGGACACCGGTTCCCAAGGTGGGAAAAAAACGCATCAAATTGGATCACACAGACTACAACAAGGCGAGAACTGGCGGGTTGTGCTTCTCTTGCATAAAGAAGGGGCATCTTTCAAAAGATTGCCCAAAGAAAAAGCAAAAGAAATCTGGCGGGCAACCTAAATCTAATTCTTGTATTTTTTTTGTCGATTTATCCTTTAAGGATGGCACTAGTTGCAAGAAATGTTGTTTAAATACAGCTGTTTTTGGCCCCCACGATCTCATTCATATGAATGGAATCGTAGGACACAAAGTTATGACTGTTCTTTTTTATGAAGGTTCCACACATAACTTTATAAATGCTAAACTGGTCTAGAAGCTCAAGGTGGCTACCGCGCCAAGTAATCACTTGTACGTGGTGAAAATGGCATCGGGAGAAGATCGGCAAGCTTGGGATCAGCTTGTTCCTCAGCTTCCGCTTCAGATCCAAGATTATGTTGAGCCCCTAGATTTTCATATTATGAACTTGGATAGCGTAGACATAATCTTAGGAAAAGAATGGTTTTATTCTAAAAATGAGTCTTTAAAAAAGGATTATGTGTCACATAGTATTTCCTTTTTGCATAACGGCTCATTGGTTGAGCTAAAAGGCGATGTAAATAGGCCTTTTGGTCTCTGCTTTAGAAGTTGTGGAATATTTGAAAGATTCTGGTAATGATGATGAAATAATTAAATATTTTCATTTTTTTTATGAAATTTGATTATACCAATGGATTCTACATAAAAAATGGAGCACTTTTGCTTTTTGGACCATCTCAATCCGAGCAATATTAAGAAAGTTATCGCCCTTCAAAGTTTTTTAGGCCAATTTTTTTTTTAAATGGAGCTTGAAAGGGGTAGCACGATGGCGTGCTACCAATTTAAGCTTTTAGTCTTTAACACAAATTGATAGCACGTCGGCGTGTTACCCCTTTTAGGTTCCAAGGGAAAAATGTTTTCTAGTCTAAAAAACGTTGAACTGTCATAACTTTCTTATTATTGCTCGGATTGAGATGGTCCGAAAAGCAAAAGTGCTCCATTTTATATATAAGTTTTTATCTAATATAAAATGAGTATATATAAAGCCTATATATCTGATAGCATACCATGTGCCATGAAATTTTAGAAATCATCTGTAAATAAAACCTGCAAAACTCGCAAAAAATTTACTTGCAGATTGTCGAAACCCTTATTTAAGACTGAACTTCCTTGGCTTGCTCCCATTAGGAGGAGACTCTTAAAGAGGGAGAGGGTACGCAACATGAAACTTGAGGTGACGGTCTCAGTAATGGGACGGAATGCTGATATGGAGCTATAGGTCTTTTGGGTGCACGTGTCAATGTCTCATTGGCGCGCCGTGACTCGTTGTTATGGACCCGCGTCAATGTGCACAACTGTCGCGTGTCATTGGTCCCGCCTGGACTATGTATATAGAGGTGGATCTCCATGAGCTTGGTATTCATTCTCTCCTGGAGAATGAAGAGCTCTTCCACTGGTGGTCAAGTCAGGACGAGTATCTAGGCCTCAGGATGTAGGTAGGCGAGGGTCGAGGGTAAGGCACGGTGGTATGGGACACCATGGCTTACATGAGATCCGAGCTTGCTTGATGATGGTCTGTAGCTCCAGTGCATGGGGGTGAGGTGGCAGTACCTCTATGGTTGGGTAGTAACGTAGCGTTCATCAAATGTTTGTGCTTTAATGACCGGCACGACGATGGGAATTCTAACACTGACTTAGTAGAAGACATGATGTCAAATAAAAAAAATAGCAAGGGTGTATAACGAAAGTAGGAGTATGTATGCATGAAGCTGTTGGTCGGGACTGCTGATCACTGACTTGTGGGTCTTCCATATTGTTTATAACAGGGAGTTCCATCACATGTGGTTTAGCATTTATATACATGAATATACAGTTTGTTGAAAATTCATATTTAACAAAATCTATGAACTTTACACCCCTCTCCCCCTCCGTATGTATCTGTCATCAGTTTCGAGGTGTTTTATTGTGTACTTAGGCCGTGTGCATCAACAATGGGTTATGCTTTTGTGGTGTGACCTAAAACAAGTTCTAGACAGTTCATGACTCATGAACTGATGTAATTGGGCTAGGAGTTGAGGATTCTCTAGACCTACTTGGTTTATCAGATTTCTGACCCATCGAACTCCATACCATGTCTGGGCCTTCAGGATTGTCCAAGGCTCCGCAACAATGGTTATGGGCAAAATGATTACCCCACCTAGCACACATTAACATGGGAGTGATCAATTGCAAGTCAACTCAATTGCCAAGATTCAAAAAATTGGTAGCAAATGAAAAAGATAGGCAAAAGGACTTGCCATTAATCTTAAACCACCCTTTTATATGTATATACATATATGTTACCCTTTATATATATTAAAAAGAATTAAATTTCCGGGCACCTCACGTAGTGACGGGCAGCGTGAGCTGCCCAACCCAATTTTCTTTTACCACTGAGGCCTGGGAAGGGGCAAGCCTAGGCTACAGGCAACGGGAGGGGCATGGGCAAGGGCCGGAACGATGGAGGTGGGGTTGCTGGATGCCCACCTTTATATTTTGAATTTGCCCGCCAGTTGGTCTACATATAATATATATTTTAATTGGAAATAGGAGCTCCCTTGCCGCTCTTTCGTTCCTTTTTTGGGTCTATTTTTGCCGTACGATATTTTGCTGCGAATCTCGATCGTCCATTCTAGGTTTATATCCTTACGAAACAATCGCTAGCTTCTCGCTGTATTCATTGCTTCTCGAAATATTTCCAGCTTAGGTTTTGATCTCGCTTTCTCCGCCGTTTTGTGAATTTACTTCAGCGTTTCGCTTCATCGAAGATTCTAAATGCACTTGTTAAGATCTTAGCCAAAAGGCTCAGAAAGGTGTATTCATCAAAGCTGATTGTTAGTGTTTTGAGTCGTAAATCGCAGAATTCCTCCCTCGCGCTGCTTACAAGGTGTTGTTAGCAGAGAAGGGTTTTGGCATGTGACGGGGATGGTGTTTCTTGCCAAAACACCTCGCTCATGCACTGGAGCGGCACAGCGGTTGTCGTAGAGTCCAGCATGAACGTCGTATAGAAAAGTCTGTTTGTTGATTACTAGCCACATTGCTTCTGGCAATGGGGTTAGCATCCAAATGGCAGGATCACATATTCCATTGCCCTGAGGAGCAGCGTCGCTGCCTTGACCTCTTGGGACTGACCATGTGATCCACATTTTCAAATCGTCCTTATGTAATCATAGTTTGTGCTGTTTTTTAAACCTCGATTTTCGGTTTTGCCTGCTGAAACATACAACCAGTTGCTCTGACAATATTCCGTAGAAAGTGTGCTGATTTTTGGAAAGCTTGTGTAATTGATATATCAGGTATATTAATGTAACTTAAAACAATCACGAACTTTTATGATATTCTACAGTTTTTGAAAATGAGCTCGTGAATAAGTCAGATGACTTAATAATACCCAAGTGTTTTTGCTTTGAGCAGCCGATGATGGAAACTAATGTGCGCAGTTACAGGCGGTCCTGGAACCTTGCTTGCAAGGAGAACCTTTCCAGTTTTCCCCTGTATTTCAATGACGCAAAAATCCTACTGAGGCTACAACTTCAAAATCTCCCATCAAGCGATTTTTTCAATTTCACATTTTATTTGAACAACCGCGAAGCAATTTTATATGAGGCTACCTTTACGAATTTCATCTTTTAAAATGGGGGAATAATCTTTCTAGTATTATTGTCATACCGAAAGGTTTATATTTTTTGAGATGTAACGTACACAAAATTTAAGCATCTTTCTTGAATGTAATCAGATTTCTCGAATCTATCCATTTTTATCCGTTCACTGACACTGAAAAATCCACATTTGCATCTAGATTAATGATTATGGGTTTTATGTCCAATTTAGAACGTGAATTCTATGTAATGACCCTTCCATTATAGAGCAGATTCACCATCTTTTATTCTGGGGCAGGTCATTCAGCTTCCTTTCTCTTCAAAGGCTGAGATGGTGAGTCGATTTCATGATATTAACATGTCAAGCTTTACATTTTTCTGACAGTAGCTATTCTAATTACTCTTGCATTCAACACAACATGTTTTTAAAATTTAAATTTGCAAGTATATTTAAATAGATGTAGCGGATCTGCGTTCCCCCCCTAGACACCGTTGTGTTGTTGCCACGCTTTTTGAATATTTTTTAAACCTAAAAGCATTTTTTGTAACCTCAAAATTCACACAAAAACCAGTCAAAAAACTAAAAAACCAAGTTCTTTTTTTAGATCACGTTATTACGATCTGCTTCATAATGTTCGTTGCAGATTCTACATAATGGCCTCATGAAAAAAGCCTAATTTTAAAAGCGTTATCATGTTTTTCACATGCGGATTGTACTAATAATGGTCTTGCATTTTGTTTTTTTGCTTCATAATGGTCTTGTGAAAAAAGTCCCAATTTTAAAAATGTTGATTATATATTTCACATCTTGATTGTACTTATGATGGTTTTGAAGAAAAGGTTAATTATACATTATGCGTGTATATGCAATGGAAGAAGTTGGGCGATGACATTTTGCCAGGTAAAGAACCATAGTCTTGATCTCGCCAGGACATGATATTATGCTTGGTAAAGAATCGTAGTTTTGGTCCTCCCATGCTCGCCTATGACTTTTTATTGGGCAAAATTTCATCTACCTCGGCTCCTTCCATAATACATTAAATAAGAGTGCACTAGGTTATTACGATAATTGGATTGTGATAAACTCTAATTTGAGAATTGATTTATGTAACAAAAATAGCTTGTTCAATAATTTTGACTTGTTTTCCTTCCGTGCTTAAGATTGATTTCGATAAAGCTATTGACCGCATCAATTGGAATTACCTCCTTACTTCCTTTGGCATAGTCAATATCGTCCACGCTCTCTCTTTTTTTGCCTCATATTCTATTCTTTTTTGGGGTGTCCTTTTCTCTTCCTTTCATGTTTCTTGCGGCATCAAGCAAGGCTGTCCTCTTTCTCCCTACCTCTTTGCAGTTGCTACAAGATTGCTTATCCACCATATTCATAGACTAAATTCATCTTCCTCCTATCATCCTTTCACCGTTCGTGGCGTCTCTCTTAGCCCACAACTTTTTGCAGACGACTTGGCTTGTATTATTGAACTTCATCGGCCTTTCTGCTTCTCTTTGTCTCATTGCTTGCCCGCTTCTGCAATATCTTTGATTCTTTTGTCAATTAACAAAAATCTGATCTCATTGTGCTCTCCCATGATGCTACTTCCGAATGGTGTCAAGAATTAGGCGTTAACGTTCTTCCGCATGGAACCATTTTTAGATATTTTGGTTTCCCTCTTGAAGCATCCTTTTCTATCAGAGATCGTTTTAATTGGATTATTGAGAGAATTAGATCTAAAATCTTGCATTGGAATTTTTTTGACCTCGACTCATTGTCCCTCAAGCACATTATTTTGTCCTACTAAATGCTCTTCCTCTTCATTTGATTCCTCCGTCTCTCTTACTTCGTCACCATTGCTAAGACTTTTAGAAAATTCATCTGGAATAACGGTCCTAGACTTTTGAATTGGGATATTTGTATGGCTCCAATAAGATTGGGTGGATTGGGACTTCTCTACCCTTCTACCACCGCTCTCTCTCTTCTTTATAGACGAATTCACTATAATTTTACTTGTTTTCAGCCTTGGGCCCTTATGATGACAGCTACTCGTCCTTCCCTTCCCTCATCTAATGGTACCAATTCTCAGCCCTATTTTTTTGAGGTCACCCGTTCGTATTTCATCTTCTCCACTTCCCTCTTCCCTTTGTTCAAATCCATTTTTAGAGTTCTCCTTTCCATGTGGGAGCTTACTTTCTGGATTGATGATAATTCCATCTCCTCTCTTGAATCCATGTGGTTTTCTAAAGCTATTATTGTCAATTCTAAGCCTCTCGCTCTGATTAAAAAGAGGCTCTACCAAAGTCTTACTCAGAAAGGTTTCACCACTTGGGACCATATTATGAACTTCTATTCCCTCAGCCTATTTCGACTCGGAACTGCAGGGTTAGGAGCAAATGATATACCTATAGGACCCTCCATGGATGGAGAAAGTGATGACGACCAATTCGTGATGGTCATAGGTGCCACTTGGGAGAATGAAAAGAGTAATGTTATGTTATCCATTCAACACAAGAACCTTCCCTCAGTAGCCGCCTTCAGTGATGGTGGTTCAAGAGTAAACATTGTGTCTTCACATATATACCAAGAGTGGGAACTAAGTGCATTGAAGGCACAAATTTTACTATAGAACTTGTCGATCAAAGTTGAGTCAAGCCTATGGGAATCATGGAGAATGTACATGTGAAGGTCGCAGATCTTCGCTTTGTCATCAACTTCACTATTTTAGATCTTCTAAAAGCAACCTCATCCTATCGACATCTATTAGGAAGGCCCTGAGTGAAGTTAGCTAAAGTACGCCATGACTGGGACACAGACTAAATGACACTGGAAAACTGAGATTGCGAGTTGTGAGGGTTGATCCAAATACTTGGACGATCAAGCATGCTAGCCTACTAGAGTGTTGGAATTCATGCTCAAGCCCAATTTCATTAGGTAATAAGCATCCTAGAAAACTTTGCTTATACATATCCTTGGAAAAACACAAAAAAAAGAAGGCTCAAAATTATTTTTATAGCAGAAACTCGACTAGCATTTTCCAGAATTTTTCAATATTGTATTGACTCGAAAAATCTGAGATTTTTCGACATCCAAAAGTCAGAATTTTTTGATACCATATCGACTCGAAAAATCCTTAATTTTTCGATTCATTGTAATTTTAGAGTCAGGGTATATTTTTTGAGTCTTTGTAAATTTTCGATACTGTCAGGAATATGTCTTGTGTCGCGATGCTGACAGTCCACCTACTCCTATACATACATTCATTGTAAAATGACGGCTACCTACTACAAGATGGATGTAGTTAATTAAGTAGATTAATGTCAGTTTTCAATGTACTGATGATCTGACTTCCAATCATCAAGGAAGATCTGCATTGGAGTCAACGCATTCATTGATCAGGTTATCATCCTGCATGCATTATGTTGTAGATAGTCAAGTTTAGTTTTTCGCGTTTTCAAGTTATCATCAACGAACTCAACTGAAGAAGGTAATGAATTCTCAGACAATTTCTGTCAGTTACAAAAACAATACAGAGATGCATGCATTCTGACATAAATTGAACGCAATAAGAAAATAGTATTGCTTCAGAAAACAAGATCAGATGCTAATGAGTGCAAGACAATAGCGGATAGAAACTGTGCACTCTAAAGCTATCTCTGAGTAACTGAGAATAAGTCTGAAATAAGCAACTCTGCTGATAAGCAGTAGCGCAAAAGCAGCTCTAAAATAAATTTCTAAAAGACTGAGCTAGAATGCCCAAGAGAGTTCAAGCTTGAAAGCTTGATAGAGAGCTAACAACAATACTTTCTGATTGTGAATGATCTACTTGATGAGAGCGTATAGAAGCGTCGTGTAATAACACTCAACTCCTTCACAATTCACAATGTTGATCTTTCTACGTTGATAATGAGATGTATGAACAGCTGATTTATACTAAGTAATTAGGTCGTCATATGCGATTGCTAGTTGGCTGGAGTCCGTTGGCATTCATCCAATTCTTCTCGGAAGTTACTTGCTGATAAGCGGTGACAATTGGCCGTAAACAGTCTGTTGTCTGCATAAATGAATGTAAACTGTCATTCTACATAAATGAACATAAATTGCGACAGGCGAAAAATGCGACACCCAGTGTTTCATGTAAGTCGTTTGAAACTAAGTTTACATGATGGTGATACAGTTGGATCGGATGAGGATTTATTCCATTTGGAAGATTTGTCGCTTAGTGTATCTTTGGAACCTAAGAAAGTGCTCAGAACCAGAGATAAACAATTGAGAAATCGTTCTATCTCTGAGTGCTTAATTTGGTGGAAGGGTCATACTGAGGATGATGATTCATGGAAGAGAGTTGATAGCATAAAGAAGAATTTCCCGCATTTTAGTTTCTAAGGATAGAAACAGTTTAAGGAGGGAAGAATGGTATGTCCATGACCATTACATAGGATACAATATACTCCTAGTCTTGGATACACGGTACTCCAGTGAAACAAGTTGTTAGTTATGCCACGTCATACTGGACGTGACTCGAAAGTAACTAATATCCTTGTGAGGCCCATAACACACTAAGTGGAGTTTAGACAAGGTAATGAGACAATGTATGCATGTGTAGAGTTATCAATAGCAATTCTATAAATTGTTGGTCCATGCATAGGACTCTATTCTAGGTGAATCTATGTATAGGGAACATAGGGATATGCATGGCTATGTGCCCAAGATGCATTAGGCTCTATATAAGAGGACCAAACTTGCCCTACTCCTCATCACGGTTCTTGATTCATTGCCAGACTCTCACTCTACATTCATGCTTCTTGTTCCTTGGCTTGGGGGTGAGGCTTCTAGATTGGATGCTTCTACTTGGTTGGGTGGTTTCTCCACAGTGTATTATCCTTTTGTGTTTAGGATTTGTAAGCAGGATCTAAGGAGCTTCCCCTATAAGTAGTACATCCAAAAACTCGTAAGTTTGATAAAGAAGGTTTGGTACTTGTCCAAATTTTGAATGATGTTTTGTCTGAGAGAATTTAATAGGACATTTGTTCTGAATATAGGTTACTGTTGAAACAGCCTCAGTTTAGAAGGACTTCGGAAGTGTCGCATGTGATAACATGCACTTTGCCGATTTGACTAAGGTTCTGTTCTTTCTCTCAGCAAGACCATTTGACTAAGGCGAATAGTAGGTAATGTATTGTTGCTCAATGTCGTTCTTAAGGAAGTACTCCTTGAATTCGGTGGAGATGTATTCTCCCCCGTTATTAGACCTCAGTGCTTTGATTCGTTTACCAGTTTGATTTTCTGCATGCTCTTTGAATTGTTTGAACTTGATGAAAGCCTCTGATTTCTGTTTAATGAAGTAAACAACTATTCTTCTGGAGAATTTGTCAATAAAAGTAATGAAATACTTTGCATCTAACAATGAAAGAGTTTGATATCTATATGAACAACATCTAACAATTTTTTTGCTGCATGTCTAAAAGGAATCCTAGTCTACTTTCCAAAGATGCAGCTATGGTAGACAGGGAGGCCGACTTTACCAAAAGGATAGTCGAGATCAAGAGCCATGGATTGTCTGGACATGTTCGAAACAGGTGCATAATTCAAGTGTCCTAAGCGATGATGCGTCAATAATGCTTTATTGACAAGAATAGAGGTTTTCAAGGCTTGACTAGAATCAGAATAACAATGTGCCAATCTATGTAAGTATCCATGCCTTTTGTCGAGTGCAAGAATCTTATTACTCCTATCGATAATTATGCATTGATCAGACTCAAAATCTACCCTATGACCTAAAGCAGTAATTCTACTTACTGATAACAGATTTGTAGAGAGTTTAGGAACATACAAGACTTTTTTTTACAGTAGTTTGAATTGATCATGCTGGAATCTCAATCGTACAGTACCTTCACCTTCGATAGTGTGAGTATTATCGTCACCAAGATGAACATATTTCTTTGTGCTATAAGGCATATAGGATTGGAAAATCTCAAGATAATTGGTGATATGTTGAGTAGCTCCAGAATCCAGAAACCACGAATCATCCGAATCCGCGTATTTATCTTTGACCATAAAAGTGCCTTCGACCATTTCGACTTGAGGAGATGTAACTGTATTTGCTTGTTGATCAGGTTGCTTGGCTGCATTCTTCGTTTTGAGAATTCACCAATCCTGGATCTCATGGTTATTGCGTTTGCAATACCTGCAAAACATCTTCTTCTTTGACGAATGTGGATTTGATGATTGTTCTTGACTTTGAGTCTGTTTTTGATTTGATGTAGACTGCTTGGAGCTTTTCTGCTTCTGTTGTTTCGAGCCCTTGGTGACATATAGAGCATGAGATGAAGAGGTATACAAAGTGTCTTGAATTCTTCAATTAACTTCTTGCAGCAACATGGTGATAACTCTGATAAGAGTTAAATCTGAGTGTGTCATGATGATCATCACCTAGTTCTCATATTTAGAGAGTAGGCTTGAAAGCAATGTCATTATTGCATCTTGATCTTCTAGGACTGATTCGACAGTGTCCATCTGTTGCAAGAGATTCTTAAACTAGTTAAGAAGATGTAACTTAACTGATCATCTAGCTGTCCTATAATCACTATAGGATATTATCTCTTGTTTTCAAAACATTGGAGAATCCATTTATTCGGATGATTGGCATGCCTATCAGATGGATACTACGAATCCACATTCGATCTTGTGATATAAACAGAAGAATTAACATGATTCCACATTACATTTTGATCTTTTCTGGCTTATGAATAAGCTTCAAACCCCTACTGATGCATCAAATCTAGGGAGAAGCTTCTGTCAACTAACAGATCCGATGTAATCCATGTATCAGATTCCACTTCTAGCATCACAATTGACATCCAAAACTACGGATAACTCAACGGTTACAAAGATATAAGTTATGACTTCAACTGAATGAACTCTATCCAGGAAATTAATAACCAATATTAAGCAATTATTTACAGGGATTACTGAAATCCTAACTGTGAAATACATTTCACGATCACACTTACTGCCTTTGATGTCCACTCTTCTTTCCTCCTTAGAATTTTCAGTTCCCTGAAAATCTATTTCAGCTAAGGTACCAAGAAGACGTAATGACATTAGTAAATGTTTAAAAAATTTCACTGGAAATGAAATCAGTTATGTAATTCCTATTATTACAAATTTCCAATAAAATTGGACTTTTTTTTTTTTATTGACTAGTTTGGCATTACTCCATTAATATTGACAAATCCTATCCAAACATAGAATATGAAATTACATGAATGAAAATCCCACCCATAGAATTTTAGTAATTCTTAAACCGTATCCTGTCAGATTTACTGTCTAGATGAAAAATACTATTGCCACTCATTCAATCTGGTCATTTCATATTGTTCGACAATTTTAAATCAAATTTGACGAGTATCTTGCACAAACGTTCACTTGACTGATTTCTAGCGATCAACATCGATTAGAAAACTATCAGACAAGTAACTGATTTCAAATTTTAATCAAATTGAAATTCAACAAAAAAGAAAAAAAATCAAATTTTAACTTTCAATCTGGGAGTTCTCAACTCCAAAAGTTAAATATGACAGTACAGTAAAACATGTCGGTAATTTCATTGCGGTTCCTTCTGTCAATTTTAACTTATCTATCACCGAGAAATAATTTAGACTTAGTGAAAACACTGTGACCAATTTTGACTGATAAACTCAGTTTAATCAATTCACTAATCTAAACTGATTCCATAGATAATGAAAAGAATGACCAAAATTTTAATTTTTTTGGAAAACTCATTTTTTGTTTTATTTTACGTAATTCGAAAATTCTGACAAAAATATTGTTACTACAAAAAGGCAATCGAAATCGAAAAAATTGAAACACTCTCTGATTCCTAATGTTACTAACCTAATGTCAAACTGGCATGCAAAACACACTACATCAATCACAAACGTCATTACGAAATTTTTTTTTCGTAAACTTCAAGTTTACGGAATTTGTCAACCATTAACACTAATTTGTGACCCAACTATCAAAGCACATGCGTATGACCACTCAAATCAATTGTAAATCCTCCATGCATGTCAGAATCACTCTGAGAATAAGCATGCAACTAATCCATGCAAGCACAGTACTACAAATTAGGGAAATGACTGGCATGCAATCAGAACTACAAAACTTCAGATGATCATAATTTTGGCTACAAGACACCAAATTGGGTGTTGTAAAGCTCAGTACAAAGGGAGACCAAGTGAACAAGATGCTTGCCACATCAGCCTGCCACCTAGGCTTCACACGTGCAAGATCAGAGTGTCAAAAAATCTGTAGCAGGGTGCACTTCCACAAGAAAAAATCATGTAAAACCGTGCAAACACCCATTCTAGCCCAAAATTGATGCTACCAACTGTCTTAAACAACCAATTAGACTTCCATGAAGCATTCATATTGATCCTAAGATGCAGTATAGGCTGAGAACGAAGAATTCTTGATTTGTAGAAGTCAAAATAGCTTCAAACTTGATGGAGAGGGTGCTGCACTTGCTTTGGCTAATCACCTGTGACTTGAAAAGTTTTTATGTGTATGAGGCCAATTGGTTATTTTAAACGTTTTTCTTAAGTTGAAACTAATGCTGTGTTATGCAGATAAGTCCAAAGAACCCGGACTTTAAACATAAGATTACACGTGAGGGCCTATGGGTTGATGGTTGGCTGAATCCCTCCTGGGTAAAAGAAAAGATGGCTTCTATGGCATTGGGTCATATACAATCTGGTGATGGATTAAGATCACGGTATGCCCTCCTCTTTTGGTATTTCAAAATTGACACTCGTTCGTATTTCTTTATGATCATTATATGAATAATGCAGGGTGCCCGACTCCTTTTGTAATGGTGATAAGGTGAACAAACTCTGCCAGGGGGTGCCCGACTCCTTTTGTAATGGTGATAAGGTGAACAAACTCTGCCAGGAGGGACGGTTAAAAGAGGCCGTACATATGGGTCCAGCAAAATACTAAAGTTCCAATTGGTGCCTATGTTTGCCTTTTGAAGGGTTGTTCCAGAAGGAAAGCCCTGGCGGAGGGCAAGCAAGTACATGCCCTTATAGTCCAAAGTGTACTTGATTCAAATATTTTCTTAGCAACCACTCTTGTTCACATGCACACAAAGTATTCAGCAACATGCCTCAACACAATGTGTATTCGTGGACTGCTATCATCTCAGCACATGCTGATAGCGGACAAGGTGAGGAGGCTATTAATCTATTTCAGCAAATGCAAGAGACAGGCTTAGCACCAGACAAGGTTTTGTTCGTTGTTGTCTTAAAAGCATGTGCCAGGCTAGCAGCCCTGGAACAGGGCAAACAGCTCCACTCTGACATCATAAAAAGCGGATGTGATTGTAGGAAGCACCCTTGTTGACATGTATGCAAAATGTGGGTGCACAGAGGATGCCCGTGAAATGTTCAATAACATGAGTGAACGAACTGTGGTTTCATGGATTGCGGGATATGCACAGAATGGGCTTGACAAGGAATCCCTTGCTCTGTATGAGCAACTGAAACAGGAGGGAGTGCAGACAGTGTCACATTTGTTCTTCTCCTAAAAGCATGTGCCAGCCTAGCAGCTCTTGAACAGGGCAAGCAGCTTCACTCCGACATCATAAAACGGGGCTTTCAGTCGGATGTGATTGTAGGGAACACCCTTGTTGACATGTATGCAAAGTGTGGCTGCACAGAGGATGCCCGTGAACTGTTCAATAACATGAGTGAACGAGATGTGGTCTCATGGAATGCTATGATTGCAGGATATGCACAGAATGGGCTTGGGAAGGAATCCCTTGCTCTTTTTGAGCAAATGCAGAGGGAAGGCACGAAACCTAACGAGGTCACTTATGTTTGTGTTCTCTCTGCATGTGCCCAGTCTTGCCTAGTAGATGAAGGTCGTTATGTCTTTGATTCCATGTGTAGAAATCATGGTGTAACACCAACCATGGAACATTATGCATGTATGGTTGATCTTCTAGGGCGTGGAAGGTGCTTGACTGATGCTTGAGCTCTTTATCAACAAAATGCCAATTCACCCTGGTTATTTTTGGGCCCTTGGTTTGGGAAATAGTATACTTTGATTTCAAAATGATAGTCATAAATTATTGAACTTGATTTCCAGATTTTTAGCGTGTGCTCAATAACATCTAATAGGTCATGCACACACACACACACCCTTGAAATGTGTATTTGATTTTAAGATGATACTCATAAATTATTTTAGCTGTGCTCAACATCTAATAGGTCTAACACACACACACACACACACACACAGTATTATAACATTAGTAACAATAAAATTTGGATCATTCTTTACTGTTTGCTTTTTGTTGGGTAAAGTTTTTGTAAAATAAATACATGCATTTTCTCTCTAGCAGTAAATTTTTGAACTCTATGGCTTGTTTTGATTTTTGCTTTCTGGTACTTTCTTAGTACTTTACTCATGTATTGTCTCTGCTTCATTGCACTGAGTCTTTTATGGTTGCGGCTGGGCTTAGTTTTTTCAACTTCTTTTGAAAAATATTTTGGGTTTGTTTTTGGACCCTAGGGCTTGTTCTTCCCCTTAGTTCACCTTTGGTCTCATCTCCTTGTTCTCACATGCTCCTTTGGTGTTTCCATCGTGTCTGCCCTGGCTATGGCTGCTCCTACTCCATGGCCGTGCTGTGGTTACACCACCTACAGATGGCTGTGGTTACACCACCTACAGATGACTATGTCGCACTCCTCACTAGTGTTGGGCCTTGCTTCTATGGAGATCTCGATCTTCTAGGACATCCCCCTAGTCCAGAGCATTTGCTATGTTCATCGTGGATTATTTCATCCAAACCCATGAAGGACAGGACTACGAAATTCCTCTTGAGCCCCAACTAGTGCCCAAGACCTTGAGTATCCCGCACTCGGTTCTCCTCCCCGAAGCTTGAGGCCTCACCAAATAGATCTCCCAATTCTTCTTCTGTGATTGTGCCAATGCCAAAACCAAAACCAATGATGGCTATCTGATCTCACAGATCAGAAATTGAAATATTTGAGAAGCCATTGAATTTCTCTCTGCCACTTTTCTTGTCAGTTCCCATCGTCCACAACACATTCCCAAGTTCATCATGCTCATGGTGGCCATGTTGGATGGCCCCAATGCTGTTTATGACTGGGCCTCTATCTTAATTAAAGAGCTGCAGACAGCTTCTAAACACCCAGCCCGAATGACCTGTGGTGGTCTCATCATTGTGTTGGTCACCACCTACTTCGAATCCATTAGAATCCTTAACCCTATTTCAAATGCTGGATCTTATAAATGATTGTATTTAGCTATTCAATACATACTTTCATTGCATTTTGTTATGTTAGCATTAAATGTTGTCTTGTTGTAGTGGCCATGTAACAAATTCTTAGATTTTGTAAATGATTTTCTTTTGCTATTAAATACATTCCTTTCATTGCATTTCATGATGTCAACATTGGATGATGTGTTGTTGCAATGCACTACCTGTCTACTCTGAGGCCCCTACGAAAGAGATGAAAACCACAGAAAGTAGCATCATCAAACTTCCAGTGGGGAATCAAAGAAATAAGAAAGCAAATATTAACATAGATGATGAGGCAGTGTATCACATAGCATATAGTTGCATTGCATGAATATTTTTTGATACAAAGACATTTTATTTGGTGGACAAACAAGACATGATTTTTTTATATATTGTGGTAGACAAAAAAGACATGGTGTTTTGATTTATTGTGGGCAGTTTTTGAAAGAGAAGATATGTCATAACATATTTTTAAAAGGCTAATTTTTTTTCTTGTAATCAAATATCACGTTGGCTTGTGTTTTTTCTACTTGAAAACAATAGTTCTATGAAGGGATATATGATTTGTGAAACAAGACAAAACTTTGATAAATGTATTTCTTTTTATTTTTCAAATTGCAAACAATAGTTTGTATTAAGGAATATGTCAAAGAAATTTTTTTTTGACATATTGATTTTGTGATTTCACTTATGTGCAAATAATTTGTAGCCATATTATTTATCACCCTATTTTTCCAACTGCTTTTATTCATGTGCAAGTGACTTGTGGTCATGTTTTTGCCGATGAGATTCATAGTCTGGGCACAATATATTTCTAAGCTCAAAAAAAAAAAACTCGAACCCTTTGCTAGGGAAGTTACACCCCAGAGGATGAATCTTGGTATTGGACTCGGAGGCTATTCAACATATGACTAACCATCGAGACTGATTTTAAGAGTATAACTCTTTCAACACTCAAAGACATTCATTTGGATGATAGTAGCACACGTCATATCTATGGTGAATGCAAAATGGTGATGTCAAACTAGTTCCAAGTGTTCTTCATGTTTCAAATCTTACAAAAAACATGCTTTCTATAAACATGTTTTTTATATTTCAATCTTACAAAAAAATATGCTTTCTATAAGCAGAGTTGTAGACTTGAATCACAAAGTTGAATTCAATGTAGATGGTTGTTCTATTTTTAATAAAGTGAAAGATTACTTGCACTTGAAAAAAGACAAGGTTATCTGTCTAAGTTGAATCACTAGCCAGAGCTCTCTCTTCTTACGTTATCTGAGCGAAACGTTGCACTTGGTGGGGATTTTGAAAAAATAGTCAAGATAGGTCATCTGAATTTCAATAGCATTTTTACACGTGTCAAATATAAGAATGGTTTATGATTTAGATTCCGACCTTAATATAGAAGTTGCAGCTTGTCAAAAATGTATAATTGTAGGCAAACATGCCAGGACTTCTTTTAAGTCATATATTGGTCACAAATCTAAAGGTCTTTTAAAACTTATTCATATTCATATATGTGGACCCATGTAGACTCCTTTCATAAGGAGAGCCCAAATATTTTCTTACGTTTATTGATGATTTTTTAGAAGGACAATTGTGTACTTGTTGAATCACAACTTAGAACTACTCAAGTACATCATCAACAATGCAAAGAGCATGTTTAATCATGCTTCATTGCCAAAGTATTTTTCGGTGGAAGTTGTAACCATAGCAACATATATACAAAATCGATGTACACAACCAAGGTGTTGCATGACAAAACACGAGATGAGGTTTGGATAGGGTCTATAATGTTAGCTAAAAATCTTGAATTTTTTGGTTGTATTGACTTTGCACAAGTTTCCTATAAAACTTGGGAAAATAGCTAGATGATTCTAGCACTAAGTCATTTTTTGTAGGATACACTTTGGATACAAAGCTAATAGATATTTTTTTAAGATCAATTGTAGATATGAAGGGTAACTCAAAAGATATTGAAGGCACATTAAATACTTCCAATATTTAGGATGTTATTTTCAGCCCTTCAAGACACTATGGTTGTCACAACAAGAGCATGAAATCTTAGAAGATCAATTCATCAAAGATTTTTGCCAAAGAGATTTATTTATGAGGGCCTATGTGATTTTGAGGAGTCGACCACTATAGAAGAGGCCGTAATTGGTCCTAATGTAGAGCATTGGAAGTCAGTGAAAGATAAAGAATATCAATGTTTTATCAAGAATCAAACATAAACTGTAACAAATTTGCCACTCAGTAAAAATATTATAGGGTGCCAATGGATTTCTAGAATCAAATACAAAGCCGATGAGAAGTATGATCAAAGTAAAGCTCAATTGGTTGCCAAGGCTTTTTATTGCATGCTACAAAACTTTTAGTTCCATAGTCAAACTTAGATTTGGGTAACCACATGGTCTAGATTAAAGGCCATATAGTATCTCAACATGAAATTGCTACAAATCTATTCAAGATACAAAACATCATGTTCCACCACAAGAATGATTTGAGTATATATATTGATGGGCCATGCTAATTATTGTAGGACTTTCGTTATATACTTTGCAAATTTGGCACGTCT